>CM017443.1:20938706-21013725 GCA_007726485.1 Eragrostis curvula | reverse complement strand
TACAATTTGGTCAAGATAATTAATACGCCGTCCTTTCATCCACTGTTGAGAAAAGCAGAATTATTTTAAAAAAAAAGGTATACTGAACTGCAGAAGAAACACGACTATTACCCACATCACAAATAAGAATTCCTTATTCTTTTTAAATTGTTAGGCTGATATGTCTAATGTCATACCCCAATTTCTGGAGCATGTTGTGCATCATGTACCAGTCCCTGGATCAGTAGCTGGTACGCACAAGAACACAGATATGGTAATCGAAAGCATACTTCGAATAGGTAAATATTATATTACCTGAGATATCACCTTTAGTGGCGGTTCGACGAGGATACAGAACTATCCAAGTCCGTCCGACCGACTAATGGTGAAGCAGACAATCAGCGGAAACACGGCCCAAGCCTACAGGCAGACTTGAGTGCGAACGAAAACCCAATCGTCGTCGTCTTCTACGGGGCTTCTCTCACTAAAAACAATACGGGCAAACCCGTGAGTACATAAGGTACTCAGCAAACCCTAACACAAGGGGTAATTATATGCAAGGGATGATATCAAGGGGAAGGCTGAGGGTTTTCATCAATCGGCCGAAAAGCCAATTTTTCATGCAAGGGTTTGTTTTGAAAAACAAAACCAGTTCGCAAACTAAGTCAGGTATGGTAATTAATTTAGTGGGGTTGGTTGGCCCTGGGGGAGAATAAAACTTTCCCGCCAGTTCCCAAATTTTATGCTATGCTGGCAGGAAACCAGCGCACGGCTCCAAACCGGTGTATTCCGAAAACACACACGCCAAGGAGAACTCACGCCAAAGTCTAATCATGTGACGGCCATGGCTTTCGCGTTGTCCAATACCGTGGAACACGGCTATCCGGATAGATTCTTATCCTCTGCAGAGGTTGTACACTTTACCCACAAGGGTATACCGTCCTCCCCGGAATTCGGCGGTTTGGACTGGCATACTAATGGTTCCGTACCTGCCTAGTGTCACCTCGGTACCACCCCGAAAAATCAGCGACCAGGGGCTTCACAATAATAATCATAGAATGTCTTGGCCATAGCGCACTTTCACTTGCCGGACCCGACGCCAATCTCGTCAAAGTCTTCTCCTGGCTTTCGGTTGCACTCTGCCTCCTGGTGGTACCGGGCGATCACTAGTAGGGTGTGGTTCCAAACTCCCCCCATAAAGGAGCCTCGTGGTTGCACTGCGTGCTAGGCCAGACGGTACACGAACCGGTCCTTATACGACCGAAGCAAGCATCTTCAATAGCTACCCTCCAATGAGGGATAGCGTCCCAGAGATAGCCTCCCCACTGAGGACTACCTCGCTTGCTCCCGTCTAAAATATACCCCCACTATGGGTTGCACTTACTATTCCCACCCATTTTCACATTTACACACACCACCAAGACACACGCATTTTACACCAAAAATCATGTGAGCAAGATTAATTAAACACAGTGTGAATGAGTCCTAAGCAGCATATTGTTCCAGCACATCATTAAAGAATTAATGATGGTGGATTCCTAGGTTTATCAAGGGAATTTGGATAAGCAATATCAAGGAATGGCTATCAACAACAACTTAGGTCATTCTAAGCATTTAAATCATTTTAAATTCCATGCAGGTTTCATTTGAAAACAAGCTCTAAGTAGGATCATTTGCAATCATGGGTTCAGCATGATCAATAGGAGTTAGGGCTTGCCTGCAAACGCTTTCCTAATCTTCAAATTCTGACTCGAGGCTCGATTCTCTGACTTGCTCCTCGTGCTTCGAACTTGTCTTTGAGTTGGTCTTCGCGCTTGGAGCTTGTCTCTCTGGGTTGGTCTTCGAGCTTCAAGTCCTCAGCGGTTCTTCGAAATCTTCAGGCGCTTCCTCGACTCTCGCGTAAACTAGCGCATAAAACAGTACGTATAAACTACCGCAAAAGAAATGAAAGAACAAAAGAAACAAAGATCGAGGAAAGCCGATTAAGATCCGAGAAAACTTGATGAATGATGAGAGGCATGATTTATGCATGATGCAGCACTTCAATGCAGGGCATGTTACGTGTCATAGGTGATACACCTGGCCTTGTAAGGGCCATATTCACCTAGACAAGGTTTTAGTGGATTATATACTTTATTAAATGCTCATGGGTGTGTGTGGTTAGGCGGATGTGGGTTGAACACCTTATGGTGGTGGTGGTGAGATGCACATGCTCTAATGATGGTGATTACGTGCATATCTGGTATGCACGCTTCCATCTTATTCTTATAGATGAACATGCAGAGATGCAGGTGAGAATGCATGCAGATGAGGTGCACGTGTACTTCGTACATTTGTGGCATAAAGACTATATACAGGCGGTAACCCGTATAAAGGTTTATGCTACTTGTATACGAAGCGAGAGGTGTGTCATTTTAAGGGTTTATACAGTTCGGGGTGATATCTAATGATGATTAGCTAATATTTTAAGTATTATGTTAACTGTCAGGCACTGAGTGCATGACAGTGGTTCGTGCACGTGATTATGCATGATTCTGTGCACTTGCTGTTTCAAGTCTTTATATAGGCTGGGACCCACATAAAGACTCTGGCAGCACTGCACAGGGTGCTTGTGTGCCATTTAATTCCCTATGTGGTCATGTTATTACCTTATCGTGCAGGTGCATGCATATGATCTTGCATAACTATTGTACATGCACGTGATCGTGATGCCATGAATGCATGACTTGCAGATAAAATATCACTAATCAAATAAGGCCGAATAGCAATTAAAACAACAGATAAATTTGATAGAACTCGAATAAAGATTATTCACGGGAACAGATCGGTGGATCAAGGGGAGATGATTGGGAGTGAATTGGATACGAACGATCGTTAGATTCAATGATAGCGAGTAAAAGAATGGATAGGTTATATGATGATGAAGTGAGGGGTGTGGGAGATATTAGGTGGAATGGCATCACGGGATGGGTTAGGTTTACATGCGCAAATATTTGCGACATGCGGGATCATCGTCGCATGATTAGCCGAGAAAGGACATAAGAAGGGAGGGGTGTTTTGGAAGGTCAATGATTTCTAGACCTAGTGTGGGGCTTTATGGACAGTACCATGAGGTACTTCACGATTCCACGAACTCGTGGGCGCGAGAATCACTCAAAACGGAGTTCGGGTTAAAAAGATATGGGTGTTTGAAGATGAGAGGGCTAGTTTGTAATTATAAAAAGGATTTCAGGGGCTTATATATAATTACAGAAGGTTCTCAGGGACCAATCTGTAATTACGAAAAAATTTAGGGGTCTGGGTGTAAAAGGTTAGGGGTTAAAACATAATTACAGAAAAGTTTAGGTACTTTTCTGTAAAATTTCAGGGCTTAAACAAGATTATTAAAAAGGTCAGGGGCTAATCTGCAAGATTGCAGGCCCTGGTGATTTTCAGGGGTTTTTTTTTTGGATTTATTTTTATTTAGGAAAAGGTTTTATTGCGCAAGCTGGCGTCATAATTGGGAAATGGTTTATTTTCCTTTTGGAAATCCCATGGACTCGGTCCATGGGCTCTGTGGACCGGAGGAGGGCGGCGGTCCACCGGTCCACGGTGGACCAAGGGCGCGCGCGCGGCGGGGGATCGTCGGAACTCTTGCCGCCGGCGCGTAGGAGGGGCGAGGGACTGCGGGGAGTCGTCGCGGAGGACGAGCGCACGAAGACTGAGCGATGGGTGGTACATGGTGACGACGAAGGTCAACGGAGCGGCCATGGCGGCTCGCCGGAGTTGGCTACGGTGGCGGTGCTCGACGGGAACTCACGCGCAAGCCGGAGGAGGGAGAAGGAAGGCGCGGGGAGGGGGAGAGGGGCTCGGGAAGACTCACCGCGGGCACTGCGGCGGCGGAGGGGGCCGGGATGGCTAGCGGCGGCGAGCCATTGCCGGAACCCTAGCTTTGGTGAGAGGAGCGGGAGGGGAAGAGTAGGAAGCTCGCGGTGTCGATGGCGTCGAGGGGGAGCTCGGAGGGAGGAGGAGGGAAGGGAAGAAGAGCGCGTCGGTTCGTCGGCAGCGAGGAAAGTTCGCCGGAGGAGCTCGGTTGGGGAGGAGGAGGAGAAAGGGGAAGAATGAGCATCGGAGGAAAGAAGAAGAGGGGCCTCGGTCTCGTTTTAAAGGCACGGAGGAGTAGCGGCCACGAAAGCTTGCTCCGGCAGGGCACCGGGAGCGACGGAGGCGGGTCGCTGCCGGAGGTAGGGGCCGGCGCGGTGGTGCGCCGCGTGGAGAAGAAACATCCGACATGCGGGGCCCGCATGGCGGTGAGAGGGGGAGGGATGAGGCCGGGCCGCGGTGGAGTGGGCCGGGAGGAGATGGGCTGCGGCAGGCTGGGCCGAAGCCGAAGCAGGCCGCGCGGAGGGAGAAGAGAGAGGGGAAAAAAGGAAAACGCGGGCTGGGCCAGGAAAAAGAAGAGAGGGAATTGGCCCGAAAGGAGATTTGGGTTATGGAATTGCTTTGATGTTTTCCAGGATTTTGAATTTGAAGATTTTGAATTCAAACAAACATGAGATTTGAACAAGCACTTCAAACAAATCCAAATAAAAGGCAAAAATGCATATGGTGACATTTGTGCAAGTTTTAAAATTTAAACTTTTTGAAAATTGAATGTGCACTAGCTCCAACTAGAACAAATTTATTTAATTTGTTGTAAATTCAAAAGCTTCCAATTTTTAGTTCATTATTTAAATGAAAGCAAACACTTGAGCACAAGTTTTATATTTCAAAATTTTCAGATTCAAACTAAGTTTAATTTATTTAGTGAAATTTTATTTTGGAAAAAAATCATGGAAGGTAAGAGTTTAGAAAAGGTTCAAATTTGGAGTGATTTTTATTCCTTTTGAGTTTATTTATTTATTTGTTTTTCTTCTTTTCTTTTTCTTTTTGGCTCTGAAAAGTAGGGTATTACAGATCTACCCCACTTAAAAGAAATCTCGTCCTCGAGATTTGCAAGGTCTTCCGGGTGGAGCGGGTCTTCTCTCGGGTCTTCATACTTGACCGTTGTAACACTCGAGTCTTGATGGAAGATTTTCTTCATTGCAAAGCTTGGGGAGAGGCAAAGCTTCTTGCTTCTGTCGATCCTTCACGCTGGTTGCTTCAACACGGGAAGGCTGGCTTAAGGTTTCGATTTCAAAGGTTCTATTTTATTATTATTGTTATTTCGATTAGGGCTTACTGACTGAAAATCCTACCCCACTTAAAGGATTTTCACTCAGGGTTTTCTGGTTGCTGCTGCACGGTTGCCTTGAACTCTGGTCATCTCAGGACACTGCTCGGGGCGAGGTTGTTAGCTGGATTGACAAATTTTCCTGTGAAGAGCTGATGATTCTGAACACTCTGATTCATGCAGGGTACGATACGGTGACTGTCTTCATGATCCTCTCAGGTGATCTAAACCGTTGTTTCTGGTCTGGTGTGCTGACGCTTTCTCTGCTTAATTCTGACATCTGTCACACAGGGTACCAGATTCGAGGATGAGTCCGGAACAGACTCTCTGTCAAGATTCAGCTTTAGAACAGCACTGTCCTTAGCCAAATATTTTGTCCTCTTGACAGGTTAAATTAGCTGGTAATGCACCTTGGACTATTTGAGAGATTGTCCAAGAGAGCATTGACTTGACTACAGCAGGGTATGGGAGTGAACATGGCACAAACATTGCCAGCTGGTTAGCAGACTCTCCCTTAACATGGTTCTGGAAGACATATGCTTCAGAGCTAGCAATCTGTAGTTACTTAGCTCCAGATTCACCTTTCCACTGTGGGAACTAGTTAGTTGATTTCTCACGCTAAAAAGCTCCAATGCTTCAGCTTTTGCAGCAACTGACTGCGGATATTAGGTATGAATGCAATCACTCTCGAAGTCTGCCGCAAAAAGAGAGCAGATGAGAGGATTGATTCTGACTGTATGGTCATCATGGACATAGGCATAAAAAGCCTGGAGGGAATGCAACACTGTCCTTGAGGGTGTTGCTCTCATTCTGTTTGGTTCTGCCAACATCTGACGCTGCAGGTTTATGGTATTTTGCTTCTAATACCATGCGTCTTCGCTGAGTTTCACAACAAGTGACAGAAAGGCTGTCATGGATGTGTCTCATTCTCACACTTTCTGTGTGTGGCATTTGACCCTTATGTCCGTCTCAAGGACAGACTTGAATTTCCTTTAACTGACTGTATCAGTCACTTGATCCTGGGCTGTGGGTTAGGGCCCACTACGCTTCCGCTGCGCTACTCTGACACTGGCTTCTGATCATGGTGTTCTGAAATTGGCCCGTGGAGGAAACTCCTTGGTCTTCGTCATGTAGCTTGCTGATGGTTTGTCGGGAAGACTTCTGAGTACTCGTGTATCACTAGTACTTTTCCCCAAGAGTTTGATTTTTTTTTATATCTCTGCCATATAGACAGCTTTTGATCCTTCTGATTCATTTTTACTTTAGTCCATGTCACTGGTGATCTTTTGCGGATCTCATTCGGGGATATTCCAAAGATATCCATTAATAAGTTGCAGATCTTTGCCAGCGCCGTCATAGACCAGTGATGTGAGCTTGTCCTTGACAAGGTTCCGCAGTGAGGGACTATCGAATTTCGAATTGGATCAATAGTGTTGTCGGCTGAGACTTCTTCATCATCGTTCCAGCTGTCATTTGTTTCACTTTCTGGGTTAAGCTTTCTTGTGTTGGTTGACAGGCGACGATTATCTTAACCTTTCTTTTGTATTGCCTCATGTTAACTTTCCAATTGATCTGTGACTTTTATCTGTTGCTGGAGTAACCCTTTGATTGGGCTTGGCTTTGCGGGGGTTTAGGTATAGGTTGGGGAACGATTTGTCATTAAGTTGTTCTTATTTTTGATTCTTGGTATTTATGTTTGGTTTTAATTTGGGAGCACTCAAACATAAAACACCGAACAAGAACAACGAAAACCATCGAATCACTCAAGCAATGCGATTTGTTCGTTGCAGTTTTATGATGTTAGCGTGCTAAGATCGAGGCTTAAGGCTTGAGGGTAGGTAGACTATCGATTTCTTCTGCTGGCATCAGAACTCGACCAATGGTCTTTGACCAAAAAGAATCGAGGGGGTCATATGACTTGGTCGGTTAAAAAGAAAATCTGTCGTCCACGTTTCTGTGGCAAAATACTTTATTGCGTGGAGGTCTTGACATTATTTGGGTACATGTTGCTTGATTATTGGATTTATTGAACTTTCACTTTCCAGCTCAACCTTTCTTGAGCACAAACTGTGACTTAAATCCATATTTACGTGAGAACTTCACTGGTACTCTTTTACCATTCTAGTCCGTCTCATTTGTCAGTCCTCGGAAAACCTTACGGGTACAACCATTATTTTGCACGGCTACTACAGCTCCTATACGAGGATAACATCCTTGCAGCTGATGAGCTAAACTCTTATTCACCCATCATGAGGAACCTATTTATGAGATTCTGGCACACATAACAAGACTGCCTGTTGGTGAAGCTTGGCTACCTTGCAACTTTTGTTCATAGGCTTCAGTGCAATCCGTTGCAAAGTGCCCATGCTCCCGACATATGTAACACTTCTGGTTTGATCAGGGTTTCTTGTTCTTCTTGCATGCAACTCGATCGGATGCTCGCTTGTTCTTCTTTCTTTTCCGTTTACAGCTCTGGTCGGGGTTCTGAGGCTGCTTGTCCTGTGTGGGACGGATGATTCTCTCGCTAAGACTCTTCATTGATTCTTCCAAACTGCTTAACCTTTCAATTATACTCCCGAGGATGGGAGTTAGTGACAGGTGCGTGTTATCCATATTATTCCATACTTCTTGTCTTTCACGCTCCTGCACTGCTGAGCGAGTGTCTTCAGGTGGCTCTGGAAGTGAGTGCAGATCTCTTTCCATGTCAATTGCACCCTCTTCATCTTTGCCTAATCCAAATGTGGGGCAGTCGGAGAGCTGATGTCCGGGGTCACGACAGTTGTAGCACTTTATCTGGTACTTGGTCTTCTTGGCAGATCTGACCTTGTCTTCGGGTTCAGGAACCATGTCTGGTGCGCGGTACACCTGGTATGACACTCCATCCACTTCTACAGTCACGTAGTCGTGGTTGTCCATTGAGCTGGAGGCTTCTGCACGTGAACTCTTCTGGTTGAGGCTTCCCTTTTCTCTTCACGTTGGAGAAAGCAGAGGAGTTTTAAAAAGAATTGGGGAAGGTATATGGAATATTTTGCAAATAGTTTTGAAAATAGTCTTTTTCGAGCGCGTCTAATCCTAGGTTTTCGTCCTACAGTCAAGTATTGCTCTGATACCACTCTGTCATACCCCAATTTCTGGAGCATGTTGTGCATCATGTACCAGTCCCTGGATCAGTAGCTGGTACGCACAAGAACACAGATATGGTAATCGAAAGCATACTTCGAATAGGTAAATATTATATTACCTGAGATATCACCTTTAGTGGCGGTTCGACGAGGATACAGAACTATCCAAGTCCGTCCGACCGACTAATGGTGAAGCAGACAATCAGCGGAAACACGGCCCAAGCCTACAGGCAGACTTGAGTGCGAACGAAAACCCAATCGTCGTCGTCTTCTACGGGGCTTCTCTCACTAAAAACAATACGGGCAAACCCGTGAGTACATAAGGTACTCAGCAAACCCTAACACAAGGGGTAATTATATGCAAGGGATGATATCAAGGGGAAGGCTGAGGGTTTTCATCAATCGGCCGAAAAGCCAATTTTCATGCAAGGGTTTGTTTTGAAAAACAAAACCAGTTCGCAAACTAAGTCAGGTATGGTAATTAATTTAGTGGGGTTGGTTGGCCCTGGGGGAGAATAAAACTTTCCCGCCAGTTCCCAAATTTTATGCTATGCTGGCAGGAAACCAGCGCACGGCTCCAAACCGGTGTATTCCGAAAACACACACGCCAAGGAGAACTCACGCCAAAGTCTAATCATGTGACGGCCATGGCTTTCGCGTTGTCCAATACCGTGGAACACGGCTATCCGGATAGATTCTTATCCTCTGCAGAGGTTGTACACTTTACCCACAAGGGTATACCGTCCTCCCCGGAATTCGGCGGTTTGGACTGGCATACTAATGGTTCCGTACCTGCCTAGTGTCACCTCGGTACCACCCCGAAAAATCAGCGACCAGGGGCTTCACAATAATAATCATAGAATGTCTTGGCCATAGCGCACTTTCACTTGCCGGACCCGACGCCAATCTCGTCAAAGTCTTCTCCTGGCTTTCGGTTGCACTCTGCCTCCTGGTGGTACCGGGCGATCACTAGTAGGGTGTGGTTCCAAACTCCCCCCATAAAGGAGCCTCGTGGTTGCACTGCGTGCTAGGCCAGACGGTACACGAACCGGTCCTTATACGACCGAAGCAAGCATCTTCAATAGCTACCCTCCAATGAGGGATAGCGTCCCAGAGATAGCCTCCCCACTGAGGACTACCTCGCTTGCTCCCGTCTAAAATATACCCCCACTATGGGTTGCACTTACTATTCCCACCCATTTTCACATTTACACACACCACCAAGACACACGCATTTTACACCAAAAATCATGTGAGCAAGATTAATTAAACACAGTGTGAATGAGTCCTAAGCAGCATATTGTTCCAGCACATCATTAAAGAATTAATGATGGTGGATTCCTAGGTTTATCAAGGGAATTTGGATAAGCAATATCAAGGAATGGCTATCAACAACAACTTAGGTCATTCTAAGCATTTAAATCATTTTAAATTCCATGCAGGTTTCATTTGAAAACAAGCTCTAAGTAGGATCATTTGCAATCATGGGTTCAGCATGATCAATAGGAGTTAGGGCTTGCCTGCAAACGCTTTCCTAATCTTCAAATTCTGACTCGAGGCTCGATTCTCTGACTTGCTCCTCGTGCTTCGAACTTGTCTTTGAGTTGGTCTTCGCGCTTGGAGCTTGTCTCTCTGGGTTGGTCTTCGAGCTTCAAGTCCTCAGCGGTTCTTCGAAATCTTCAGGCGCTTCCTCGACTCTCGCGTAAACTAGCGCATAAAACAGTACGTATAAACTACCGCAAAAGAAATGAAAGAACAAAAGAAACAAAGATCGAGGAAAGCCGATTAAGATCCGAGAAAACTTGATGAATGATGAGAGGCATGATTTATGCATGATGCAGCACTTCAATGCAGGGCATGTTACGTGTCATAGGTGATACACCTGGCCTTGTAAGGGCCATATTCACCTAGACAAGGTTTTAGTGGATTATATACTTTATTAAATGCTCATGGGTGTGTGTGGTTAGGCGGATGTGGGTTGAACACCTTATGGTGGTGGTGGTGAGATGCACATGCTCTAATGATGGTGATTACGTGCATATCTGGTATGCACGCTTCCATCTTATTCTTATAGATGAACATGCAGAGATGCAGGTGAGAATGCATGCAGATGAGGTGCACGTGTACTTCGTACATTTGTGGCATAAAGACTATATACAGGCGGTAACCCGTATAAAGGTTTATGCTACTTGTATACGAAGCGAGAGGTGTGTCATTTTAAGGGTTTATACAGTTCGGGGTGATATCTAATGATGATTAGCTAATATTTTAAGTATTATGTTAACTGTCAGGCACTGAGTGCATGACAGTGGTTCGTGCACGTGATTATGCATGATTCTGTGCACTTGCTGTTTCAAGTCTTTATATAGGCTGGGACCCACATAAAGACTCTGGCAGCACTGCACAGGGTGCTTGTGTGCCATTTAATTCCCTATGTGGTCATGTTATTACCTTATCGTGCAGGTGCATGCATATGATCTTGCATAACTATTGTACATGCACGTGATCGTGATGCCATGAATGCATGACTTGCAGATAAAATATCACTAATCAAATAAGGCCGAATAGCAATTAAAACAACAGATAAATTTGATAGAACTCGAATAAAGATTATTCACGGGAACAGATCGGTGGATCAAGGGGAGATGATTGGGAGTGAATTGGATACGAACGATCGTTAGATTCAATGATAGCGAGTAAAAGAATGGATAGGTTATATGATGATGAAGTGAGGGGTGTGGGAGATATTAGGTGGAATGGCATCACGGGATGGGTTAGGTTTACATGCGCAAATATTTGCGACATGCGGGATCATCGTCGCATGATTAGCCGAGAAAGGACATAAGAAGGGAGGGGTGTTTTGGAAGGTCAATGATTTCTAGACCTAGTGTGGGGCTTTATGGACAGTACCATGAGGTACTTCACGATTCCACGAACTCGTGGGCGCGAGAATCACTCAAAACGGAGTTCGGGTTAAAAAGATATGGGTGTTTGAAGATGAGAGGGCTAGTTTGTAATTATAAAAAGGATTTCAGGGGCTTATATATAATTACAGAAGGTTCTCAGGGACCAATCTGTAATTACGAAAAAATTTAGGGGTCTGGGTGTAAAAGGTTAGGGGTTAAAACATAATTACAGAAAAGTTTAGGTACTTTTCTGTAAAATTTCAGGGCTTAAACAAGATTATTAAAAAGGTCAGGGGCTAATCTGCAAGATTGCAGGCCCTGGTGATTTTCAGGGGTTTTTTTTGGATTTATTTTTATTTAGGAAAAGGTTTTATTGCGCAAGCTGGCGTCATAATTGGGAAATGGTTTATTTTCCTTTTGGAAATCCCATGGACTCGGTCCATGGGCTCTGTGGACCGGAGGAGGGCGGCGGTCCACCGGTCCACGGTGGACCAAGGGCGCGCGCGCGGCGGGGGATCGTCGGAACTCTTGCCGCCGGCGCGTAGGAGGGGCGAGGGACTGCGGGGAGTCGTCGCGGAGGACGAGCGCACGAAGACTGAGCGATGGGTGGTACATGGTGACGACGAAGGTCAACGGAGCGGCCATGGCGGCTCGCCGGAGTTGGCTGCGGTGGCGGTGCTCGACGGGAACTCACGCGCAAGCCGGAGGAGGGAGAAGGAAGGCGCGGGGAGGGGGAGAGGGGCTCGGGAAGACTCACCGCGGGCACTGCGGCGGCGGAGGGGGCCGGGATGGCTAGCGGCGGCGAGCCATTGCCGGAACCCTAGCTTTGGTGAGAGGAGCGGGAGGGGAAGAGTAGGAAGCTCGCGGTGTCGATGGCGTCGAGGGGGAGCTCGGAGGGAGGAGGAGGGAAGGGAAGAAGAGCGCGTCGGTTCGTCGGCAGCGAGGAAAGTTCGCCGGAGGAGCTCGGTTGGGGAGGAGGAGGAGAAAGGGGAAGAATGAGCATCGGAGGAAAGAAGAAGAGGGGGCCTCGGTCTCGTTTTAAAGGCGCGGAGGAGTAGCGGCCACGAAAGCTTGCTCCGGCAGGGCACCGGGAGCGACGGAGGCGGGTCGCTGCCGGAGGTAGGGGCCGGCGCGGTGGTGCGCCGCGTGGAGAAGAAACATCCGACATGCGGGGCCCGCATGGCGGTGAGAGGGGGAGGGATGAGGCCGGGCCGCGGTGGAGTGGGCCGGGAGGAGATGGGCTGCGGCAGGCTGGGCCGAAGCCGAAGCAGGCCGCGCGGAGGGAGAAGAGAGAGGGGAAAAAAGGAAAACGCGGGCTGGGCCAGGAAAAAGAAGAGAGGGAATTGGCCCGAAAGGAGATTTGGGTTATGGAATTGCTTTGATGTTTTCCAGGATTTTGAATTTGAAGATTTTGAATTCAAACAAATATGAGATTTGAACAAGCACTTCAAACAAATCCAAAAAAAGGCAAAAATGCATATGGTGACATTTGTGCAAGTTTTAAAATTCAAACTTTTTGAAAATTGAATGTGCACTAGCTCCAACTAGAACAAATTTATTTAATTTGTTGTAAATTCAAAAGCTTCCAATTTTTAGTTCATTATTTAAATGAAAGCAAACACTTGAGCACAAGTTTTATATTTCAAAATTTTCAGATTCAAACTAAGTTTAATTTATTTAGTGAAATTTTATTTTGGAAAAATCATGGAAGGTAAGAGTTTAGAAAAGGTTCAAATTTGGAGTGATTTTTATTCCTTTTGAGTTTATTTATTTATTTATTTTTCTTCTTTTTTTTCTTTTTTCTTTTTGGCTCTGAAAAGTAGGGTATTACAATATGTTAATAATTGAAAAAAAATACTCATAGGTATTACAGAATACTTGAACCAAATAGGTATTATCAGAAAAAATGACTCATCATATAGGGCAAAGAAAAAGAAACCTGAAGAAATAGCAAGTGTGTTATTATTCGAAATTCATATATTATTCAACAATATAAAAGTGCCTCATTTAAGCATAGTAGTGAGAAATAAAAAAGAAAAGAAAACAAATAGATCTCACCTAATGTGCAAACATACCTTTGCAAAATTAAAGTACATATAAGTAGATTGCATCTGGAATATCACAATGTTTATCTTTACATGTACCACGCAATGCTTTATCTTTATCTTTGTAATAGTAAAGTATATATATAAGTAAGCATTTGACAATCTACTGAGACCTCTTCATTTGGGGCAGTAGTGAAAAAATGGGTTAAGATAATGAGAAAATAATTGAAAAGGGTTTAAGAATATGCTATGGCGGCCCAACACATATATAGTAGATATATTAGAAGAAAAATCCTTCCTTATAATTAAAACAAAGGAGCCTTTCAACATGTGAGGAACCATATAAATTGATTGGACACAAAAAAGTTTGTACAGTTTTCTAAGAAAGGGGCAAAAAGATTTGAAATATCTCATGATGAATTTTATTTACACATTATTCAGTCTGTATGTCTAAACTGCATAAAATGAGTTTCTCATGGAAGAATCGGAACTCGATTAACTTAATTTAATAGGAAGAAATACATGTTACAGTAAGTAAAATAAATTAAATTAGTACGATAGAAGCAAAACCGAGCTTTGCAGAAAACGCTGAATTCATAACGTAAATTCACTCAAATAACTGAAAAACAACTTACAAAAATAAATGGATAAGTTATGCCTCCAATTCTCTATCTCATTGATCGATTGATCTATGTAGATAATCATGTACAAATAAATCATGTCTTATTTTAAAAGAAAGATTGTAGATCTCAGATCTAATTTACTTATTGGAACCCTGCGTCCACATGCTTGTAATGTAGGTCCAACCTTATCAATGGTAAGAGCAACTTGCAAGTAATAATATGCCAACTCGAGAAATAATAAAAAAATATGTTGTTTACTTTTGTGAATCATAGATAATTAGATACTATATGTTGATGACTAAATAGTGCATTGAACCTGACTGACTTGCTCCGGTTGAATGCAATACCCAGCAGTATCCCTGAGTCTTTCAACTTTTCTTGCCCCTCCATGCCAAAGATTAAGAAAGCCCACCCCCCGACCTAAAAAAAGGGCCTAGCTCCGCCCTCAGATAGGCGTGACTCAGTAAAAGGATAGAAGAGCTGCGTCAAATATCTCATTTTATAATGCATAATATATACCTAAATATGTCACTGATTCATATACATAATTTATCAAACCACTCGAAGGCAGGCAAATGAGCAAGACAAATCATCTCTGTTGAACAATGTAATTGGTGATATGAAGGGCTTGATGTACCCGACTGTAATCCTGGAAAGCACAAGCAGATTAAACAGAAATAGAGAAGAGAGGTGCATAATGCAAACACAAAATACAGTAATCTTATACAGAATATGTTTGGGAGCAAGCAAGTTCATGGTAAGGGGAAGGTGTGTCTGACTCACCTGACGAAATTTGGACGACAGGGATGATGCATGTCTTGATCTAGCATTGGTCAACCAGCATGCAATGCTTGTGGTTATGTTGATCGAGCAAGCAGTTGGCATTTGAGGTAACTGCTGAGTCTGTTCTTGATTTGTTCAGAAAGAGAGAGACAGAGGATGCAAGATGATCGGGAGACAGAATGGAGGTGAAAGGTCCTATCAAAATTGCAATACGAAACACTACCATAAAGTGGAATCAATAATATCCTGCCAACAGTTTTGATGCTTGGATTGGTAACCTCCGCAACTGGTGCAAGATTAATGCCATTAGAGGTACTAATTGAGGAACCTCTCCTTATGAAGCCATTATTGGTAGTAGTAATGCATAGAGAAAAAAAAAATAACGTGGGAAAGGACAGAGGAGGAAGGAGACTGCGGGAGTGAAGGGTGAGCAGGAAAACAGAGGAGAAAGCAACGGACCGGATGTGCAGTTCGCGGTGATCCAATGGATGAAACAATTCGGATGATGTGGCTTCATGAGAGTTCATCTTTATAGGAGTAAATGACTCTTAGTGGGTTGCATCTATATAAGATATATAGATACGGCTGTTTTCAGAATGCATGCATGTATCATAATTGCATATCACATATGGAGCCACAGAATGCTTCCTCAGTTAGATTATACCCGGCTGGCTCTGGACATGTTCATGTCAACTTATTGCAACAGTTACTCTCCAGTTTATTCGAAACTTCTTTTCTTTGTAGAAAAAACGCCGCAACAGACCTTCTTCTATTTTATTTGAAACCTGAGTGGCTCCATCTCGAGAACATCATCTACTGACGAACTGGGGTAAACAGCCGTATAGACGACCTGCATTTGTTGCCGCTGTCAGGGGGTCAACCGGTGATGTTCATCATCACGTACAGTAGTATATTAATCCCTTCGTGTCAGGCGCTTCAGAATTCTTCATTAACATGTCGAGGCTGCGCTCATTATTCAGCGCTTGGGCTCCCGTCAGCCGTCCAGTTTGCTGCCTGCAGCTGTACCAGGATCAGTTAACCGAAGCAGCACGCCTCAATTCTGCAACGCACTTCCATCTCCCATGATAGGACGATCAGGAACAAATGTCAAAATACAGCTCTGAAAACGGTCGCTCTGTTAGGCAGCAGCCTTGCAGATAGCAACAACGGCCACTGTCTCTGCTTCGCAGGCAAGGCTCTGCAGAAGTCAGCAGCTGTTTCTTTTGCATTTCGTTCAGTATTTGCTTTGCTTCCAGGATCCCTCTCGACAACACCTTGGCTTCGACTCCAATTCTCTGATACCACAAAGTTACTGACATCCTGAACAAGTTGTTTTTTGTACAACAGTTCTTTGTTTCTCATTCCGATACGCTTTTTACGTTGTTTCATACTTCAAAACGCATGTGTACGTAAGTGTAACGTCGCTCGTCTTTTCTGTGAAACTGGTGGCACAAGACATTGGCCACAAAACACACCAACGCACAATGATTGGTGGTTAGTTCCAGTATCTGTTTAAAGAAAGATTAGAATGCTAGCCTACTTGTGCATTATGTGGTCCTTATCCTCAGCGACATAGCATCAGATGGCTCTCGGAAAGCTGAAGAATGCTGGAAACATCATGTAGGTCATCAGCAATGCTGCTCCTGTTCAGAGTACGAGTTTTTCCAGTTTTCTTTTCCATCCATTTTTGGCTCTGTAGGTCCGGCTCGGACCGTGCGGAGGTGTACAAAGAACAGCAATAATTTCGCCAGCGTTTCTTGCTCCTGGTAGGATATAGTAGGAGCATGGCTACTAGGGCTTAGGCTGGTCTTGCGAGCATTCTTAATGCCAGCATCCTTTTGTTGTTAGCCCTTTTCTGCAGACTGGTAGGCTGCATTGTCAAACCGGTAGATGTGGTAGCACTGAATGAGACATGTCTCGCTCACCTTGTTCCATCCTGCTTCATCGAGTAGTATGATGGACATCTTGATTGATCTGAGTTTTCTTTCGTGTGATAAGGTACAACTTGCACCTATCAGATCGCGCTTGAGGCAATGCAAGTTCATTTTCAACTGTAGCTATATGCCCAAAATCTACACAAATCCAGAAATGGAACAGCGAATCCTTTTCCATAATATGGTCTGCTCTGAATTGAAGCTCACATAGACCATACAGTACCAGCTGAACAAAGAACAATGACTTGGAACACACCTTGACAACACAACGCTATTAGGGACGTTAACTACGGGGATTTGTACTTAGTATTAGTATATTATACGCTGCACGGATGCTCATGAAAAAACAATTAACGAAAGGCGTCTACGGAACGTCGCTTAGACAACTCAGAAACGCTAGGCCTTCGTTCACCCTTGGACAGGAACCCCGCAGCGAAGCTCCTTCAAAATATAATACTCTAAGATTTTGACCTTGCAGAGCTTGTGTATACGGCTGAGTTCCAAGTTCCCAATAGGTTAGGAAGACAGTGGACTAAGAATTTCTTCGGCTTCGACATTGGTCCCTTCTTCCCAGGACGAACACGTGCCCCTACGAATAAATCAATACTCACTCCAAGAAAGGGCGTGCAACGCCATTAATGGCAGCAGAATGGTTTTGAAGCTTCAGAGAATGGAGCTCGCTGCAGCTAAGGTTATTACAGTATACAAGATGTATCTTCTGTGCTCATCACAGTGTCACGCGCTATGACAGCATGCACCTGGGGAAGTTGACACTGTAATAGAAGTAGCAGCACATGGGAGCCATGCTATCATAGTAATGAATCATCACTCCCTTCAGCATACTGCAAACCAAAGTAAAACGCAAGCAGGCCTGAAAAACCACATTGATGGTTCCACACTGCTGCACTTCAACGCTCAAAAAGCCTGAATCATTCCTAAGGACATTCATCAAAATACGGTTCAATCCATGACACCCAAAAGATGTTCGGGATTACGATTACATAAGTCAATATTATTTTTTAATACTGCAACCTTCATCTCAGGATAAATAAACAGAGATGCGAAGGGAGGAGGTTAAGTAACAAAAACTCGATGTCAAAACACTAGTAATGATTACCAACCATCGGGAGGTTCTACTCTGTACTAAAATACAAGCAAACCATTCAGAGGTTCTGTTTTTTTCCCCCCCTTGAGAAGTTAGCATAATCAGAAACCATCATAAAGCAAAGCACACTGAACCACCAATGGAATGCAATGAAAACTAAATCACTGTTGGATGCCGGTGAGGAAATCTTTCTTCCTTGCTGACGACAGTGACCGATTAGTTTCGCTAAAAGAGCACGAACTGCACCACCACTATTGAGCTTTCTCAGGTGGTTGGAACTGAGAACACACCTAAGTTCCTGTTACTAGTTACAACAAAAAAACTCAGAAGTACTAGCAAACAAGGCTACCACCTACTTTCTCTGGATGGATTAGAAAGGATGCTTCACACAGTTGTTCTTGAACCACATGCAAGACCTTGTGAATGCCTCATGCTTCCTATACACAGAAGGCATTCGGATTGACCAAACTCCAATCCTTGTTTCTCTCCTATGCTAGATTAACCAAGTATGAACAGACTGCAGATCAGTTGTGATCTTCCAGTATGGTTCCACACCATGCCACTTTATCATCTACAGCCTTCTCCAGTGCGGCAACTTTGGCACTATGGCCAGGAGAAGGACCAGCCCTAACTATGTCACCATGAGAAAGCTCTATAGTCTCGTCAGCAGATTCAGACATGATATCAGTGGGTGGGATGAAACAATCCATGGACAGACCGGGAACGTCGAATGCAACCTCCTCAATGCTCCATGTTTCCTCCATCCGGTTCTTTGTGTGGCTCATGGCCACCTCGCCGAACCGGAAGACCGTCACAGCTGCGCGCCCAGAATGCGCTACCATGATACCATCCACTGGACGGTAGTCCTCAATGAGCGAATTGATGGTAGTCTCCCAGTAGATTGCATCCCCTCCAGTGGTTGACTGAATTCGGGTCAGGTGTGAATCCTCAATGTGGACAAGAAGACCAGTCCTCTGGCTGAAGGACCCAAACATGACATGCCTGATGAGCTCTGCAGGGCCCTCGCCCCGTGCCTTGAGGGTCTCAGGGTCTGCGGACAACTTCAGGATGAAGCAGTCCTCCCCATTCACCTTCTTCTCTCCGAGGCACCGCGCGCCAGCAAACATGCTTGCAGTGGTCAGTGGATCCAGGCCCTGGAAAGACATAGTTGGAACGTTTAAGTGAAAAAAATTGAGCTTCTTTTGTACTAGTTGGATTGGTACTAGAGACAGACACAAAATTAAACATGGGCAGCAGTACAGTCCAGTATACCTGAATGGCACGGCGAAGCGGGCGAACAGGGCCTTTAGCAGCATGGGCACCAAGCCATGGGGTGTGGCGCCACACGAGACTGCCATTGCAACCTGCGTGCACCTTGCTCCCACCGACAGCCATCTCGATGTACCACCTGTCAGGGGCCATCTGCCACAGCACGAAGCGGCCCGTCTCAGCACCACGTCCAGGTCCAGCATTGCGGTTCTTGACGACGCGGCCGGCGGTCTCCTCCTCAGTGGCCACCATGCGCACCTTGCCCATGGTGTATGCGTTGCGCACGGACGCAAGAAGCTTGTGCCCTCCGGAGGCCGCAAGGTACTGCTGCAGGATGTACTGTACCGACGAGGTCTCCTGCGGAGAAGCACGTACATACATACATGAGCAATTCACACACTTGTCATTTGTCAACAGTAAATACCCGGGAGGTAAAAAAAAAAAATTAGTAAATACCCATGTTTCAGCAAACAGACAACATCATCGAAGTTAAACACACTACAGCTGTTAAAAAAAAAAAGAATTCACGTATATGTGCCAAAGAGCAGTCAAAGGCCACAAGAACATAGATAAATAAATAGACTTCAATGATGGCGCGAAGAAAGAACTACCTGCTTGGCTGCTTGCCATCGTAGTAATCATCAGTAATTGTTTTTTACTGTGTAGGAGTATAGGATTATGAACTCATGAATTAAGAAAAAACGGATACAGCCATCCACTTAAGTGCTGGCTCCGGCATTTCATCGAACACTCGACTAAATCCGGAGACTGGAGCAAACAAGGGAAAAAGAAAGCCGAAACAAAAAGCGTGAAGAGTAGAATCAAGACGAAGAACTTACCAGGGCACTGTCCTTGAGGCTAATGTCAGGGAGCGGCTCGGCAGCGCGGACGTGCACGGGCCCGAGCGGCGCGCCCATGACGCCGAGCATCAGCCTGATGTCGACGCGCATCCCGCCGGCGCCGGCGGCCGCCGAGTACGGCGTGCGTGCGAGCTGGAAGCGCACCCACTTGGCCCAACCTTCCTTCCGTGCGCGACCGCCGCCGCCGTACTCGCCGTCGCCGGACTCCGGATCAGGCCCCTCCATGAGCGGCGACAGCGCCTCTCCTCCTCCTCCACCACCACCACCGCCGCCAGGGCGTCGGGCTAACCTCAGCGCGGAAGCAAGCTTCGCCGCCTCCGACTTGCGGCGCGCCCTGGCCGGCGACAGCCCGCGCGCCACCTCGTCCCGCAGCGCCGCGAAGAAGCCCTGCTTCCTTTCCATGGGCAGGGGAGGAAGGGGGACCTGTTCGCGAAAAACGAAATCCTCCGGGGTTGTTTTCCGGGAGGTCTGTGGCCTGGGAATGAGTGGGGCGAGGGAGTTGGTGGCGAATTTATACGGAAGCGTGGGGGGCTTGGACTGCAAAAGAAAGGTGGGGCAGGCTAGCCGGACGCGGGAAGCGGCTAGCGCTGGGGAGTGTGACAGCGAGGGGACGAGATATACTGCCGCGAGTCGGCCGTCTTGCTTTCCGTCCCTTCCTCAGGTGTGCTCACCTCCCACGCCGTCAATGCCGCAGCCGCCTTTTGTCCGCGGTTCTCCTTTCCTCGATGCGGTTCTCTATCAGAAATTGATATGGTGGTTATCTGTCAGAGATTACCATTCCCTGTTATTTTTGTGAAAAGAAATTACCATTTTTTTAGGTGTTTCTAAATATGGTATATGAATACCGCAAAAAGGTGTTTGGTCGTACATCAACATCTTTGTTGCATGGCAAGTTTGAAAGTAAGCAAATCTATTGGTTGCATGCCGTGTTGTGCATTTGACATAGGCGATTTGAACGGGACAAATGTAACGGTTATCGACAATCAACATGAGAGACGATGATTGGTGGATAAATTTGGTATCCATGCGCCACGGCGAGCCAGAAAGTTAGCGATGCTATTGGTTGCATGGCAAACGTATCGAGTGAGCAACGTTCGAAAACGACAAAGATAATAGTTGTTTTCCATCAACTGACAGAACGATGATTAATTGATAGAATCAATATCGACAAAATACGACAAATTTAAAAAATCATGATGTTAGTAGGTTGGGTGCGGTTTTGGTTGGGCTGACGAATTACGTCCGCGTGCTTCTAGGCCTACTTTGTGGCCCAAGAAAGGCATACGCAGATGAAAAAATACGCTTGAGAACCAACATAGCGTGTGTATAGTTGGGCCGTATCAAATGGGCCGGCATTCAGCTATGCATTGCGACTGAAATGGACGCCTAAAAGGCTAAAATGTGGAGAGGCAACATTGTTTTCATGGATCAGAATTGGGATGTACCAAACGATTGCGTCGAAAGAAAGATGCTGCGTCGATGGGACAATAAAACCAACAGCACGACCACTTATCTTTTGAGCCGATTAACATAGCACGCTTTTATGACACTAAAAAATGTTTGGACTCTGTATCAACACTAAATTTTTGCTGTAGAAAGCTAGCATTCCTAAGAAAATGTTCTCAAATTTGTTGTAGAAAATAATTTAAGTTACTATAGTAGGAATTAAAAACACTCTTAAAAAGCAGTCACTGGTTTATCTACTGCTTACAACGTCCAAACTTCCCATGACAGTCAATCGTCAAAAAAAAAAAAAAACCGTCCACATGACAGATGGCAAAATATCCCAGGGGCCCATCTACCCAAGGTAAAACGGGCGGTGAGCGTAGCCATCCCCAGCAGCCAGGCGGACGGCCGCGCCGCACGCCGCCCAAAGACGGCGCCGTTAGCCGAACGTTCGGGTGTCAGCGGCAGTCCATGCATGAGAGGCGTGACCCGGGCCCCGGGTGCTCTCGCATTCATCCCTGGAGCTGCCGCTGACGGTCGAGGACAAGCTCCAGTGACGTGCTCCCGCTAAATTCTCGAAAGAGAGAGTCAGGAAAAAAAAAAAAGAGAGGCTACTGTGACGTGCACGCGCCAATAATCTAAAAAAGATTACGAAAACCCCTAAAAAAAGATGGAAAAAGCTCTAGTGACGCGCTGCAGCTAGGATGCGTAGTGAGTTTGGTGGTTGGGAGGATTAGCGCGCCCGCGTCATCGCGTTCAGTTGCTTGACCGGCGTCATCGATCGTCGCCGGTTTTGGTTTTTAGGCTGCTAGCGCCGCGCGCAGGCCACGTCCGGAGCCGCCGTGCAGGCCACGTCGACCCGGCGCTTGCAGCCGCGCGGGTAAAGGGGCAACGGACTTTGGGACGGTTCGCGTCACCACGGCTCCGGTGCCGTGGCCGCGTCCGCGGGATCGTTGAATCCAGCCGCGCCGGCCGGCTGGTGATAGAGAGATAGAGATAGCTTTTCTTGGGTGGCATTGCGGTTTCTGTTCTTGGACAAGAACTGAAAAACGCATTGCTTTTTTCCCCACATCCCGTGGTCGTCAGTCCAGCCGGAGCCGCCGGGCCGGTGATAGATATAGAGATAACTGTTCTTGCGTGGCATTTCCTTTTTTTTCCCCCTTGTAAGTAAAACTGAACAACACATTGCCTCTTTTTTTTTTTTTTCATCCCGTGGTGCTCAGTCCAGCCGGTGCCGGCAAGCCTGTGATATAGAGATAGCTTTCCTTGCGTGGCATTGACTCTATTTTTTCTTGGAAGTCGAACTGAAGAAGAAGACAATGCTTTTCTCAGATAGGTTTGTTGCATGCGTAGTGGAGCCATCGACAGATGAACTCAAGGTGACATGAACAGAACACGTACTGCGTCAACTGCAACCAACTCACGGTAGTGAAGGCTCACAACGAAGTGTACGTGCGTTGCCCACGCCAGCATTTTGTTTGTTCTTTGCTTTCCCTTGGGTGGTTTAGGAGCCTGCAAAGTGGAAACAACGTAACTTTGGATGATTTTTGTAGGACCAACCTGATGATTCTTATTTCTTTTCTTTTTTGCATACAGAGATTTGCGCCTAGATATATAAAACTTTTCTTGCCTGACATTGCATTTTTTTCTTGTAAATAAAACTGAAGAACGCATTGCTTTTTCTGGTACGTTTATATTACATGGCATCCCAGTGGAGGCATTAACAGATGGACTCGAGGTGACGTGAGCACGTACATCAACTGCGAACCCACTCAAACAAGAGTGTACATGTGTTGCACACGCCAGCATCTTGTGTTGTTTTGTGCTTTTCCTTGGATGGTTTTAGGAGGCTGGAAAGTGGAAACTACTTTGCACGAATTTTATAGGACCAACCTGATGATTCTTTTTTGTGGTACACTGAGATTTGCCTGGGATTTGCTGTATAGGTGTATCTACGTACGAGACTGAGTGGGTTTGCCTAGTATGACCATCATGTGGGGCTGGCATGCATGTTTTAAGTAATCACCCTTTGCTCCTTTTTGGTTGGTGTACAAATATAGTACTCTCCTATGTTGAGCATGATGAGGTAGGCCATACGTATTATTAGCACGGGCTTACTATTGGCCTTGCTCTGGCTTCGTACGAGACCTCACATAAACACCGGCTATATAGGCTGTTGCTTCTAATTTCTTTTCATTTCTCTTTATCTTTTAGGAATATATAATACCCTCGAGCGAAATGGTTGATGGTTTCCGATTGTAATATCGCAAGATAACTCCACAACCTGCACCGCCCGGTGTTTTTCATACCCCTAGTTACGTTCTCACAGCCATTGGCTCCTCTTCCATCTCCCTTGTCTTGCTCTTGCTCTTACCAACCTCTTGCTTAATTCAATCTAACAACTTAAACAAAAAACAATAATTGAAACGAACAGAGTTAAACATAAAAAGTAGATAAAATATTGAGGTCTTAGGTATCAATTGGATTAGAAGTTTCAAGTCAGAAATTCCCAGCTAGATCAGGGTTCAAATAAAAACTGGAAGTCAAGTATTTCTATCTGAATCAAAGTTTTAACTCAAAGTTTATTGGTGCCTAAAGCATGAAATGCGGAACCACTCTAGCCTCCTAATAATTAATTCCAATTTTAAAGCATGCAACATTTAAAATATTAAGTCCCTAAAGTTATAACATATCAATTATGAGAATTCTTGAAACAAAGAAATTAAGGAACTTGACCAGAATTGTGAAAAATATTTTTTTGCGAGCAAATTTGGAAAATTATTTTCTTATAACCTTATATGCAGACACTTTTGATGATTAATTATTGTAACTACATCTGCATATATAATAACGTCAATTCCCAAACGGTTGAATTTAAAAACACATAGGTTCAGTCTCTTATATTGAAGATTGACAGACAAATGGATAATGGATCCCAGGCGTGTAGATAAATCATAGTTATACAATCAACTCATGATGTTTGGGATCAGCAGCGCTGGAGAGACTAGAGTCATGCATGCATGGAGCAAGGCATAATTAAGCTAACATGGCGGCTACTCTACCCACAATGTGACAGCAAACAACCAAAAAGGCCAGGACAAATCATGCCGATTAGCTATGCCCTAGCTATGCATTTAACTAGAAGCCACTATTGACAACTAATTATGTATTACCAGGAAGCAATAGTACCACGCAACAGCGCCATTGCATTGCTTAGTTTTCGGCACCAACCACAATGATCGATTCCATTTACCACACTCAAATGTATTAGTAATTCATATTATTTCAAGCAAATTGCACCGTGCGTCACTTTATGAGGCCTTATTGGCATATTGCACCAGATTTTAATATAACCTGGTTTACAAAGCATCAGTTTATAGCTCAATTTTTCTCACATTGCATCACTTTTTAGCTTCTACCACCCAGAAGCCACACAAGCTGTCTAGAATCTAGATAGGGTGCCACATGAGCACGTGATGTGGATTTGGCAGCAACACATGACCATGAACGGGCAATCATTGTTCGATGTTAAATTTCTGGTTTGGTACTGAATTTTCATGAACCGTTTGCAGCATTTCAGATTATAGTTTGGTTTCCGTTTACCGGTAAAATCCTTTTGCAGTTAAAGTTTATGTCTTTTCGTCTGATATAATATCATTACCATGCAACTAACAAATTGAAAGCTGAAATTTGATATAGAAGTCATGAAACATTAAGATAAATGCTTTTTGCAGGTACATTAAGATAATATATATGTTAAGAGCTGCATGGTCATCTATAGAAATATTTTTTATGTTTTAGTAGCTAGGAAATTAATACCCTCATTTGCACTACTATTGTTCTTTGTCGATAGGCAATGCGTGTCATTGAGTAAGGAGCCTCATGGTTGATTATAGCTATAATGTGCTACAATGTGAGAAAACTTGAGCTAAAAAAAGGGTCAATTGTGAGGAAGACTCTAAAGCATGGTGCAATGTGATACAATGGTCCCAAAACGTGATGCATTGTGCAATTTCGGTATTACTTTTGGCAGAATCTTATCATATGAGTTTGTGCTAATGGATATGATTTTATATCGCTGTTATATGTATCGAATTAGACTGTGCTATCTTCGGTCCATGCGTTTGTAGTAGGTGGTCTAATGTTTCTTTTTGTTTCCTCTCTTATTGCATAAACACAAAACATAATACTAAGTTCTTGGCAGATGTTATTGTAATTGTCTGTAATGACCAGTAAGTTTACAATTATTATTCTGGAGTATTTTTCACATATCCAGTGTGGGCATGGCCAAGTGTCCTTAGAAGAACTAAAGGATCAGGATACTGATCTGAATGCAACCCATGTTAAATGGATTTTAATAACAGAGAAAATCTGTCTTTGCATGACAAACATGAATTCCTTCGCAATACAAGCACAGATTCTTGGCAAGACAAGCACTTGAACTTATAAATTGGTCGAGAAACAACAGCATGTTCTCGTATTGATGGATGCTTGGGTACCAAACGGGACATGCATATGCTGCTTGCATGCATCGATCACTGTCACAGTACCATGCACAAACCTGACCTGATCGATCAACAGTACGCAACAGGACTACAGGAGTGGTATGCAGTGTAGTTGTGCAGGTGTAGGCAACTACTATACTCTATGACCGAAGCACAGAAAAGTGATCGACATGGAGAATTGCTGGTGGCAGATGATGGCTGCGGCTGCAGAAAAATAACTGCGAACACTGTAGCTGCGGCTGAAAACACTGTAGCTGCTGCTGAAGAAATAATTGCGAACACTGTAGCTGCTGCAAAGCAGCTGCTGCAAAGCAGCGACACGACACGCTGACACTACATGGCTGATGTGACCTCTCTGTACAAGCGCAGGTCCCTCGTCTCCCGCGGCTCAGCATGCCCCTATACGGGGAAATGACCTTTTAAAGTAAGAAACTTTTCAATTCCATTTTGTTGTTGCTTTTTGAGTCACTCCTTCCGGAGTTTCTTGGCTTAACACTGTTTCACTTAGATCCGTAGATGGAAAATTTTCACCTGATGATAACACAGTAGTTATAACATAACTACATAAGAGCATATTAATTGCTTTTATTCACAGGGTTATCTTTTTTACAAATAATTATAGAGAAAATCAATTCTTAATGTTAACCTTTGATAATGGGTGGAAATAATAATCTAAATTAGAATCTTCCGTACGCACTAAATGAAGACATGTGATGTGCTTTCCCAGATTCCTGTTGCGCCACTTTTAGTTTGGCGGGCAGCAGTGCAGCACGCAGCTAAACGCACCTGGCAACTCGCCATCACTAGTTCATCACTTTAGACGGAAAATTAGCCATGGCCAATCCCTAATGTCAGATTAATATGCATGCCGTACTTGCCAAATTCGAAGATGTGTAATTAGTTGTGCTTGCTAGGCAGTCACTGTACGATCGATCCGTTCTTTTTAAGACTTGTGCGATGGATGTGTTGTCTCTGAACATGGTGCGCTATCCAATTACTTCGCCGTAACATGCTTGCGGCGTGGAAAAGTTTCAGCAGGAGCCATAGAAGCAGCTCACCGGCAGGCCTTTTTGGTACATTGTGATGGGAAAGCAGATATGTACCGTCAGATGTAAAAACATTTCATAGAAAATTAGCCCTTACGTCTATTAGGCTTTTGTATCCTTTTCGCAATGAACATCAATTATATTAGGTTATATCATCAGAAACTAGTAAGGGTAAAGAATAACTGCATAAAGAGAGCTAATTAACCAGCGCTCAAAATGAAGGAAACTAATACTGACTAATTGCTGCCCTCCTGATGTAAGGGACTAGGTGAAGCGCGCAGGTAGCTAGCATATCTGCAGGAAATGCAATATATCCGGCGCTTCCCAAATGCATGTGGGGCTTTGCTCTCGCTTGCTTCTATAATAATCGCTCCCGCTCGAGAGGACAATTAGTTGGTACTGACCTCGTCATCTCCACAGATCATGTCGTGCAACACCGTGTGTTTTTTATTCTGCAGCTCCAGCTAGCTACTAGTGACTGTACGTACGATTAGTAAGTTAATATATGCGATAACGCGAGTAAGATTCTGGTGTTTTCCAATTTGCTACTGGTCTGGTGACCAGGTCAAGATCTATATGTGAAAGGATACGGCATGAAGTAGCTTATAGTCAAGATGGAATAAGAGTGTTCTTGGCAAGAAAAAGATTTGGATTAAGACTGCTAGTGTTACATTTGAGTCTAAAATGATTACGGCCTAAGAAAGTGTAGCAGGGAGGGTCCCTCCTCTTTCTCACGGGCGACAAAAATACCTGAGACCGGCAATGAAAGCTTTGAACCTAGAGGAGTTGAGCCCTTTTTTCGTGGGGCTGACAACGTAACCCTACACTCTATTAAGAACATAAAATTGATGATACTAGAAGAATTATAAAAAATATGATTTCATATGGTTGTTATGAAATACTCTATCGATTCCTAATGTACTTATTACTATATTAAACATTCCTCTATGTTTAAGACGTTTGAAGAAAATCCTGTATCGATGTTTAACATCAGGGTTGGTTAATACTCGTAGCTAGTGCAGTCCGTATGAAGAAAATCCATATTTGGTTGTTGGTCGAAGGTTTTGAACTAGGCCTTTGGGCTAGTTACAGTTGATATACCCTTTTTACCAACCCCGGCCACGAAACGGCCAGCTAAGAGAAGTGAGGACGAACGTGGTTTGTACCAAATTTTTACGCGGCTCTCCATGATCAAAATGTCAATTAGGGCCCCGTGTCATAAAAAATCACCGGGGTAATGGGTTGGTGACGATCGAGGAGTGGAGCCACAGCCAGGTGGTAATTAAGCACCACGCATAGAGATCAGCTATATATTTTCGAGAGGAGTTGCGTCCATGCGTGTAACACGCAAGCTTTTATTTTGAGAGCAAGGTGCAGGCCCAGATGAGATTTGTTACGAGCAAGAGCAACATTTCAAATAATTGGTCCAACACTGACAACGACCCGTACATACGAACACTGATGCGGAGACGACGAGCTTGCACGCACGCGTACTTTGCGCAGGGTAGCTGGTAGCAACAGATTGGGCACCACCCACCCGGCCGCCGGTCCTTTATTTGGATGGATCCTCTTTTTTCTTTCTACGGACCCGGCATGCGCGCGGAATGGATTGCTGGTCCTCCGGCCGGCCGGCGCGCACAGAACCAGCCGGGATTGAATTCTCATCAGTGCTGCGTCCATGCATGCAATGCAATGGTATAACTAGCTAAGCTTAGCCCCAGCTGTGACCCCGGCTGGCCGGTGGCCGGGGCAGGGCTGTCAGCACGCCCCACGACCGGGCCGAGCAGTCTTGACGAATGGACGTACACATGTTCGGCGACAGTAGTTGGAAGAAGCGTGCGCAGCAGATCAGACAGACAGCAACACCAGGCTGCTAATTATACGTCCGGAGCTCATGATCGTTTCAAAACAAAATCATATTGGTAGCTCGCAAACTGGAAAGAATTAGGTGGTGCTGTGAATAAGAAGAAGACAAGCGGGAGATAGCGCGGCAGGCTCTCTTGATCGAGTAGGTAGGTGGACAAGTTCTGCACAAGGGCTAAATTTTGAATGTGGTCACACTCGAGCTACAACAATTTGATGCTTGGATTTTGAAATGTGGTCACACACACTAATTTTTCTTTATTTTTAGATGCTGGGATTTTGTAGGGAATATACTATACGTTCGTTCAATCGTTATACTCATATAAAGACGCAGTAGCATGTAGTATACGGGCCATGCATGGCCTAAAGACAGAGAGTATCGTCGTCGGTCGGTTAACTGTGCGGAGCACATGCGTGCGCTTTTCACCGGTATGGCAAGCTAGCGCCCAACGATCGAGCAGCACCCGACCACAAAAATCAAGTGTGGTACGGTGGGGATGGCTACAGTCTACCATACGACACTATTCGTATACTACTGCATGCACGCATCGATCGCATATGATTCGCCATGGGCCTGCTGGACGTACTTGTATCTTTGCTTCCCGGCTCCACATGATTGACCACAAGGCCCAATGAAGATCTATCCCAGACATACATGCATGTCTTAGTAATTGCACGAACTCTCTTGTATCGGTAGTATGTATGTACACACGCGAATACCTCACGGAGTAACAGTGCCAAATGTACGCGAATACCCCATAGAGTACTACAACATGTATAGTGTGCAAGCCGTCGGTCAGAATGGGAAGAAATGGATCCTACCTCACCCCCACGAACCGAACATGCATGTACCGATCGTCAAGAACGAGACAAAAAAAAAGTAACAAAGCAGAGACCTGCTGCTGTTTAAAAGCAAATGAGGTGCGCATTAGAGGTAACACCTCGATCGCTAATAAAGCAGATCAGTACTCTTACACGCCTAGCCTAGGGCCTAGCTGTACTATAGGCCACGGAGAAAGCTAGTAATACCCCAAAAAAAAAAAGGAGAGAGAAAGCTAGTAAGATTTTTTTTATGCATATAAGAGAGAAAAGTGTTAAGTTGGTAGGGAAGAGTGGATGCACTGATCAGTTGCACCAAAAAACATAAGCTAATGATGAGGAAGGGTGGAGACTTTCTTAGGCCTCAAACGCGAAAATAAGAGCAATGCAATGAAAAATACGATCATTAGGACTTGAGCTCAAAACCTATGGCTCGATACAATGTTAATTTATTATGCACCGATTAGTTGCACCTAAAAACCTAATCGGATGTTCACTTATGGTTCCACAAAAAGATCCAAACAATAAAAATCAGTTACAAAATTCCCACAAACAGTTGATGTGGCACCGCTTCATCGGTTGAAACAATCAATATATGCTCTTTAATTTAAGCAAAACTTGACCTATCACTGCGTTCCATTTTGTACATTGATTAATACAATCTATGCTCTTTAATTTAAATAAAACCTGACCTATCACTGTGTTCCATTCCGTGCATTCCATATGGGCTGCGCCTGCGCTCACAGCACCCGTACGATCAACACCTCCATGTTTTTCGTTCCAGCGCAAGCAGCAGAAATAATACCGATCGATCCCACCAGCAACCCTCTCGATCGCCGACTGCTTGCGCAGGAAACAAAGTTACGGCTCTATATGGCACTGCACATTGCTCTCCATGCATCAACGGTCCGGATGGAGGACCCCCACCGGTGCGGTCGGTCGGTAACTTTTCGATAGGCTGCTCCTCTCTGCGCTGTTGGTCAGAGGCCCGTGCAGCGCGTACCTGTCAGCACCGCTACTGCTGATGAACCGACACGCGATCAGGAGTGTGCTATGGGCCGAGGCAAGCGAGCCCAGAAGAAGAGTAAGAAGTATGATGGACCGGAATGGGCCAAGTGATTGCGTGCGTAGCCTTTTGGCTTGTAATGTGTGAAGAGCGGACTGGTTATATTAGCCAGCCGGTGAGCTGAGAGAGGTAGACAATTTGTAATCGAACACAACGTTCCTAATACAATTCCTCTCTCTGACTCTATCCAGCTGTTCTTCTTCTTGCTCAAGTCAATTCCAATCTCCTTCCTCCCTTCCGAAGTAGGTAGTCAACAATTGGTATCAGAGACATCGATCCTCGGATCTGGAGGTTTCGCAGCACTACACTCGCAAGGCGAAGATGGCGGGAGCGATTGATCCGAACCTGAAGCTCGCACTCGACGCGCAAACCAAAGCTCTCCTCGTCGAGCTCGACAAGTGCTTCACCAAGCAGGACGAGAAGTAGGAGTCGAGGGTGGCGGCGCTGGAGGCGGCGGCGGCGGCGACTTCGGCGACCGTGGATCCGGAGGCCTTCAAGGTGGAGATCAACTCCGTCGTCAGCGCCCACATGGAGTCGTCCAAGAGTGCAGCGGTCGAGAGGCTGGACCAGTTTGAAGCGGCGGCGTCAACAAGGGTGGCGGCGCTCGAATCTGCAGCGGCGGCCTTCGAGTCCTGGAGGCCTCGCATCGAGCACTCGGTCGGCAACGTCCACGCATCGGTGGATGCCGTGCGCGCGGAGCTCTCCAAGTTCAACACCTTCTGGGATCGCGAGATGAAGGAGTCGGGCTACTCCAAGCCTGGAATTCTTCATGATCCAGTGTCGGCGACCGTGCAATCATCTGGCGGAGCCCACGCCGACGGCCCTAATGGGCACCGCGTCGAACACACTACACGGGAGACTGGCTTTGGGCATCCAACTGCTCAATCCCATCTCCCGGTCAATGGTATGCATGATACAGACATTCCACGTTTCACTAGGCTGTTTGGATCTCCTCCTGAATTGCATTCTAGTAGATCTCGTGGGGAATCATCTCATTCAGGCCATATGGGTCGTTTGCCTAAGATACATTTTCCTGAATTTGATGGAGACAACCCAAAGTTGTGGCAATCTCGTTGTGAAAATTATTTCGAAATGTACTCTGTTGAGCCGAATGTTTGGATAAAAGTAGCCACTATGCATTTCACTGGTGCAGCAGCTCGTTGGCTGCAGTCAGTGGAGCGTAAGCTTAGCTCTGCATCTTAGGGGGATCTTTGCAAGTGGATTCGTGAGAGGTTTGGTAGGGATCAGCATGAGTCCTTGGTTAGGCAGCTCTTTCATATTAGGCAAACCACTACTGTTACTGAGTATGTTGATAGATTTTCTCAGCTTGTTGATCAACTTGATGCATATCACCATGATGCTGATCCTGTATATTATACTCTTAAATTTCTAGATGGCTTGAAAGATGATATTAAAGCAATAGTTTCAGTTCAGCGTCCTTCGGACCTAGATACTGCTTGTTCCTTGGCTCTTTTACAGGAAGAGGTGGGTGATTCATCAAGGAAGAGAGAATTTAGAAGACCTGATCATGGTTATTCATCCAAACCATTGCTTAAAGGTCCTCTACCTCTGCCTCCTCCTCCTTCTCAGAGGAATGATAAACCTGATACTCCATTACATGACGACAAGAAGACTCATTCTGCTCCTCGTGGTCAATCATTGGAAGAAAAATTAGCATCTCTGCGTGCTTACAGGAAGGCAATGGGTCTCTGTCATAAATGTGGTGAGAAATGGGGTTATGGGCACAAGTGCTCTGCAACTGTACAGTTACATGTTATGCAGGAATTATGGGAACTCTTGCAAATGGAGGAAGTGGAATACACTGTGTCAGAGGATGTACAATCTCAAGCTACATTGATGGCCATATCTCAAGCTGCAGTCACTGGCAAAGAAACTCCTAAAACTATGAAGTTCCATGGGAAGATACAAGGTATTGATCTACTGGTACTGATAGACTCTGGGAGTTCACATTCTTTTCTGAGCTCTTCAGTAATAGACAAGTTGTCTAGGGTTACTTCTATGCAATCTATTATGCATGTACAAGTAGCTAATGGTAACAGATTGCAATGCTCTCAAGAACTGTTATCTGCTGGTTGGTCTATTGGTGAGTGTGAATTTACTTCTCATCTGAGAGTTTTGCAATTGCCATGCTATGATCTCATTGTCGGTATGGACTGGCTGGAGAGTCACAGCCCTATGAGGGTGCACTGGGGTCTTAAGTGGATGGATATTCCTTATATGAATAACAATGTCAGGTTGCAAGGTCTTTTGCCTGAAATCCCTGAAAACACTATGATTCAAGTTCTGTGTATAGAGGATTTATCTCCTTCTGAACAGGAAATGATTGTTGAGTTACCAGAAGAAATACAAGCCTTACTGCAGAAGTACACTGATGTTTTTGTAGCTCCTCATGGCTTACCTCCTGTTAGAGCTTGTGATCACAGGATTCCCCTCATTCCTGGTGCAAGACCAGTTAACATGAGACCTTACAGATATGCACCTGAACTCAAGACAGAAATTGAAAAACAGATTGCAGAAATGCTGGAACAAGGTATTATCCAGAACAGCACTAGTCCTTTTTCTTCTTCTGTGGCACTTGTCAAGAAGAAAGATGGTACTTGGCACTTCTGTGTTGACTATAGGCACCTCAATGCTTTGACTCTCAAGACTAGATATCCAGTTCCCATTATTGATGAGTTTTTGGACGAGTTGAATGGGGCTGTTTGGTTTTCTAGCCTATACTTGAGAGCTGGTTATCACCAAGTCCGAATGGCTCAAGGTGAGGAGTTCAAAACAGCATTTCAAACCCACCATGGTCACTATGAGTTTAGAGTCATGGCTTTTGGGTTATCTGGAGCACCTGGAACTTTTCAAGGAGCTATGAACACTACCCTGCACCCCTTGTTGAGGAAGTGTGTTCTAGTTTTCTTTGATGACATATTGGTTTATAGCCCAACTTATGAAGCTCATTTGGAGCATTTAGCTCAAGTGTTGCAATTGCTGCAGGGGGACAAGTGGCAAGTGAAGCTCTCTAAGTGTACTTTTGCCCAACAAAAGATTGCATACTTGGGACATGTGGTCAGTGGTGAAGGTGTTGCAACTGACGATTCCAAGATTGATACCATTAGAACTTGGCCACGACCAGGCAATATCAAGGAATTGCGCAGTTTCTTGGGACTGGCAGGGTATTATAGGAAGTTTGTGAGAAGCTTTGGTGTCATTAGTAAACCACTCACTAATTTACTGAGGAAGAATGTGATGTTCATCTGGACTGTGGAGCATGACACAGCCTTTCAAACACTGAAGGAAGCTCTCTGTACTACACCTGTATTAGCCTTGCCTAATTTCAGTAAACAGTTTGGCATTGAAACTGATGCCTCTGATGTGGGGGTTGGTGCTGTTCTTCTACAGGAAGGCCACCCCCTTGCCTTTGTCAGTAAAGCTTTGGGACCCAAAACAAAAGGACTATCTACATATGAAAAAGAGTACTTAGCAATTTTGATTGCTGTAGAACAGTGGAGGCCATATTTGCAGCATGCTGAATTCCTGATTTACACTAACCAAGTGAGTTTAACTCATCTGAATGAGCAGAGACTAAATACAACCTGGCAGAAGAAGGTGTTCACCAAGCTTCTAGGGTTGCAGTACAGGATTATCTACAAGAAAGGATCAGACAACAGAGCTGCTGTTGCATTGTCAAGAAGGCCACCTGCAGATTCCACACTATTTGCTATTTCTGGTGCTCAACCAACTTGGTTGCATGAGGTGGTTTCTGGTTATGATCATGATGATAAGGCCTTGCAGTTGTTGGCTGAACTAGCTATTAACAAAGATGCAACTGGTGCTTATACCTTGAATTCTGGTGTCATTAGATACAAAGGTCGAATTTGGCTTGGCTCCAACAAAGCCTTGCAGCTTAAGATACTGTCAGCCTTACATGACAGCCCTGTGGGAGGCCATTCAGGTTTTCCAGTAACTTATGCAAGAATCAAGAAGTTGTTTGCCTGGTATGGTATGAAAACTGATGTTCAGCAATATGTTGCTCACTGTGCAACCTGTCAGCAAGCTAAACCAGATCGAGCAAGGTATCCTGGTCTTCTCCAACCACTTCCTGTACCTACTCAAGCATGGCAGGTTGTCTCCCTTGATTTTATTGAAGGCCTACCTCGTTCTGGTAATGCAAACTGCATTCTGGTTGTTGTGGATAAGCTTACCAAGTACAGTCATTTCTTGGGTCTGTTGCATCCTTTCACGGCTGCCAAGGTTGCTGCTCTCTATCTGAATAACATCTACAAACTCCATGGCCTTCCATCTGCTCTTATTTCAGACAGAGATCGTATATTTACTAGCACCTTGTGGCAGGAGCTATTTGCTTTAGCTAAAGTGGAGCTGAAAATGAGCTCAGCTTATCACCCCCAAACAGATGGGCAGACAGAGTGTGTCAACCAGTATTTGGAGACGTTTCTGAGGTGCTTTGTCCATACTTGTCCTACAAAATGGATGTCATGGTTACCTTTAGCTGAATTCTGGTAGAATACCAGCCCTCATTCTGCATTGGGATGCTCACCTTTTGAAGCTCTGTATGGTCATCCTCCTAAGCACTTTGGAGTTGACAGTTCAGCAGTGCTAACCAGTTGTGATTTGCAAACATGGATGTCTGAAAGAGCTCTAATGACTGATGTTATCAGGCAACATTTAATCAAAGCTCAAGAGCGCATGAAGTCTCAGACGGATAAGAAAAGATCTGAGCGCTCATTTGCTGAAGGTGATATGGTGTTCTTAAAACTGCAGCCATATATTCAGACATCTGTGGCAAGACGAGCTAATCACAAGTTGTCCTTTAAGTACTTTGGGCCTTTCCGTGTTGCTCAGAAAATTGGAGTTGTGGCTTATAAGCTGGAGCTACCTGCATCTTCAACCATTCACCCGGTCTTTCATGTATCGCAGCTCAAGAAAGCAGTTACTGCTGAACATACTATTAATCCTACTCTGCTTGATGTTCTGCAAGAACTTCAGGTTCCTGTGCAGGTACTCGTCTTCAGTCAAGCAACTGTTGATTCAATGGTCGGGTCTTCCTGTGTCTCTTGCCACTTGGGAGGATGACGCAGGTGTGAAGCAGCGGCTCCCGCGTGCAGCTGCTTGGGGACAAGCAGCATCTCAAGGAGGGGAGAATGTCAGCACCGCTACTGCTGATGAACCGACACGCGATCAGGAGTGTGCTATGGGCCGAGGCAAGCGAGCCCAGAAGAAGAGTAAGAAGTATGATGGACCGGAATAGGCCAAGTGATTGCGTGCGTAGCCTTTTGGCTTGTAATGTGTGAAGAGCGGACTGGTTATATTAGCCAGCCGGTGAGCTGAGAGAGGTAGACAATTTGTAATCGAACACAACGTTCCTAATACAATTCCTCTCTCTGACTCTATCCAGCTGTTCTTCTTCTTGCTCAAGTCAATTCCAATCTCCTTTCTCCCTTCCGAAGTAGGTAGTTAACAGTACCGCGCCCTCTCTACGGGCCCGATACTCGCAGGTGGTATCTGTTGCGCGCGTCCGGCCGGTATCCGAAGTGGACAACAAGTGGTGCTGCCGACCGCCGCTGCCCTGTTCTGGTCAAGTCGGCGGCCAGCAACGCAACCTGAAGACTGGCCGAGAGCGCAACACATGCGCACACTGGTTGCTGATAAGGACCGGCAGGGTCAGGAACGATGCATACGGCCGTGCATGTGCCTATTAGCTATCACGATCACCATACCATATATAGGCACGAAACCTGGCCGGCTTATGGATCGGTGCGCAACAACACACACAACTTGTGCTAGTAGCTTGTGCAGAACTGCACGTGCAGACGATGGTTACATAGCAGCTGATGTGACTTCTCTTCGAGGAGCATCGTAGCTTTCCTTACTTGGCTCGGCATGATGAAATTTCTATAATAATACTATAGTCCTTATTGGAAATTTCTCCCTTTGCTCGATCAGTTGATGTGAGCTTCTCACCAATATATTCTCCCTTGGCTTTTCTCCCTCTGATATTTTTATGGCGAAATTTTCTACAGAACACTAGAAAGATGTGGCTTGAGCCTCAGCACATTCCAAAAGTGTGGTTTCCGTAGTGCAACACACTAAACAGGAGAAATATAGATTTTTGAACTTTTTTTTTTATCTCAATGCACAAAATCCCCCCTCTGTCTCTAAATATAAGGGGTTTTGAATTTGGTCAAAATCAATCTTTGTTAATTTTAACCAATAAATCAATAAAAATAAAATATTTTAAATAAAAGGAGTGCTTTACAACTTGAAACTTTGTACAGTGATAGACTGTTGCATTCTCTATCGATCTTTGTGTTTTGTTTTTTGCAGTTGTTTTCTCATTGTTCACATAGTTTATTTTTACAAAATAAAAATATTGTCAAAAATGAAAAGTTATTTAAACAATCAAGAAAAAAATCTAGAAAAAAACATATGGATAGAGAATGAAGTAATGTATCATTGTACAGAATTTTAAGTTGTAATATGTTTTGTGCAATGGAATAAAAAAGTTGAAAAATCACTTTTTCCATGTTTAGTGTGCTACACTTAAGAAACCACACTTTTGGAGCGTGTCATAGCTAATACGAGAGTTGAAATGTGTTGTGGCTAAAGTCATACCTTTCTAGTGTGTTGTAGCAAATTTTGCCTATCTCAAACATTCCAAAATTTAACCAACAAATGTCATCTATATAGTAACGGGAGGGAGTTCTTACTCCAGTTCAGTGTTTTAGAGTTGGATGTTTTTTTTTTAATTACTACATCCAGATTCCAGAGGTCATGTGCCACTGCCAGTTGCACCCGCTAGTCACCAATGCATGTTGGCTGTCAGCAATTTCGAAAAGAAGTGGATTCAGTTCCAGTCAGTTGCATCACCGTTCCAAAAAGTTGAAATCTAGTAGTATCTCTTTTCAGTATACAAATATGAGGGGAAAATAAAACAACTTCGTACAATAATGCATGAAAATATTGTACATTAAATTCTTACGTACTAGAGATGTGGACATGTTCCATGCTTTCCCTTCATTTGTGTTGCGCCACTTTTAGCTAAGGTTGGCTGCACGCAGCGAAACACATGTGGACACTTGCCATCATATCTCTAGCTACAATCACTTTAAACGGACAATTAGTTGTGGCTGATCCCCTAAAAGTCAGATTTCAAGCTGCTTGCCGTACGTGACCAAGATGTTTAGATAGTTGTTCTAATAGCTAGTTTGTACGACTGCGTGTTGTCTGTGAACATATTGTGCTTGTGCTATCCAGTTACATCGCCGCAACATGGATGCAACTGGAAAATGTCCGTGAGAGCATCCACGTAGAATATTCTCCTTTTGGTGTGTTTTACTGTTTTTTTTTTGTATAAAATTACCAGTTATTCAATTTAACAATTGAGTTTTGTGTCCGTTACAATATCTAGTATATATATATAAATCATTGAAAATTAGCAATCATGAATCAGAAAACGTGTCAAACATTATTTAAAGGCTCATGATCGGTTCGGTCACATATGTATCTCCTCGGAATATTTTTTTTTTGCATCCCTCAGGAGGGGACCTTTGATTAATTAGCATATATCTCATTAGAAAAATGGATTCTCAATTTTATGTTACTTTTTTTGTGTGTAAAGTTAGCTCTTCCAATTGCATCTATCAGATCTAAATATATAAATTAAAACTAGGACGCAAAAACACGGCATTAATCAGAATACTTCTAATAATAGCATCTAAATGCTCAGTTTCAATAACTCATGTGAACTCAGGACATCTTTTAATTTTCATATTTACTAGGGAAACAATCAGCTCAAATCTCAGGACATCTTGGGTGTGCTGCGGTCCGGAAGGTGGGCGCCATCGCTGATAGCAAACGGTCAGCTAGCTGACAGTGCCATCTGCGAGGATGTTGCAGTAACGGCTCGGCAAAGCCGGCTTAGCTCAGGGTTGGGTGGTGGCGGATCTGGCAACAGGAATGTCATTGGAGACCATTGCGCGGCCGGTGAGGCGAGGGGAGAGAGATGATTTGGCACTTCTTTTTCAATGGTGAAGAGAACAAATGCTGGCAGCTTGAGGAAGAAGAATTAATAAGACATACCCTCTGATTGGGATCCAAAGGATAATGTTCGTCATCTGAAGACAAGGCTGTTTTCAGCTGACTGAGAAATAGCACAACCCTTTATTTTGCATCCCTCTGGAGAGGCTCTTTTGATTCATCTGTCAGCATCTCTACTAATGCTGGTCTAACGACTAATCATAAAAAGGCATGTGAGCTTTATCCTCGCCAATCGTTGTCTCAAGGACAATTAGTAGGTACCAACCTCGTAATATCCACTGATCAACAAGCCGTGCAGTCCCATACTTGTTATTTAATCCGCAGCTCCAGCTAGTTAGCTACCTAACCGTAAGTACTGACAATTATGAATATATTAATCCTTGCGAGTAAGATTCTGGTGTTGTCCAATACTACCTCCGTTCGTCGATTGTTGATGCTCCTGACCAAGCAAAAAAACTAAAAGTTAATTGCTGAGCACTGTCGCAATGACATCAAATAAAAAACGGAGGGAGTAATAGTTTTACGGTGGCTGCTTGCTGGTTTCATATCAAGTTCTATTTTTGTATAAAATTAAATAACGGCAGTGAGCGTGTATAAAATTGCATCACGAGGTCACGGCTATTTTGATGGGCTCGACAAATGATTTTTTTTTTTTTTTTTGCGAGTGGGCTCGACAAATGATTAAGAGTAACTCAAACAAGGTGGATCAATTGACATAGCTGATATCTCGGACGACCTGGGCATGGACAATGAGCGCACATTGCATGGCAAATGCAAGTGATCATATTCAAAATCGAAAAGGAAAGTTGGGTGATACTGTAAAAGGTACCAGTGTTTCAGCTGTCTCTTGCAGATAAAGAGGTAGAGCACATTCTGTGCAGTAGAGACATCCTATAATTAGGTAACACATGGAGCTTTGTAGTAAATCGCAACAGGCCGAGCCGAAGAGCGTTATCTAAGGCTACTCCCAATGGGGAGTTTCATTTCATTGTTTCATGTCATATGAAATGCAAATGAAACACCCATCTCCAATGCATAATTTCATTTTGTTGTTTTCTAAACTTGTCATAGCATTTAATTATTGCTCAAATGAAATGAAACCCTCATTCTCAATGCAAGTTTCATGCCATTTTATATTTTAAAAACTGTGCATTGTATTGGAAACAATGTATACACAGTTTCATCTGGTTTCATCTCTCTCTTCATTATTAACCTGCCACATCATCAATGATCAAAATTGTTGACATGGCACATTATTTATTCAAAATGAAACTACCATTGGGAGTAGCCTAACCGGATTGACACTCTTTTTTTTTGCGAGTAGGATTGACACGTACCACATGGATAAGTCGCGATTCCCCATAAAGATGGTCGAGCAAATTGAAGGATGATGGGCTACGGCCTAGAGGGAGGGAGGACGATCGATTTAGCTTTTAGCCCATGCATGCATGCCACGCCATCTCCGAACGGGAATGGCATGCATGGCAAGCTGCAACGTCCCAGCAGCAGGGCCAACCATCTGGAAGCTGGAGCAGAGCATGAATTCGTACAAGAAGATCAAATAGCCACGGAACGCCTGCAGTCATGAACGCACTCTCCGGCCCGTTCGTGCGTCGGTCATCGTCATTGATAATGCCTGCTACGGTCATTCCGCATGTACTAGATCACACTCATGACGTACTGACCACAAGCTCCATGGTGATCCGACCATCAAGCTACAGGGAGGCGTGTGTGCTTGGAGATGTAGTATCAGTATCACACACGAATCGATTCCCTGGCGCCGCGTCGGTCGGCAACTTTTGTTCCGAGGAGGAGCGCTCGCTGCGTCGATCGGGCGGGTAACGTGCTGTGCGGATACCTACCTGCCCGCGCACCAGGTGGCCTCTGTTGCACGACCGGTATAGGAGTACTGTTCATTTTCAGAGTGGGGCGGCGCTTGCCTGCCGCTCCGGTCGGCCGCGGAGAGCAAGCTCGCAGGAAACGTGCCTGCGTCAGGACGAAAAGCTGGGCGTGTGGGGACGGGAATGCGCGAATGGAAGGTGCGGGCGCGGCAGGGCACGCCTGCGCCCCCGCGTACTACGTTCTGCAGCAGCAGCAGGGGCCAGGGAGGGAGGGAGAGCGGCGCGTTGTTAATAACCGCGGTCAGTGGGTCTCGGTTGCTTGCCGAAGACCAGCAATCATCAAATCAAGCGCAAGTGTCAACGCTCGCCCAAAGGCTGCGGCGTCAAACATGCGTCCTACTACTATAGCCTATAGGGTGCTGGCTGGTGCTCATGTTTTTCTACTGCTACTAGTAGGGGGTGTTCGTTGCTTTAGCATTTAGCATTTAGACCTGTCACATCAAAAAGAATTTTATTATTTAAGAGTACTAAATAAAATTTAATGACAAAACCTTTTTACAGATAGGTATATCTTTACGAGACGAATCTAACGAGTCTAATTAATCTATATTTTGTTACAGTGATGCTACAGTAATGCTACAGTAACCAGCGTCTAATCACGGCTTACCTACCCTTGTTAGATTCGTCTCGCGATTTAGACCAGAGGTTCTGCAGTTAATTTTGTAATTAAACTTTATTTAATACTTTTAAATAATAAAATTTTTTTTCTCTAAATTTTAGACCTCATGCAACAAATACCTCCGTAGTAAGGCTTTGGTTCGAAGACCGACCATGGTTTTAGTGTGTCGCATACAATTTCCATGCACTGCACTGCACCCACGCGCCGCATGGCCGCTGGTCCTTCACTTTGATGCGGTCCGGTCTCTTTTTCACCCGGCGTGCACGCCGAAATGGACGAGTGCTGGTCCGGCCGGGGGCCTTGCGGCCGCGGCACGCACGGAGCCAGAATTGAATTCAGCTGTTCAGGCTGTGACCACGGACCACCCCGCCGCTCGGTCCAAACATGCATGGGCCCGAATGTGAGGACAAGTACGGGCCATGGGCCATGTACGCTCGCTCTCTCAAGCATGCATCTGAGTTCTTCTGTTTCTCAAAAAAAAAAAAAAAAAAAAAAAAAAAAAAAAAAAAAACCTGAGTTCTTCTGAACAATGTATTCAGTTGCAATACAATTATGAACCAACCTTGTGTTGCCAATGCATGCCCGTCCAGTCGCATGTGGCCACGCAGCGTGCACGTCTCATTGCTTTCCAGCAACTACGAGAGAGTTACCCAACTGTAACCGTTATCAGCAGGAGCTACAAGTGCTCCTGCGCATGGCTTCTTTTCCGCCTCCATGTGCTTGCACTGGAAGCAAACTAATTCTAGGGGTACTGTACTGGGATGACCCCCTCACGCACGGTTTTTTTTTAATAATAACATTATTTTTAAATAAATTTAAAAAAATAACATGCCGTTTCGAAAATTTGTAAAACTAGCATCCCAATCGCCCTTTCAACGGGCGATTAGGCCTAATCGCCCGTTGAAAGGGCGACAGAGCCGCGGCCCAGGGATCCAGTCGCCCTACAGCCCGGCGACAGCACCCACTCGCCCTACGGATGGGCGACAGGAGGCATTGCGGGGCCCAGTCGCCCGACCGTTGGGCGACAGGGGCCAGTCGCCCCGTTGTCGGGCGATTGCGGGGCCCAGTCGCCCGACCGTTGGGCGACAGGGGCCACTCGCCCCGTTGTCGGGCGACTGCGGGGCCCAGTCGCCCGACCGTTGGGCGACAGGATGCGGCTATTTAAGCCGCCCCGCGGCTCGCCCACCGCGCGCCGTCCGGGCAGATTGCACAGAAGAGGAGCGGGGGGAGAGAAAGGAGAGGAGGAGAGGAGGAGAGGGAAGGGAAGGGAAGAGAAAAAAGAAGAGGAGAAGAGGGAGGAGGAAGAAAAGGAAGGGAGGAGGAAGAAAAGGAAGGAAGAAGAAGAAAGTGAGAGCGGTAATTTTCTAAATTTTAATTATTGTTAAATTTAAATAGTTTTTATAGTTAGATTTATATTAGTTTTTATATTTAGATTTATATTAGTATTTATAGTTAGATTTAGATTCAATAGTTTTTTATATTCAATATTAGGATTTACATTCAATAGATTTATATTAGTATTTATAGTTAGATTTAAGTAGTTTTTGTATTATAGTTCGATTTAGATAGCTGGATTTAGATTCAATAGTTTTTTATATTTAGATAGCTAGTAATTATTTTTTAATCTTGTAATGTAGGTTTTTTTAATTTAGAGTAGCAAATAAATGTAGATTGTAAGTTTGAATTATTATAGAAATTAGTAGTGCATATAAAAGAAATAATAATAGCATACGTATTTATAGTAATATCCGATAATAGCGTATGTATTTATAGTATTACAGATAGTAGCGTACGTATTTACAGTATTATCAGAAAATAGCGTACATTTATAGTATTATCAGATAATTGCGGTCGTATGATTGGTAGGATTGGTTAAATAAACGATTGTCCTGTTTCGGCAGGTATGTCAGACAAGTTATATTTTCAAATTTATTACGGGGAAGGGCAGATTGGTTATAATGAAAATGGTGTTGATCTGTCCGGATTTCAATCAGTGTGTAAAGGAGTGCCAAAACCAAATGAAAAGACAATGACAGGAATACGGAACTGGTTGATGAAGCTGTTTCGGCTTGATCAAAACCAACACGGTCTGAATGTTATGGGTATGGTCAGCCGTGCACGTCACGGATATTTGTGGGAGTTAATTCCACTTGATGCAACATCAACTTGGAGAAAATATGTCAATAAAGCCATAGAATGTGGATGGCCTCTGGTACTTCTTGCTCAGGCGTACATGAAGGAGGTGTCAGAGATGGAAGACGTGGAAGAGGAAGGTACTCAAGATATGGAGGACACGGTTCAAAGTGCTGAGGACACGGTTCAAAGTGCTGAGGACATGGTTGAAAGTGCTGAGGACACTGAGGATGCAGAACATGATCCGGCACCTATTGAACCGATGGGTGAAGCTGATGAAGGAGAACGAATCGAGCACCTTGTCGAGGAGATGGTGACGGACGACATGGAGTACGAGCATATTCCGGATATTGATTCATCAGACGATGAGGATGCTATTCCCGTCCCTTCTGATTGGAATAGTCATAACTTTCAAAATATGACAATTACTGAAGGATATTCTGTGCCATGGGAGTTCCATTCGAATGAAGTGACTGAGGGAGCAATGTACAAAGACAAGGACAGTGTTATGAGTGCTGTGAAGTACTGGTCTCTTTCACTGAAGAGGTCTTTTTCGGTCGCTAGGTCGACGAGGAAACTATATGATGTGAAGTGCGTTTTCACACAGTGTCCGTTTCGGGTGCATGCTTATGAGCAAAAATGGAGTTCAATGTGGAAATGCTCTATAGTGAGAGAGCATACATGTGAGCTTCTAGAGTTGGAGAAGTGTAACAGTGCCCTGACATCGAAGTTCGTCGCAGATTACATGTACAGCAGAATTGTGGAGAACCTAAGCTACGAGCCAAAATCAATAATCAATACCATAGAAGAGGATTTCAAGTACACCATAAGCTACTCAAAGGCTTGGAAAGCGAAGCAGAAGGTGATTGAGAAGAGGTTTGGTTCATATGAAGCATCTTATGAGAACTTGCCAAAGGTACTGGAAATCATAAAGCAGAGGAATGTTGGGACATATTATGATATCATGGATGTTGAGAATCCAAGAAAGCCTGGGAAATTGATACTGCACCGTGCCTTCTTCGCATTGGGTCAGTGCATAGCTGCTTTCCGTCATTGCAGGCCAATTCTGTGTATGGATGGTACGTTCCTGACAGGGAAGTACAAAGGTCAGATACTGACTGCTATTGGAGTTGATGGGAACAACCAAATATTACCGGTGGCATTCGCGTTTGTGGAGAGTGAGAACACCGATAGTTGGTACTGGTTTCTGGAGCGTGTCCGGCTGGCAGTGGTACAAGGACGACCTGATGTTTGCGTAATACATGACCGTCATCCCGGACTTATGAGGGCGATTTTGGATATGCAGCATGGTAATGCTGAGCGTGGCCTTCCGCCTCGGTGGTCGGACCTTAAGTCCAGGTGGTGCATGAGACACTTGGGTGCAAATTTCTTTAGACACTTCAAGAATAAGCAACTAATGAATATGTTCAAGAGGCTTTGCAATCAGAATCAGCAGAGGAAGTTCAACGCGCTGTGGCAGCGTCTCGATGAGTTGACAAGTAAGCAAAATGAAGAGTTCTTGAAGAAGCCGAACCTGAAACCTGATGATATGCCAGTGCCTCTTTGTGGGCTTCCAACTGATGTGTCTAGAAATGTTGTCCGGAGGTCCGGGTCATCTATCAGATGCTTCTCGGATTGGATTGAGCATGAGCCAAAGGAAAAGTGGTCATTATTATATGATACAGAAGGGGCTAGATATGGAATAATGACCACAAATTTAGCAGAGGTATACAACTTGGTGATGCGTGTGCTCAGGGGACTGCCTCTTGTTGCTATTGTTGAGGGAATTTTGTACGGAATTTGTAGGTATTTCCGTGAGCGACATGCAGCTGCTGCTAATGCACTGGCTGATAGTGGGCTGATATTCTCACCGTTCATGACAGATTACATGAAAAAAAAGGTCAAAAAGGCAGAATTGCATCGCGCACGACCTATGGGCACAAGGGAGAATCGTTTTGAGATTACGTGTAGAGACAGGGCTCGGCGCGGTGGCAACCGTGACAGGATTGTGCAGGAATGCATTATCCGGAACGAGAGATGCTCATGTTCATGCATGAAGCCGAAGCTCCTACATAGGCCTTGCTCACATGTTATATCAGCTTGCTCGCTTACAAACTTGGCACCAAGAATTTATGTGTCGCCGTATTTTTTGAAGGAGACTGTCATGACGACATGGAATGCTGAGATCTATGGCTTTGCTATATTTGGGACATTTACAAGCGAGCCGGGCCCTGACTACGTACGTGGTCCTGATATGGATAAACTGAGGCAGAAGCGTGGTCGTCGGCAGAGCCGCCGTATTCGTAACGACATGGATGAGTCAGAGGCAGGGAGAAAGGAGGTTCGATGTACAAAGTGCAATGACACTGGACATACGTACAAGAAATGCACGAGAAATAATGTGCAGACCGAAGGCGAGGCAGGGCCTTCGGGCAACCCACAAGACGGTCGTCGTCCTCGTGCACGTCGTGGAGGGGGACGATCGGATGGAAGTGCTCATTGAAATCTGTTATATATTTTCATGTATTTCGTTTTATGTAGCCCTTTGGTGTCATGCGTTGTACGAACTATGTTGTTATCGTTGTAAGGACTGTCAATGTTTCTGTTTTGATGTAATTCGTTCGTACTTAAATGATGCGATGTAATAACTAAACTGCAGTGCATTGTAAGAACTATGTATGTTGTATTGTATTTCGTAATATGTATATTGGATTGTCTTGTGATTTCAATGTTTTATTATTGTCTTTCACACATATTATGTGTATTAACGTGCAATCATCTGATCAAAATGTGTACAGGTATGGCGACCGGGGAGGAGGGCGGCGCAGAGCGTCCGGAGCTGCTTGACGCAGTTGTGGACCGACGACACCGGTCGTACCTGAGTGCCGTCAGAGGTGCTGAGCTGCCCGTTCTGCGACCCAGAGTGCCTCTTGAGTTGCTGCGGTTGGACGAGCGTTGGATTCCTAGGTATATGTTGAATCATTTTCCTTTTTCAGTTTTATAATCTCAATTTATGTGCTAATTAATTTCAAATGTGCTAATTAATTTCAAATGTGCAGGTTACGTGCAGCAGGCCTCCTCCCACTGTGTCGGCTTGTTGAGGCGACAGCGGGGGAGGACCAGGCCGATGCGGCGAGACGGTTCGGGTTTGACCGTTCTTTACTCGCTGCTTTGGTGGATCGCTGGAGGCCTGAGACACACACGTTCCACCTCCCGTGTGGTGAGATGGCGCCCACACTTGAGGACGTCTCGTTCCTCTTTGGCCTACCTACTGCTGGTGCGGCTGTCACCGCACCCGACGTGCCAGTGACATGGCGTGCCGACCTGGAGGCCCGTTTTCAGGGCATTGTGCGCCGAGAAGGGTCTCCAGTGTACCGTCCCATTCCAGCTGACCAGCACCACGGGCCACCGAAGAACTGGCTTCTACAGTTTCAGGTGATCACATTCATTGCAGTGTACATTTTGAGTATATAAACAATATAATAACGCTTGCCCTGTAACATACTTTGTTGTTGGTTATGCACAGGTTGACTCGATTCACCCCCAGGCGGACGACGGCACTGTGTCGAGGCACTTGGAGGCCTACCTGCTTTGGTTGTTCGGATGGATCATGTTCACGAGTTCTCACGGCAACTCTGTGGGCAAGCAACTGATCCACTTCGCTCGCCAGATAGCGGATCAGCCACTGGAGGATATCCCACAGTACAGTTGGGCGTCAGCTGTGTTGGCTGCGACGTACAGAGGCCTTTGTGATGCTTGCACAAAGACGGACCCCATGGCGATCCTGACTGGTTGCCCCCTGCTCCTTCAGTTGTGGTCCTACGAGCGGTTCAGCATCGGTCGTCCTCACATGGATTTACAGAGCTACGGAGCTTTAGCTTACGGTGACAGCGACGAGGACGGCCCTACGATGGGTACGCTGTGGTGCCGACGTCGGGTAAGTTTGCAATTACATAAACTTTTGTCCTCTTTATTTCTTCCATTTGTTGCAATATATTTTCTAACGGTTGTTTCTATGCAGCCCACTTGGGCTAACGTCCAGGTGCACAGGGCGTACCCACAGTACGTCTGGGCGTTTGACTGCATCCGAGCAGACGAGGACGTGCGTTGGACGCCGTACAGTGCACACCAGGTAGCGGCCCGAGCACCCGGTGGACTGTCGTCTTTGTGCACGAGAGACAGTCAGTACTGGCTCACGAGGAAGGCGTTGGTGTTCGACATCTTCGTGGAGGAGTACGCACCCCACCGAGTGATGCGCCAGTTCGGTCTTCACCAGAACTTCCCCGTCGACGTCCATCCACTTGTACCACCGTCAGCTCACTTGTAAGTTACTGGTCCGCTAACATGTTCAATATTTTTAATTCTTTACTTTCCTCTTATATGTGTCTCGTTCTCTAGATGGACGCGGAAGGGGCAGTTGACTGGCACCGTTTGGGAGCCACGTCTCGAGCCGTGGGTGGTTCAGTGGGCCCATGCTTTGGAGGAGGTAGTTCAGGAGGCGAGGCCTTTCACCCTGGAGGCCTACGAGGAGTACCTTCGCTGGTACGTCCCCCGAACTCGGACGAGGGTGACGTACACACCGATTACGGTACCGAGCCACACACCGGAGTTGGCCGACACGTACCCGACCCACAGGGATCAGACTTGGTCGCTTGCGGTACGATATTTCTAACCTTGTTTACAATACAAGTGTTATTTACATTAAAATAATTATTAAATTTATAGTTTCATATATAATTAGTTTCGTCAGTTTGATATTATAACTAAGTAACGAAATTTCTAACCTTCTTTACAATACTAGGTAAATAACGAGTCTAACATAACAGCTGTTGTTTATGTTGTAGGCGGACATAGGACAGAAGATTGCTGTTGAGTCGGGATCAACTCTACAGCGCCTGAGGCAGGGCATTCAGCTCACCTCCCAGGAGATCAGCTTTGCGATGAGGCGGATCTATGATGCCGCTTCTGACCTCGTGAAGCTCACCTCGTGCACGCCCTGTAGTCGGAACACGGATGCCGTCCCACACCCTTCGCAGTCGGGACCCTCTTCGCGTCCAGCACAGCCGCCTCCTCAGCAGACGACGTTCACGCACAGGATGGCACCGGGGCCTCCGCCTCGACCGACGTTCTCCGCACCAGGTTTCTCCGCACCAGGTACTAATACCGTTCGACTTTGTAAATTAATTCATTGCAATTTTGTTCGTCATCAAAACTATATTGATGCATTTCTTACTATTATTACTATATATTTGTGCACAGGTACACAGTACACATCGGGGACACAGGCCACTGATGTTGCAGGGCCGTCGTCATATGTACCACATATGGCGCCGATTGACTATGAGTACGCCGAGGAGGACGAGCGGAGGCACCGACGTTCTCCTACACCAGCGTTCGACTTCGACAGCTACTTTGCTCCGGTCCAGAACGAGCCCAATCTAGTTCCTGATTCACAGCTATCTGGAGCTCCTCCAGCGACACAGGTCTCGCAGGGCGGCTACGAGACACCACTCCCTCAGGGCCGTCCTACACGCCACGTCGTTCCTCCTGAGCCGCTGACGTACTCTGCCGATCACGTGAGGGCGGGACGCAGGGCAGCCAAGCCAGGCACACTTAGGGGTGTCGCCCCTAAGCGTGGTAGGATTTAGTGTTGTGTCACCTTCTGTCTGTAGCTCCTATAGATTCTATGTTATGTCATGCTACATGTTCATGTCCAGTATTAGTACTATATGTCTTATATTTTTGTCTTTCATGTCCCCTTAATTAATGCTCTCGGTGCATGCATCACAGCCTCGTCAAACTCCCATCAAAGGTCCCCGCTTTGCAAAACAGCCAAAGAATTCCAGGAGCATCCAATGTCCCCATGCATGTATGTCTGCACAATGTGACGCTTTTGATGCATGCATCCGACTCCCATCAAAATAATGGACCTACATTATAGCCGGAATCTCTACTAGGGCCTCCCACTCGTGCTTTCAATTTCAGGAACCACTCCTACAAAACCTTATCCTCTACTCACTCTTTCATTCACAGCAACCTCTCTTGCATCACAGCGGCATCCACTCTTCTTCCACGCTTCAACAACACCATCCATGGCAGGACCATCTAGTGGAGGCTTTCCATGGACACCACAATACATCGAGAGAGCACTGGACGCAATCTGGCGTGCCGTGCGTGAACACCGGGATGATCCTTTCAGGGAGAACAATCTCGCACAAGCTGTCTCGAGGTTAAATGCAACAATCTCTACGACCTCACACACTATCGCGCCGCAACATCTCACCACAAATGACCTTAGAGCCCTCTTAGAAGATCAAAGGCAGTTGTATCATAGGGTTTGCGAGCTGGCAAACCACCCGTCAGTGTTAGGTTTCTCTAGCACTACATTCAAGATAATGATGCTCCCCGATCAATATGCCTCCCACATTCAGGTACACTCTATTTTTTTAATTTTTATGTTATCGGTTTATATTTCTTTTGCTCATTCGACTGCTTCTCTTCTGTTAGGCATTTCCGGAAGACAAAGAATTGATCGACAACCCTATCCCAAACTTCTTCTATCTATTTATGTTCTTCGGTGGAGGTTGCATGCCAGGTTCACGTAGAAGGCGACATACCTCATCCAACCGTAGTGTTTCGGAGCCATCTAACACAACAACATCCCGTCGAAGAAACACTGCAAGAAGACGCGCTCCGGCAACGCGCGTGCAACCAAACGCCAACGACGATGAAGACGACGATTTCATGCCCATGCCACCTTCAAGACCTCCGCCTCCACTCGAAGACCCTGACGACGAGGCATTTAGTGAATCTATTTTGCGAGAACGACCCTCCAACAGCGACTTCTCAGCGCCACCTCGCTCACAGTCATCTTCCAACCCCTACAGTATGGACATTAACTTCAGTAATATGTCTCGGCGGTGGGATCGAACATTTCCGTAAGATTAGGTGGCAAAAAATGAGTTGCATGTATTTATCATATGTACAAAATTTTCATTTCGTTTAATTGTATTTTATGAAATATTTGCAATCGAAACAAAAAATGATGCAAAAAAAAAAATACGTTAGTCGCCCACCAAACGGGCGACTAGGTCCTGTCGCCTTCTGGCCGGGCGACTGGGACCCAATCGCCCGCTGGTAGGGCGACTGGACCCTGTCGCCTGCTGGATGGGCGACAGAGAGCCAGTCGCCTGCTGGATGGGCGACTGGGCCCCGCTCACGCTTTTTTTGATGAAGTCGCCCTTTCAATGGGCGATTTATCCTAATCGCCCATTGAAGGGGCGATTGGGATGCTAGTTTTACAAATTTTCGAAACGGCATGTTATTTTTTTAAATTTATTTAAAAATAATGTTATTATTAAAAAAAAACCCCCTCACGCACTATGCAGACGGCCCGTAGACAAGCAAAACTAATTCTAGTAGTTTATTCAAGAGTAAAATGAGCAGAGCAAGTGATTGCAAGGAAGTCCTCGTGACCGTTCGCCGGCCCGCACACCTTTTCCACTGGCATCAAATGTCAACCACGGGACAGGGTAAAGACTCCTCCTTCATCATGCACATCTGGGCTGGGCTGCCTCGAACAGCTGGTGCTTCGTTTCAGTGCATTGTCGTCGCATTTAGGATCATGATGCGCCATCTTACATCGGCCTGCTAGCAAGGCAGGCTGGTTAAGTTACCAATCATCTTCCGCGTGGTCCCACAAGCCCATCGGCGGCGTGTTCTTGTTATGGAAGATTGTTGGATTTTTTTTATTAATAACATTATTTTTAAATAAATTTAAAAAAATAACATGCCGTTTCAAAAATTTGTAAAAGTAGTATCCCAATCGCCCTTTCAATGGGCGATTAGGCCTAATCGCCCGTTGAAAGGGCGACAGAGCGGGGTCCCAGCAATCCAGTCGCCCTATAGCCCGGCGACAGGACCCACTCGCCCTACGGTTGGGCGACAGGAACCACTCGCCCCGTTGTCGGGCGACTGCGGGGCCCAGTCGCCCGACCGTTGGGCGACAGGGGCCGCGGGCGACTGCGGGTCCCACTCGCCCAACGGTCGGGCGACTGGCTCTGCCTATTTAAGCTGCGCCGAGGCTCGCCCCACCGCGCGCCTGAGGCAGAGGGAGGGAGCGTCGGGGGAGAGTGAGAGAAAGAGAAGAGCGTCGGGGGAGAGAAAAAGGAGAGGAGGAGAGGGAAGGAGGGAAGGGAAGGGAAGAGAAAAAAGAAGAGGAGAGGGAGGAGGAAGAAAAGGAAGGAAGGAGAAGAAAGTGAGAAAGGTAATTTTGAGTATATATACAATATAAAAACGCCAGGAAGGAGAAGAAAGTGTACATTTTGAGTATATATACAATATAAAAACGCTTGCCCTGTAACATACTTTGTTGTTGGTTATGCACAGGCTGACTCGATTCACCCCCAGGCGGACGACGCCACTGTGTCGAGGCACTTGGAGGCCTACCTGCTTTGGTTGTTCGGATGAATCATGTTCACGAGTTCTCACGGCAACTCTGTGGGCAAGCAACTGATCCACTTCGCTCGCCAGATAGCGGATCAGCCACTGGAGGATATCCCACAGTACAGTTGGGTGTCAGCTGTGTTGGCTGCGACGTACAGGGGCCTTTGTGATGCTTGCACAAAGACGGACTCCATGGCGATCCTGACTGGTTGCCCCCTGCTCCTTCAGTTGTGGTCCTATGAGCGGTTCAGCATCGGTCGTCCTCACATGGATTTACAGAGCTACGGAGCTTTAGCTTACGGTGACAGCGACGAGGACGGCCCTACGATGGGTACGCTGTGGTGCCGACGTCGGGTAAGTTTGCAATTACATAAACTTTTTTCCTCTTTATTTCTTCCATTTGTTGCAATATATTTTCTAATGGCTGTTTCTATGCAGCCCACTTGGGCTAACGTCTAGGTGCACAGGGCGTACCCACAGTACGTCTGGTCGTTTGACTGCATCCGAGCAGACGAGGACGTGCGTTGGACGCCGTACAGTGCACACCAGGTAGCGGCCCGAGCACCCGGTGGACTGTCGTCTTTGTGCACGAGAGACAGCCAATACTGGCTCACGAGGAAGGCGTTGGTGTTCGACATCTTCGTGGAGGAGTACGCACCCCATCGAGTGATGCGCCAGTTCGGTCTTCACCAGAACTTCCCCGTCGACGTCCATCCACTTGTACCACCGTCAGCTCACTTGTAAGTTACTGCTCCGCTAACATGTTCAATATTTTTAATTCTTTACTTTCCTCTTATATCTGTCTCGTTCTCTAGATGGACGCGGAAGGGGCAGTTGACTGGCACCGTTTGGGAGCCACGTCTGGAGCCGTGGGTGGTTCAGTGGGTCCATGCTTTGGAGGAGGTAGTTCAGGAGGCGAGGCCTTTCACCCTGGAGGCCTACGAGGAGTACCTTCGCTGGTACGTCCCCCGAACTCGGACGAGGGTGACGTACACACCGATTACGGTACCGAGCCACACAGCGGAGTTGGCCGACACGTACCCGACCCACAGGGTTCAGACTTGGTCGCTTGCGGTAGGATATTTCTAACCTTGTTTACAATACAAGTGTTATTTACATTAAAATAATTATTAAATTTATAGTTTTATAGATAATTAGTTTCGCCAGTTTAATATTATAACTAAGTAACGAAATTTCTAACCTTGTTTACAATACTAGGTAAATAACGAGTCTAACATAACAACGGTTGTTTATGTTGTAGGCCGACATAGGACAGAAGATTGCTGTTGAGTCGGGATCAACTCTACAGCGCCTGAGGCAGAGCATTCAGCTCACCTCCCAGGAGATCACCCTTGCGATGAGGCGGATCTATAATGCCGCTACTGACCTCGTGAAGCTCACCTCGTGCACGCCCTGTAGTCGGAACACGGATGCCGTCCCGCACCCTTCGCAGTCGGGACCCTCTTCTCGTCCAGCACAGCCGCCTCCTCAGCAGACGACGTTCACGCACAGGATGGCACCGGGGCCTCCGCCTCGACCGACGTTCTCCGCACCAGGTTTGTCCGCACCAGGTACTAATACCGTTCGACTTTGTAAATTAATTCATTGCAATTCTGTTCCTCATCAAAACTATATTGATGCATTTCTTACTATTATAACTACGTATTGATGCATTTCTTACTATTATTACTATATATTTGTGCACAGGTACACAGTACACATCGTGGACACATGCCACTGATGTTGCAGGGCCGTCGTCATATGTACCACATATGGCGCCGATTGACTATGAGTACGCCGAGGAGGACGAGCGGAGCCACCGACGTTCTCCTACACCAGCGTTCGACTTCGACAGCTACTTTGCTCCGGTCCAGAACGAGCCCAATATAGTTCCTGATTCACAGCTATCTGGAGCTCCTCCAGCGACACAGGTCTCGCAGGGCGGCTACGAGACACCACTCCCTCAGGGCCGTCCTACATGCCACGTCGTTCCTCCTGAGCCGCTGACGTACTCTGCCGATCACGTGAGGGCGGGACGCAGGGCAGCCAAGCCAGGCACACTTAGGGGTGTCGCCCCTAAGCGTGGTAGGATTTAGTGTTGTGTCACCTTCTGTCTGTAGCTCGTATAGATTCTATGTTATGTCATGCTACATGTTCATGTCCAGTACTAGTACTATATGTCTTATATTTTTGTCTTTCATGTCCCCTCAATTAATGCTCTCGGTGCATGCATCACAGCCCCGTCAAACTCCCATCGAAGGTCCCCGCTTTGCAAAACAGCCAAAGAATCCCAGGAGCATCCAATGTCCCCATGCATGTATGTCTGCTCAATGTGACGCTTTTGATGCATGCATCCGACTCCCATCAAAATAATGGAGCTAAATTATAGCCGGAATCTCTACTACGGCCTCCCACTCGTCCTTTCAATTTCAGGAACCACTCCTACAAAACCTTATCCTCTACTCACTCTTTCATTCACAGCAACCTCTCTTGCATCACAGCGGCATCCACTCTTCTTCCACGCTTCAACACCACCATCCATGGCAGGACCATCTAGTGGAGGCTTTCCATGGACACCACAATACATCGAGAGAGCACTGGACGCAATCTGGCGTGCCGTGCGTGAACACCGGGATGATCCTTTCAGGGAGAACAATCTCGCACAAACTGTCTCGAGGTTAAATGCAACAATCCCTAAGACCTCACACACTATGGCGCCGCAACATCTCACCACAAATGACCTTAGGGCCCTCTTAGAAGATCAAAGGCAGTTGTATCATAGGGTTTGCGAGTTGGCAAACCACCCGTCAGTGTTAGGTTTCTCTAGCACTACATTCAAGATAATGATGCTCCCCGATCAATATGCCTCCCACATTCAGGTACACTCAATTTTTTTATTTTTATGTTATCGGTTTCTATTTCTTTTGCTCATTCGACTGCTTCTCTTCTGTTAGGCATTTCCGGAAGACAAAGAATTGATCGACAACCCTATCCTAAACTTCTTCTATCTATTTATGTTCTTCGGTGGAGGTTGCATGCCAGGTTCACGTAGAAGGCGACATACCTCATCCAATCCAACCGTAGTGTTTCGGAGCCATCTAACACACCAACATCCCGTCGAAGAAACACTGCAAGAAGACGCGCTCCGGCAACGCGCGTGCAACCAAACGCCAACGACGATGAAGACGACGATTTCATGCCCATGCCACCCTCAAGACCTCCGCCTCCACTCGAAGACCCTGACGACGAGGCATTTAGTGAATTTGTTTTGCGAGAACGACCCTCCAACAGCGACTTCTCAGCGCCACCTCGCCCACAGCCATCATCTAACCCCTACAGTATGGACATTAACTTCAGTAATATGTCTCGGCGGTGGGATCGAACATTTCCGTAAGATTAGGTGGCAAAAAATGAGTTGCATGTATTTATCATATGTACAAAATTTTCATTTCGTTTAATTGTATTTTATGAAATATAATTGCAATCGAAACAAAAAATTATGCAAAAAATAAATAAATACCCTAGTCGCCTTCTGGTCGGGCGACTGGGACCCAATCGCCCGGTGGTTGGGCGACTGGGCCCTGTCGCCTCCTGGATGGGCGACAGAGAACCAGTCGCCTCCTGGTTGGGCGACTGGGCCCCGCTTACGCATTTTTTGATCAAGTCGCCCTTTAAATGGGCGATTTATCCTAATCGCCCATTGAAAGGGGCATTGGGATGCTAGTTTTACAAATTTTCGAAACGGCATGTTATTTTTTTAAATTTATTTTAAAATAATGTTATTAATAAAAAAACCGAAGATTGTTGACGTCGATGGGCCTTTCGGATGGGCCATCTGTTCAAGAGAAAAGCCGAAAACAGCATTTGCTCAAGAAGCCATCTCGAACAAGAACTACTGAATTACAACTGTTCCAATGTGCGGAAGCGTCGCCAGTAAGCACGTCTCACAAGACTTGTTACTGACACCGCTCCATAGACGTTGCGCGATACTATTGTTTCCTCGAAGAAGGAAAAGAGGAGGATAAAACATACAGCTCCTGATTGTGAGAGCAACATGTTCCGATCGCACACTTGAAAAGTTCGAATCATATCTTCAAGAGAAGTGATCGAGTGAGTGTTGTTTAAGCAGCGACAAGTTCCTTACGAAGAAGCGACTTCTTTTTGTGGGCACATGGCTGCAACAACAAAGGAAAATTGATAGCCATCGGATTTGTTTTAGGTGCTGAATTAGATGATAAATGTTTTTTTGTTTACTAGGTGTTTTAAGCCTGATTTGTATCGGCTCACCTTGGTGTTTGACATGTAAAAACCAGATGTACCTTGTTGTGCAGAGGCCGAAACATTATTTCACCTCAAAATAAAAGCTTCTTTTATCTAAAAAAATCTTCAAGAGAATAAATTTTGGTCCAGGGCCTGGCGCGCATGCACAAGCCGGCATTGGAGTGCCCGGCTACCAAAGATCCTGGAGGCGCTGGCTTGGAGCAGCGAAAGGTCACATGCGTGGTCTCGAGCTGGTCTCCCTCCTCGGATTTACAGACAGTTCTGCGTGCCCAGCGCACTTCGAGGAGGGAAACAGGTGAAAGGCGCTCGTCCTCACGCCATAACGTGACAAGCTCAGACAAAAGTCGCGGTCACGGACTCCGGAAGCAAGTGCGTGTCACGTAGTAGCACTGCTGCGATCTCACTGACATTAGTATACATGTCATTATTACTAACAAATATGTTCATGTACAGTAGTACATTACAAACACGCACTGATACAGCCGCGCACTAATCATCACATGAACACGGCTGGTTGATACGGTGGAGGTGACACTTGGCACACCACACAGGACACATCCACAAAGGCACTGACGAATCAATCACTCAGCTTGCTAAAGTACTCTTGTCCTACAACGTACTAAACGACTAGTCATAGTAGCAGCTACTCTCCATAATACAGGATTACAGGCGGCAAGTTATCTCATCACAAAGACGCTAGTATACATTGATACGTACACAGATACGTAGGAGTGGATGGTGGTAGTAGCCTGGCCCAGAAGCATGGCACGTTCGTCGATGGCGGTGGTGAGGAATTCAGTTCAGGGGCACTTGGGCCTCTTCTTGGGTCCGGCGGTGAGCATGTCGCGGTAGCAGGGGCACTCGTTGACGCCGCCGCGCGCCGCCGTGGGCACGCAGTTGCATTCCTCGCAGCACAGGCCGCAGGACCTCATGCACGCGCCCCGGGAACGCGCGCTCGCGCGCCCGCACCGCACGCTGCACTTGCTCGAGCAGAACCCTGCGCACACGCAGATATGCGCCGCGCGGCCAAGTCACAACAAACGGCAAGCAAAGCAGAGTACCAAGTACCAACCAAGCGCAGTGCGCACCTACTACTACTACGTACCTGGAGCGGCGTCGCAGGCCTGGAGCCACGAAGCGGCCGCGACGAGCAGGAGAAGGAGGAGCGCGGCGGCCCGCAGCCGGGTGCAGCGCGCCGGCGACATGATCATCTCCAACCTTGTTTTGCTGCTATTGTTCGAGTGAGTGAAGAGAGGTGGACGGTGTTCTTGTGGAGCTGGCTCAGCTAGGCGGCGGAAGTGAACCCGTGAGGGAGCGAGGAATGAAATGCAGCTCAGGTCCGTCCGGGGATGCTTTGCTTTGTACCCGAGCGCACCGGCCCCGGGAAGCCTCTGGAAAGCGAGCAACGTGTCGCGCGCCCGTTTCCTGTACCGTGCTGTTTCGCTGCAGACGTTAATGCCGCCGAGAAGGACAGACGCAACCGGTGTGGGCCGCGCGCGCGGTGCGACGGCATCAGGCAGGATCGATCGATTTGGTGTTACATGTCACGTGACCCTGCTGCCTCGGGGGACCCGGCCCATGGCCGTCGCGTGACGCCTCCTCCTTCCCCGCGCGCGCTCGGCGGTGGTGCACGGTCGGGATTGGCGCGCGCGGGCAGTAGCGGCAGCCGGACGCGGCGCGTGTCCACGGCCCCATACGCTTTCCGCGCCGGCGGCAACCAAGGAACCGCACCAGACAGGGTGCACACCATCAAGTTGCCTCATCCCCTGCCGCGCCCATCATGGTATGGTTGGCTCACCATCCGTACAAGAAGATCCAGAAAACTTCTCATGGTTTCCGCTGGCTACACCAATGATCTAGAAACTACTACGTAAATGATAAGTGGTGGTACCAACATATGAGAAATCGTGTTCGAGAAAAAAAAATTCAACATATGAGAAAAAAACACTACTAGCATCACCGATGCAAACCCATTGGGAATTTTGCTACTAATCACTACTGACGCCACGAATTAAAGTTCAAAGCACATTGCTTCGTACAAAGATCACTAGGCCACCTCGCTAGTTCAAAGCACATTGCTTCATATATATGAACAAGACATGCATCCATGGCTTGTTTTCTTCTATCTTTGTTTTTTTCTTTTCTAGCTAACCACGATCATCATCAGCAGCAGCAGCAACAATACTTTTGGGAATAACAATGCAACCACAATCTCAAGAACATGACCCTTTCCATCAAGGTTACTCAATCTCCAACTAAAGTTAGTTTTGTCCCAGAAAGAGACATTGTACCAGCTACATGTACTTTGTTGCTTTTTCCTGCAGTCATTTTATATGTATAAACGTTCAGAGTCTTGGGCCATAAATAGTGAAATGAAACATTCATTCATTTGAGAACAACCATCCACCTTTAACATGACCACATACTAATGGGGAATGTGAATCAATCGTCTTGTTATTATCACAAGGGAACGATGAGACAGATCGGGCAATTCATAACAAAGTCAATGCTCCGGTGAGACCGTTTTAGCTGGGCTGGGCCAAATCACAGGGTATGTTGTGGTTATATACTCCCTTGGATCCAACCTGACCAAATCTCCGTATTCTGCTACTTAGCCCTGGGACTTCGGTTAATTTGGTGTTTTCGGTTTGGTTAATTTGGTGAAAGAGAATTTTGGTTTACAGGAAACGTCAGCCAAACTTTTTGACAAAAATCTACTAACCGCACATTTTGGTTACGCTTAATTCGGTTCGGTTTTACGTTTTCACCGAATAAACTGACTTTTGGTTAAAAAAACTGAATTCAAATGGCTCCGTTCAAATCGGAACAACATAAATCAAAAGCAACATCGGAGGCCAGGTGAGGGCGAGGATGACGCAAGGAACAACTCTGCCCTGCGCAGGTCCAGGGGGATGGTGGCGCCGTCTTGCACAGGGGGAGGGCGACACCGTCGCGGAAAGAGGGAGAGTGGCACCGTCACGGGCACAGAAGGCCGCTATCGTCGCAGGTAGGGGAGGGTGGATGCCGGTGTTGTTCGTCGTGCTGGTGGAAATGGAGAGAGAGAGAGAGAGAGAGAGAGAGAGAGAGAGAGAGAGAGAGAGAGAATGGCTGGCTGGGAGAGGGTTAGGTCAGGTTTCGAGTTTATATACCATGGATAGACTGATGGGCTAATGGGCTTTGTTGGGCTTCCTGGGCCAGAACGCTCTAAAGCAGTTGACCAAACAAAATCATAGTTTGATCAGCTTGATCAGTTTGGTTTTCAGTTTTTCAGTTAACCGGTCCGAGGCCTCCCGCCACCCCAGCAACCAGCGCCTACCCCGCCTCGCCATCCTTCCACAAACCGTGACCACTGCTGGGCCAGCCTTCCGTGCCTGACACTTTCTTCTAGGGCCGGTGTTCTCTTATGATACCGCAACCCCCGTACCCTAGGTCGCCAACCGGTCGAAGACCTCACTGGAGTTTGAGGAGGGGTTTGGGGACCTCACAAAAGTCGGAGAAGAAGATCCCCTGATGAAGAACTCATCCCCTGCCACTGAGGTAAAATAAAAGCTGGGTGCTGGCCCATGAAGGTACTTCTTAGCATTTTGCCTTTTAGGATGATGAATTTTAGCTGCCGCATTCGCAAACAAGGGGTAGGGTTGAATTTATCTTTATTTTCTACAGTGTTCTCTTTTAGAAACTGCTCAAAATGCAACATTTTTCTTTCAAGTAGTTGAGCGCGCAGCTGAGTGATATTTATGATGACGGCTCCCATGGAATTACACCTTGACCTTGATCCTCATTCGTTGTCCTCTACACTTAATTGTTTTTGATTATATCCAGAAAGAACTAAGATAATTTGCCGTCTTATTGAAACTGAGAACTAGCTAGCTCTAGTAATCAAGTTTGGTTATGCAAGGTTTCCTGTTTCTTCTTGAATAAAAAGTTAATTTCTGTCCTTACAGTCCTTAATTGTAGGTATCGTTTGACCATTTCCCACTGACTCAGTATCTATTTCTTTTTTCACAAAATGTTTCAGGTACGTGTAAAATGGGTGTTAATTTCCTAACTCGATGGATTATCTTTTGAACAATGGGAATAATTAATCACATGGATGTTTCTTGAGAGAAAACCTACACATCAATTTGACTGTAATTAAGCCTATCATATCGACAATATGTCAAGCCCAAGTCTAAACCATGCATCTTAAGAGATAATAGTGAATACCTTGCAGGAGTTTTTGTTATCAGACCTAACAATTGCAGAGCAATCAGAAACTGATGAAGCAACACTTAGAAGAAACTCTTGTCAAGAAGGCTTGAAGACATCAGGGCTGTATTTATGGTGGTGTCACCAATGCACATCACAATCTCAGCACTTGATGGGAAGCATGACAGCATTATGGAGCTAGAAAATCTCGGCACAACAAGAGCACTTGTAAGACAATTATCCTGAAAAGGGCTGACCAAATTATTCCTGATACCTCTCACACCCAACAATCAAGATCGAACGATCCAGCAAGTGGCACATGTTTCAGAAAGCAGGTATATATCATCTTCCCAAGTTCTAATTCATATATCATATATATAAATAGTAATATAGAGCTCTTGAAGCTCCATAATGCTCTCATGCTTCCCCATCAAGTGCTGAGATTGGACTGTGTATTGGTGATACCCCCATAAATACAACCCTGGTGTTATTAGCTAGCATTCGCCAGATCTTTTCCCCCCCACTTGATCAGGAAGCACATGGATTTAACTAGTGCCAAGAACATGTATAACTAAATAGAGAAAATACTCTCAAGAGCTTCTCTTCATATTCTTTTTTAAGGTGATTATATAAAATATAATTTTAAGGTGCAATATTAGCTCATTGGTGTCCCTCTCCTATTCTTTGGCTAGCTTCACCGACTTCCTTTCCTTCTTCATTCCTCAAAACCATTAGGTTGTGGTGTCGCTGGTCTCATTTCAATTTGCGTTGAAATCAATAAACCAAGTATTCTGATTATATGTGTTTAAAGTTTTTTTATTGAACACCCCTTTGTTTGTTGTGTTAGGCATTACAGGGGGATAATTCGTCTATCTTAGTTCGGAATTGCTTCACGTACGTCCGGGTCGTCCGACCCGGCCGTACGACCCACATGTGATTCTGATCGGACGTTGATTGCTGCTCCTACCCAATGATTGTTGATTAATCTCTGATGGTTAATTTTCATCTTCTGCTGGTCGCACGGCCGGGTCGGATGACCCGGTACCCGGCCGTGTGTATAGCAGTTCTCATCTTATTTCATCGTAGTGGATTTTTGCACAGGCCGTCAAAGGTATATTGTTGCATGTTTAAAAATTAAATAGGGGATAAAAGCCCACAGCAACTTAAAGTTAGCACTTTTTGTAATAGGAGGACAAAGAAGGATTGATATCTCTTTTTAGATAATGCAAGTTGATAGTGAAGCAGAAAAATGTTCAATCTTTTGTTTGTCATAGCACAGGATGTTATATATCTCACCTTTAACCAAGTTTCATATGAAATTTATATACTCTCATCCTACTATTCATTTGAATTTGTCCCTTAATTTTCGCAACAACGTGCAAGGAATTCATTTAGTATATAAGAATACTACAAGATTTTAAATTTTCCCTGACAGTACACTAGCAGTGGCCTACAGTTCTAGTAGTACATTTAGTCAAACAGTTTTGATTACTGTAGGGGTTGATGTTATTGGGAATGTGTTTGTAGGTGATTGGCACAAAACTGTCAGCCACTCATGCAATTGTACTTGATTACTTGTCTGCTATTCAGTTAAAAATAATAAAGATCAAGCAAACTGTCAGCCACTACAACAAGCACTGTCGGGAAATGGTAGATATCTTGTAGTGGAAAGACAGTCCGCTTATCCCAAAAAGCAAGAACTCAATGTGAATGTAAAACTGTACGAGTGCAACAGTTCTCTTTCAAATTAAGGATCTGATCAATAAGTTAAGTTCGCAGTTGACTAGATTTTGCGATTCCGTCTACGACCACGTTATTAGTCCTTAAATTGAAATCTTAGACATTGTCCCAGATATTTTGTTCTCCCTACAATTATGTTCTGGATTAATGTTAAAAAAAGACTAAGATTCACTGAGTCACCAAATTAAGCTGATCAGAACTAGTTGTCTGTTGTTCATAGAATTAGTAACTGGCAGCAAAGTTAATTGCACTCTATTCACTGATACCTTAATATAGGTGTTGTAATTGATCATTCTCACTTACTCAGAGTCTTTTCCTTTTCAAAGTAACTTTTTCAAGTGTATAACCTGGTAGCTATTTCACCATCACAGACTAGTTTACCCTTCAGATGATGTATATACTCTGAAATTTTCAGAGTAAGTACGCCTATCATATGAAAACATCAATCACATCTCGATCTCAGAACCAACGAACATCATTGATTGGGGAACAAAAGAACTGGTTGGTAACGAGGCTTTAAAATTCCACTTAGCAAGGGATTTATGCAACATCGCCCTTTCCTGTGAACAACCTATTCCCAGTACCTCCCATACCCACGAATGGAGATCAAATGATCTAAGCAGTAATCCATGTTTACTTCGAGAAATATATCTCTTCTAATTCACGTATCATAGTACATATAGACCTTGAAGGTCCATAATATGCTCATGTTTCTCAAATAGATGGTGGGACTGCAAATTAGCGGTTTCCCGTAGTGTGACAGCCCTACTCATATATACCCGGCGAGACCAGAGCTCTTCAATTCTTTTAGTTCCCTTTGGCTTTGGCTCAATGAGCACATGGCGCAGTGCCAGGTACAATATTTCAGTAAATAAAGAAAAAAGTGCATCTAGTCTTTTGTACTGTGCAGTACGCATCGCTGTGGTGGGCAGAAAAACAGCAAACTGAAAATCCGACCGCAAACATCTTGTTGTCTGGTGTTTAATTGCTCCCATCCCGGTCACTTCCATTGGGCAATGGAGCTAGGTTGGAGAAGAGTTTGTTGTTCAATCGTAAGTCATGTATAAACGTCAATATTAGTGAAATTAAGCGGCCCCTGGAACGCATCAGGTGGCAAGTGGCCTGCGGTCCGGCCACCATACACCAACTAGCCACCATGCCCGCGCTTCGCCGCGGGTCACTGGTTGAAATAGATCGCTTAATTAGTATCACTTTAAGGGAAAGGGAACCAAGAAAATTAATTATTTTTCAAAATAATCATTGAAGTACTTTAAAATTGAAATGGCACATGTCCTTGGTACTAAATCTGGGCACCACAGAGTTAGGCATGATGTGTGACGTATATATCATCAAATCCTATTATTGTATAGTTAAAAAACTCTAGTATTGTCGGCTTGCTGTTGCATTGTGACGTGCGTCCGCACGTCCTATTGTTGATTCACGCCTAGGACCACCAACATCATGATGGTGCCACAAACTGTGTCAGTATGATATGGACGTGCAGACGCACGTACTCTTGTTGACTCACGCAAAGAAGACTACCAGCATCATGATAGTGCCACAAACTGCACCAGCAAACCTAGACTACCTCCAGCAAAAAGACCACCAACATCATGATAGTGCCACAAACTACGCCAAAAGACCCACACTGCCTCCAGTAAAAAGACCACCAACATCATGATAGTGCCACATACTCCACTCCCAAAAGCCAACACCACCTTCAATGCTCACCCTTAAAGCAGCCATACACTATGTCATGAACCAAATGCCAAGGCGTCCACCACAAGCTTTCACCAGCCTTCCACCCTTGCCACTATAAAAGGAGCCTAAAAGCCCCATCTACTTCTCATCCTCCCTTGAGAAAAGCTCCCATAAGTCACTCATAGGTTGCAACCCACCACCCTATCCTTTAGCCAAGCTCAATCAACCCCAACCAAGTCCATGGAGGAAAACACATGGACTACCAGCTACTGCCTTGATGAGCATGGCTTCCCCAAAATCCTATCCGCCGCCATGACCAAACTTGGCATCCTAGAGCGCCCAGAGTACATCGGAAGAGAGTACGAAGAGGCCGGCACTGAGCGTTGCGAAGTCACCGTCCAGATTGGAGCCAGCAAGGATCATCTGGCATTAAGGTCTTGGAGTGTGACGGCAACTAGGTTCCGTTTCAAGGACACATACCAGTTGGTCGCTCGCAAAGCTCTAAGGTACCTATGCCAGATGTACGAGGATCCCATTAGCCGTACCAGCATGCGGTTCTTTCCGCCTCTGGACAAAGATCGGCCAGGCTGGAAGTCTCATATGGATAGCTTGGACAAACTCGAAGGTGATCCAACTGTTGTCGTCATGGCGCGCTACCTCCTCACACTGGATGAGCTGTTTGACCAGCAAGCAGCCCAACTGCGAACAAGCATCCAGCGAGCGGAAGAAGCTGAAGAACAGTACGGGAGACTACAAGTCCAGCTCGCGGAGTCAGAATTGCAAGCCGCGGAAGCTCATAGTCGTGCCACTGCAGCTGAAGCAGCCTTGAGGACTGCAGAAGATCGCCTTTCCCGTGCGATCAGACAAGCCTACATCACCGGGCGTGCATTCAACAGAACCCTACACATCGCCGACAAAGGAGAACATCCAGTCTTGGAAGGGATCCCCATTTCCTCGTCCTCAAGCTTCAAGCGAAGGTTTGTAGGAATAACACCCCTGTCAACTGAAGCGAGAAGAGATGAAGAGGCCACTCAGGATCCTCTTAGTGCCGGAGAAGAGGAAATTGAGTCAGTTCCCATGATCCGATCTTGCCTGAAGGAACAAGGAGGTCGCACCCCAGCCCCTTCACCTGCAACCTCTCCTGCCAAGACACCCAAAGACCTCGTTGAATGAGGCATTGCAAGAACCCAATGGCATCCAGCTAAAGCATAGAAGTCGCCACCCGGGAATGAAGCTACACCGGTCCGAAGCTCAATGTTTCCATGTCGTGTATTCCGTCGTTATCTCCGCCTAATAGTAGCACAACCATCCTAGTATAGACTAAAATGTGCACTACGCACGAAGTATGTTGTATCACATCTAATGTATTGTAAGTGTGTACTATAACCATGTCTGTGTGAACTATAATATAACTATGTTTGTGTGAACCCTTGGTTTTTATTGGATATTTGATTGAGTAACGTCTGTGCTCCGACAAAACACAGACAAAACAATAAATAATTGAAGAAAATAGGAATTTCCTTCCACTAAAGTATCATGCAATTGTGGTGGGGTGCAGTGGAATGAACGAAGCACCAACATAAACCAGAGAAGCATCATGTAGGGCATGCCCCTCCAGCAACAACACAACAAAAAAGTAGCAGCCCAAATTAATATGATATGTACCTACATTGGGCAAAGACAACTCCATCAATGTGGCTTGTTTGACGGGTCACTTTTAGGCATGAACCATACTCTGGATGGCCGGCACAAGATGCCACTAATCGTACTGTTAATGGAAGGAAGCCTCCATCAGAACCATTCAAATAATATTGTATGGAGGAAAGCAAGTGAGGCTAACGTGGGCAGCCTAGCAGGCCGCCGAGACGGGGTGGCCTCATCCTTTTGATACCCAACTATTTTGCGAAAAGTTTTGAGTATACATCAGGTGCATATCCATGCTGCTACTTATTGTTGGACTGGACTTAGCTTATGTTGGGCCAGGTATATGTCCAACATGGCCTGTGTTCGGCTCCACCATTGCAGATTACTTAAACGCAAGCCCACATTGATTATTGAGGCCCAATTGAGCAGTAGATGGTCGCGACCTGAGCCTGAGCAGTTAATGATAATTGATCTTAAAAAAAAGGTTCAAAATGATGTTAACATTACGAAACATTTCCATGCCACAAGAATTGCAAATTTTGATCGTATTTTGTTATTATTTCAGAATTTCTGTTAAGTAGTTTGGATGGCTATGAACAATTTAAATTTGAAGATGTTGTATTGTGGACTAAAATTCTTCTTAAGTAATTTCTTTACTTTGGGGTTAACAAAGAACAAATCTTGGTGAATTAGGAATGCCCAAGTCCTAGTTCCTAGCTAGGTTCACCAGTGCTACCTATCTCTATTACGGTGCCACACCTACTTGTACCAGGCTAGTGATGTACGAAGTCACCACAGTATATGTGTGGTACGCACTGTAGGCATGCGGAAAAAGGATGTGCAAAGGGAATAACTTGCGCTGATAGATCTAGGTCTTCACAGCTCCTCACTTCCACTTTCCTCTTCCAGTTCATCATGTGCACATTTTTTCCCCTGGCGACTCCCCCTCCAATGTTGGCCATCAAGCCGATAGTGATCATGGGTGCTACGGGTACGGGTAAGACGAAGCTATCAATTGATGTTTCCAAGGTGATTGGTGGAGAAGTGATTAATGCTGACAAGATGCAAATCTATGGGGGGCTTGACATCACAACCAACAAGGTGCATCTGAATGACCAATATGGTATTCCTCATCACCTTATTGGGTCCATTTCGGCTACGACTGGTGATTTCCCTGTATCTTTCTTTCGATCTATTGCAACAAGTACTGCAAAGTCCATTGTAAGGCGCGGTCGTATACCAGTTCTTGTAGGCGGATCCAACTCACTCATCCATGGTTTCCTTGCTTATCGTCTAGATCCATCCCTTATTGATCCTTTTGCCATAGATGAGTATCGGCCAGCCTTACGGTTCCCTAGTTGTCTCCTCTGGCTCCATGCCCATGAATCTATTCTCAACGAATATCTCAGCCGTCGCATCGATGATATGGTCGATGCTGGCTTAGTGGAGGAGATTAAAGATTTTTTTTGGAACTACGATACTTAGAAAGCCTGTCGAATACATAGGGCTGGCTAGGGCAATTGGTGTGGGAGAGCTAAGGGATTATTTTGCTGGATGCAAAAAACTTTGCGACTGCATAGATGAGATGAAGTTCAATACACATGCTCTTGCGAGAGCACAGGCTGCAAAGATTCAACATATTGCTGATGTTTGGGGCTGGCCAGTTTGCCCCCTTGATGCCACAGAAACCATACGCGCACATCTTACTGGATCAAACCATAATGCCAAGGCTATAGCATGGGAACGCGATGTGAGTGGCCCTGGACTTACTACCATAAATGATTTTCTGGATGGCTAAATTTGTATCTAAGTTGGCATCTCTGGTGCAGTATGTAATATAGACATCCATGGGTTTGGTTGTGTACCAACTGGATTGCTATTTATTTCATTATGAATGACTATGTTCAATACCCACAACGTACACTCTTAAGCATACGCTATGGAGCTTTCTACTTCTTACACCTGTATCCCACACATTGTTTTTAACAATTCATGTGGCTTTATATGCCTCCTTTTATCGTGCATTGAAACTTATTGGGTCATTTTGAAGGATAGTCATCCATGCATTATTGAAAATATATATATTGTGCACCAGGAAAAAAATCCATTCAGGGAGTGTATGGACCTGCAGCTAAATTTGTGTCACTTGCCTATGATATATGTTTCTTGATTTCAGTCCTATTTTTATAATTCAAGTACCTGATGCAACCAAAGATTACTACATGTCATGCTAACAGCATATATGCATTTTGACATTTTGTGCTCAATGCATCAGGAGATTTTGTATGCATCCATATTTTGCTTGGGCTGTTAAATGCAGGGGTGCTCCTTGAAATAAACCACCTAACACACCCAGAAAAGAGCATAAAGATTTTTATAACACAAAACATATGTACAATTCTAGTAACTAACTATTGCACACCACAATGGGACCCAACATTTTTGAATTCTGCACAACTAAAAAACGGAACAAATTTTACCTCAGGTTATACAAAATTATTTAGTTATAGGAGAATGCATGTGGACATAAGAATGACGGCACAGAAAGTGGAAAATTGATCTTCTTGATGTTCATTTGATGTTTTAACTATGAAGCCTGTTTTCAGTTTTGGGTATCTAATGTTTTATATTTGTCATATAAACACACACATGCAATTATACGCAAGTAGCAATTCCCTTGCAAATGTCTAAGATTTTTTCGGTTCCAAATATTATTATTTCTGTTTACCTAACCAGGGAAAGTTTTGGCCTATCAAGTGAAATTATGGATACATGGAAGCCATATGTGAGTTTATAGAGATACATATATACATAAACATATATTTTCTATAGTTTGTCCTCCAAATATAACTGTATTGTATGTACCCCTTTGCATATTAGTTCTCTTGTACATATTGCATATCTAATGCAAACATGAAATATAGGATAAAATAATAAGCTGCCTATTAATTTTCTCACCAGCCAATATTAGTCTGCACGTCCACATGCAGTGAAACAGAAAGCTAGATGTTAATAGTAGCAAATACCATGTTTCCTAAGGAAGCAACTGTACGGCCTATAGGGCGGTAGCATTATGTGAGAGCACCACGCCGGGCATGCATACAAAATCACCAAGTAAGTGAGACAAAAGTACCTTTTCCTGGAGGGCTACAGCAGCCCTAGTCTTCCCCTGCAGTGGCCACTAGTACTGGTGACACTAAAGCTTGTCCGCAACTGTGATTCCCTCCTAACTCTCTAAGGCACTGTTTCATGCATATATTCTAACTGTAGTCATACCTCTTTGAAACCTGCCATTACACTACTCCCTCGTTCACTTTTATAAGACGTTTTAGGATTATGGGAAGAAACCAAGGAAGAGAGAGAGAGAAGAGCCTGATGCTCTGGTGTGCATGTGCTGGTCTGCTGGGAGAGAGAGAGAGTGTGTGAGGAGAAAAAAGCCCGCTGCCCTGTTTTGCCTGTGCACGGTCTGCTGCTGTCAGAGTGGTTGTGAGAGAGGAAAGTCTGCTGCTGCTGTGAATGCTTGCCTCGGACTGTGAGAGCGTCTTATATTTCGAAAAAAACCGATTGCACCAAAACGACCTATAAAAGTGAACGGAGGGAGTATATCCCATGTAAAATCACTTACAACTGCCTCATCTAGCGGTCCAGGCAGCGGGTGAAATCTTTTTACGCTATCATCAGTACTGAAAATATTCTTTCCGATCTCTGTACAGTTATTAGCAGGTGGATATAGGATTCTGTTGTATCTTCCTACATGCCTTTTTATTCCTAGTCAAAACTGGAATAGCATGCATGCGAAAAGTAGAGGTCGGGATAGCTATCAGCTCTAAGTAAAGCGATAGGATTCACGTCCTTTTCATGAATGAGCCTGACACAAATGTCCAAACGTGGTAAAGCAAAAGCTAACATAAACAAAAATGATTAAATTAGCTCAATAACTGGCCTCTCTACTTCATAGATATATATTACAACACATGCATGGTCTTACACAAACAATAATTCTGGGAATCACAGATACAAAATCACTACTGGAAAGCCATAAGAGCATTCACATTATTAATAACATCAAGCTTCGTAGGAATACATAGTAAAACACTACACGATACTTGGGTTCTCTGGTTGCTAGATATGGCCTCCTCCTGATCCCTGCATCTGACAGCATACAAAACTTTCCTCGTGAGGAAATCAGAGGGCTGAAAAGAGGCTTCATGGTTGGCGCATCGCATGTGCTAGCCGATGACAGCAGTATAGCCTAAAGAGAGTAGAACAGTACAAAGCCACTCCCCCCAGCTGTCTTCAACGGCAGTCTTGCGAGACTGCATTCCTGCACCCATAAAATTATATTAGCAACAAAAACTAAATTTTTAAAAGATTTTGACTCTATAAAATATAAATCATGCATACCATTCAATCTATGATAATTGGCTCTCCATTAGGAGTGTTCTCCTGTATGATGTTGAACAGTTCTAATGCAAGCTTCTCGAGCCGTGTCGCTGGTGGCCTTCCTCCAGTATACATAAGTGGTTCAACATATATGCTTGGTGGTTGCGTTGTTGGAGCACAGGGTGCAAGAGTAAGGATGTCACCATAGCTTGCACATATTGAGCTAAGGCACCTCAAAAGACCCTTGTGGGCATCGAATAGCCCATCCTTTTCAATACGTAGTGTCAGATATTTGATGTGAAGAAGTTGGGACCAGCTTAGAGAATGATGCAACTGTCTATATGTTTGAAGAAATGCAGGGAAGCTCACATCATTGACACATATATTCATGTCTGACATTAACCTATTGATTACTACCTCAGAAACATTTTCCTCCGCCTCATAATCACTCGGGCAAGGGCTGCCACAGAAAGTCTCAACCCTCACCACGCCTTTAGTACCCTTCTGGGGAGGGATTTCAAGTGTGAGCCATGCTATTCTGTTAACACTATCCAACTTCATTATTCCTTATGTGCGAATGATTGCACCTAGCTTATTAGTGATTTGCCTCAGAATGCTCTTGCGTGAGATGTAAATAACATCAGGGTCCTATATAAAAAAGCATAAAGACATAGTAAGAATATGCGATCATATACCAACCGAAAAGGGGTAGCTAGTGCCTCGTATAATAATGCATTCCCATGCAACTTAATTAAGCTAAAACTAACAGGGATGCTTAGGTGTAACGCATACATCTTATTGGTACTAAAAGAAGGACAAAGACATGGGCAAAAAGCTATCCAGAGAAATTAAAACTAAAGAAATACCGTGGCTTCCGGGTTGTTGGCCTGAGAAGTATCAGAGACATGTGAGGATTGTTCTTCGATAACATTTTTCCCCTTGTCCATCTTGCTTATATTTAATACACCGCCTATCCTGCACACATCAAGACAATGATATATACTATTATTTGCTTATATATTACAATAACATTTGTCATAGAAAGCAGAAAAATACTGACTTGACATGGCTATATATTGCTATTATGCCTATATTCTTACCCACATGATGGACAACATCAGGTAGGGACTACCATACGAATAAACATAAACATATAATATATGCATGCAGGTTCAAATATGCATCCTCTCACTTTTTTTTAGATAAAGGAATCAACAAAAAGCTCAATGTAAGAAGAAGCACAAATTCTAATATGCGAGGGCCATGCATTCTTGGTGAAGATTTGCATTGGGCATATCGACAATAAGGGATTACTTTTTAATCTGACCATGAATCGAGCTACAAGAATTTTGTAAGGTTACCTATTGCTAGCGTGATAATGGGCTAGAAGCTGGAAGCTAAGGTGGATAGGCATGATGTGAAAGTGGTTGTATAAATAGGCAGCTGGAGGTCCTACATTCATGGATAAAACAGAAAATGAGAACTGTGTCCATGCACATTGAGTCAAGAGGTAGCCAGCAAATATGGAGATAGTAGTAATATGATATGACATGTGCATATATGAATGAGACAGCAGCTATCCAACAAGGATGGTGATCACAATTAATGTTAAAGGGTGACAACACAATATGTATCAAATTTAATGTAGTATGACAATAAAAACAGAAGAAACAACATTATATTTGAATTGTTACTGCACAGGTAAGCTTCAGTGAGGTAAACAAAAAAAAAATAATAAGTACTACATATGATCCCATGTCCTTCCTCATCTCTGTGTCTCTGCCGAGCATGCATATCTTGAGTGCCCTATAAGAAGGCCATAGGCGATCTGCTGGAGTAGCAGGAAAGGCTCAGCACCTGCGCATGCTATCAGGAAATCAGTAGAGGATAAGGTATGTTTTGGCATACTTGGTGTAGCTTATTTTTATGCTTGACTATATGTGCTAAAATTACTCAGTATTTGTTCAATGGACAATCCTAGGTGTCTTAGGTTTTTTTTTGGTCTGAAAATCGACATCCGTAGTTTATGCTTTGTGCGGGCTTGTACAGTCTTCAAACACGTACCATTTTTCTCATGTATAAGGGTGAAGAAAATACACGGAATAATGTAAATGTAGTCGCTAGATTTTAATAAATGGACTATAACCGTGCAACTTTCCATTTAATTGTAGCATATGGCACAAGTAAGCTTGAGCTACGTGAAGACTCTGGCCCTAACCGTGGATCAGCTTGGACTGATTGAACCAGACATAACATGTGAGGCAAAACCTAGTGGGATGTTTCATGCTGTCATAGAAGTGCCGCTTGTTAACTGGGTAGATAAAGGATTTAGAGGCCCACGACAATTCACAGGGGTGTCATCTTCCTCTGCAAGAAGAGCTATTCGGAAGGCTGCTCATGCTGCTGTCAAGAGGCTAGTGAAAGATGGACTCCTTAATGTCAAGGACTTCAGCAAAGAAGAGTTGACTATATGGAAAAAAAAGGGTCATGGAGATTGCAAAAGTATGCAAGGAAATTGCTGAAGAAAGGGATGAATTTGAGAGGAACTATGCACATCTAGAAAAGAAACGTGGTAAGCTCCTTGCGGAGAATGCAAGAATGAAAGTAAAACTCACGAGGCTAAAGGAACAGATATCTTACTGTATGGAAGATCAGGAAGAAAATCAGAAACTGGCGACGGAGAACAAGGTGTTAAAGAGAAAAATCAGCGCTATGATGAAGCAGCTGGCAGAAGCTAGAAATGAAGCAACATGAATATCATGTCATGTTTGGCGGTTGTATGTAGGGAAAAATATGTGGCTGCAATAATATTATGTTATGGATAGGTCTATGGCAGGATTATTAGTGATGTTATAATAATGTCCGTGTGGGAGGCACACCAATATTGTAAAACGAACAGCTCCACCTCATAAGGAGGCAGGACCGAAGTATTATGTACGGCATGATGCATGGAGTAGTATCTATCCCAGTGTTGTTTTCTTGCTGTTGTCAGTTCCGTACGAAATGATATGTGCCTGCACAAAGTCTTGAGTTGTCTGTACTGTGCCTGTGTGTTCCACGTCGCGCTGCCATACCTTTAGCTGGCATAGATTCATCATTAATAAAAAAAAAGAAAGTGACTGGACGGTGGTGGCTGACACCTGATGCACAATGACTGCTCGATTTAATGGCACCCATGCCAAATATTCAACAGTTGGCATGCAAACACAGCAAGTTGGCATGCAAACACAGCAAGAAAAACCTGGCACATCCATTTGACAGGTTTCTTAACTCCGCTGGCACCCATGCCAAATATTCAATAGTGGGCATCCAAACACAACAAGGAAAACGTGGCACATCCATTTGACAGGTTTCTTAACTCCGCTGGCACCCATGTCTCCGTGTAAGATTCAATGAATTATTATTATTTTACGTGTGTCTGGTATGCTTCTCCGTAGAAGCAATACTCAGCAAGTGCAGATAACCAATACGCTTAATTAGCCTGTCAAACAACTCGACCTGATCTTACGGATGCGACTTTCAGATATCAACATAAGCTAAAATCTGTTTCACCATTATCCAACAAATATGAAAGGGTTTACATACTATATGCCAAATTTAGTAAGGTCTGCACATGCTATTTTAAAAAACTATAGCCTATGGGATGCTAGGCATCAGACTTAAGCCAATGGCCTAGCTACCCCTTCGGCCGTAGCCAGCCGCACAGCCCACCTAAAAACTGCCACCTAAGCGCTACGCACGAACAAATGCCCATGAGGCTAGGGGACACAGTGCCTTTTAAAACTAAAGATGTCCACTTCTCTCCGCCATTAAATAGACCCCATTACTTGCGATGCTAGGATCTGAACAAAAAATAAGCTAAAATCTGATTCATCATTAACCAGTAACAATAAGGAGCATGAGTTTGCCCAACACGCAATCTGTTTCAGATAAATCCAACAAAAGATTAAAATTTTTATCGTATGTTAATTTCAAGACTGAAGCCCTAAATTAAAAAAAAATAGAATGACGTTCAGCCATATAGAAAAAACCAAATGTAGTCCAAAAGTATCTCTTTGATCATATGACACAAGCACCTACCACATATTGACACTATGTGAATCAAGATTATAGGATTAGCATGTAAACACAATATTAAAATGCAAAATGCGTAGTCACATGAGATCATTCTTATGCCTCCATACCATGCATCGGAAGAAGAAACATGTATTTTCAATCCAGCAAAATCGAGCAGGAGAATTAACACTCCCTGGTCTTGACGTTCATCTGTCTCCAAGCCAGTTCACTACGTCTATGTACATTAAGTTCATAAGCAATCCATCGAGGGAATCAAAGCGCCAATGGCACACAAGTGTTGTATCCAACAAAGTCCGCGGGGGATACTTTATCTGATGGAAAACTTATAGGGTAAGATGCGGGCAATCATTTTAAGTCACCATGCTTCGTGGTCGATGGGCGGACGGTTCTATTCACAGTTCAAAATAGCTTGATATGACATGCCCTAGCTATGTTGGCTGTGCGAAGTGATGATTAGATGGCTGAAACTATTGCCCTGGTCAATCGTATGTGTTCTATCTAAAACAGCCTGGAAAGTGGAGCACCATTCATATGCATATATAAGGCACTTAAGTGATAACATCCTGAAGCCAGTAGACCCCAGAAAAGCAGAATATCTTCTGGTCCCTGCGGAGATGGACGATAGAAGAAAGGATGAAGCATACGGTATGCAAAGTGGGCATGTGAACCTTCTGCAAACATTATTCAGCCCGGAGGTAACCCATGCAGCCTCTGTTTTCCTCAATTCATTTGGCTGCCACCCTGCAAAGATCGAGTAGCTAGAGTCGAGATGCTAAAAAAGGTGTGCAATCGGATCAATCGGGGTCCATCTGGAGTCCTCTCCAGAGTTTGCTGAATGTGTTCTGCGAGAGGTCTGTGATTCCCAGTATCCATGGAAGCAGTCCCACTGGGACAGAGGTCTTATCTTACTGAGTTCCCTTCTGCAATCAGTTTAGAGAAGGCTGTATCTAATAAAGTATTGTTTGGTTCCCGGGTCTATATAAGCATGGGTGCTGGGTTCATTCTTTTCCACCCCATCACCACTGCATGTCTTCATTGTTTGACAGAGTGCCTACTCAAGGTACACCTCGATAGAGTTTCAAGGCACCATTGTGAGCTTCCTAGCAAGATTAGTAGTTACTAAACCAATTTAATACTTCACGCCTCAAACAATATTCATATTGTAGCTTGGTAAAGAATTATAAATAATGATTGATGGTAAAGTGGAGAGAGAGACATGTTTTATGGTGTTCCTGTACAGGAAATATGATGATATGCAAAACACGTTAGCTCGCTTTG
>CM017443.1:20746799-20938012 GCA_007726485.1 Eragrostis curvula | reverse complement strand
ATAGACCAGAGCACCATGCATGGCATGCCCGTCCAGCAACAACACAACAAAAAAAGTAGCAGCATGAATTTATGTGACATGAACCTACACTGGCCAAAGCTGCTTGATGGGTCACTTTCACACATGAAGGCTCTAGATGGCCGGCAGAAAATGACACTAATCCTACTGTTAATCGAATGAAGCCTCCATCAGAACCATTCGAACGATATCTAACGGAGCAAAGTGTATTAGGCTAACGTGGACAGTCTCGGAGGCCGCGGAGACGGCGCGGCCTCATCTTTCTAATTGTGATCAGTGGCGCTGCGGCCGTAGCACCTCCAGACGAGCAAGGTCCGCAAGTGTGGTAGGTGTGGTGCGGCGTTGAATTGGCAAAATCGTGTCGGCAGAGGTCAGCGAGTGGCTGAGGTCGGCACCAAGGGGAGGGAACGTGCAGAATTCAACGGAGCTGACAAAGCAGCCCTGCATGCGCCGGAAGAGTTGCAGCGCCGCGCTGGGGCAAAGGCCAGGGCATCATGGCGAGCAAGCAACCATGCCATCTTCCTTGCCGAGGACAACGTGGAGGAGCCATCGAGTGGCAGGCAAGAGGAGGGCCCGCGAACATGTGGATCGACGGCGAGGAGCACCATGACACGACGCCCGCGGCGCGGTAAGCTTGGCGACGAGCCGGCCAAAGCGCAGTGTCGCAGTGGCAGGCCAGCAAGGTCATTCGGAACGTGGCCACGCTCCGGAGCCCTGGCGTACAGCCGAGGCACCATCGTTGCTAGTTTCCAGTCGTCCGATCTGATTCCTGCGGTCAGGATCGGGCAAGTTGCCGGTCGTAAGTTAGTCAACTGGCCATATAAGCCTCAGGGACCTTCGGACTGACATGGCGGAGGACTGAATGTCAGCAAAAACTGAATGTGAAGTTCGCTTATGCCGAAGAGAACTGAATGTCAGCGTAAGACTGGCACAGGGGCAATAACATCATTCAGTGTTACTGACTTGATCAAGAACGTTTGAGTGCGCAGCTAACTGAATTCTCCGATTCTGTCTACCAAAGAATTAGACATTGTGTCATATGTCTTGATCTCCCTACGGTTATCTTTTGAATAGTTATTCAGACGAGACAAGGACTGAGATTGGCTATCTTACCAAAGCTCTGGATGACTCTAAAAGAGAACAGACACACACAACAATTTTTTTTCCACCGACGCACGTTGCACCTTTTTCATTAACTAGAGGAACATACACATAAATTTCATTGTACTTAAGACTATCATATGGACATAGATACATCACCAAGAGATCTTGAAATCATTTGAAAGAGTTTTTGTTTTTGAAAAAGAGGCAGGGGCACTTTCTTTTCATTAAGGTAGATAGAGAGTTTGTTACAAATATTATGGTGAGTTAGATTACATATTATGTTGATTGCTCTCCTCAGAACCGAGATCACTTCTGGCTTTCCACGCGCTCTTCTTCTTAGAGCCATCTCATCTTCAATTAGCTTGACGACCTCTTGCGGCTGCTTCACCGTCTGCGTGAAAAATCGGCGGTTTCGTTCATTCCAAATGTTCCACGCTGTGTATATTAGAATGGCAGCTGTGGTACACTTTTGGTTTCTTGGCGATGACCCCATTTGCTCATTCCACCACTCTTGCATGGATTGCACTTCTGTTCTTGGCGTCTGAACCATGTTGTTGGTTCTGCTACTCACTCTCTCCCAAACCTGAACTGCGTAATCGCATTTGAGGCAGAGATGGAGTGCTGTCTCTTGCTCAGAATTACAAAGGCAGCAAACCGGGTTGCAAGCGCCAGTTCCTTTTGCTGAGTTTATCGGCCGTCAGTAGCTTGTGTTGCAGCAGAAGCCATGCAAAAAATTTGTGCTTGCCTTCCATGTGCGCAGTCCATATTGTCTTGCAAGAGTTTGTTTTACCAGAAACTAACTACAGAGCCAAAGAAGATAGGTGGTGGAAAAACAACTATACCCCTCGCCAATGAGGCTTTAAAATCCTACTAAGCAAGGGCATTCACAAGAGATCATCTCCTACTCGTGGAGACTATTCCCAATACCTCTCACACCCAAAAATGCCAATCAAATGATCTACCAAGCACATATGTTCTTTGTGAAATATGTTCCATGTTCTCATTATATTATCATATATACAGATCTCTTGGAGCTCCATGACGCTTTCATGTTTGTCAAATAATAATCAGGCCCTGTATCGGTGGCATCTCTATTCATATATACCCGAAGCGATCAGAGCTATTCAATTATCTTTTTACTTACTTTCAATCAAGAACCACATGGCTTAGTGCAAGCTAGGTACAATGTCTCACTAAATAAAGAAAAAGGAAGTACATCAATCGCTTACACGGTACGACATGTATCACTTTGGTGGGTAGAAAACATCAAACTAGGAACACTGATAACAAACTTTTTGATGGAGTCCCACATGCACCTCATAGAGGACAGAGATCAAGAGCATAGCACGTGAACTGCAACACCTCTTGATGTCTGCTCTCATCCTGGTAACTTCCATTAGGCAATGGATCGGAGCGAGGTCGTCCAAGGGTTCGTTGTTCAATTCTAAGTCAAGATTAGCGATCACCGAGCATGCATGTTAGAACAACTGTAAGTGTGCAATGGCTTCTTGTTTGACCATTTTGGAGATTCCTTCGCAAGCACAATCTCAAGAAAATGACGATTTCCTTTATGTCCATGAATAGTTGGTTTTCCCAGCAAGAGACCTTGAATACCGAGAGTGCAAAATCGTATCGGATATAAATAAAATGTTTTTTCACCTGCACACATCTGATCAAAATGAAACATAATTCAAGGTGCTAGTGTTAATGAATACGGTGCTCGGCATCAACATGATGAGACTGGTTTTTGGGTCATGGTCATTGCAAGCAGAGGAGAAAACAGAGTGTGGAAAGTGTTGTGTCCTGGTGGTCGTTTGATTGGATGCCTGCGGTTCGTATCGAGAGTGAGTTCACCAGTCGTAGCCTCATGGCGGCACCTCAAGCATGTCTTTGTTCGCGGCCACAACCTCCAGGACCCGCGACGGCGAGGACTTTGAGGCGCTTGTCAGCAGGCGCCGCAGGCAGCAGCGGAACTCGACAACAACCGTGCTGCTCGAGGATGCCGGCAGCGCGATAGCATAACGTGGCACAACGGAGCTCAATGGCGAGGTTGGACATCAATAACGCTGGAGAGTTCCTCGTCGTCCCTTTGAGAGTTGTGTGGCAAAAAAAAAAAAAAAAAAAGTCAGCAATTGATCGAATGCAGAACATCTGCCAGTACTGATGGCCTTCGATGCCACGGGCGCTGCGGCCGTAAAACCTTCAGACGAGCAAAGGAGGCGTCGCCTCGGCCGTTTGATTTTTCTTCAAGCCGGACGTAGGTCTCGCGGTTGTGTAATAACGAACAAGGCCAGCAACCGCGGCGATTCGACCATGGCCGGCGCTCGACGGCGAGCATTACTCAGCGCAAGCGCTTTGCATGGGCTCGATTCCGCGGAACTGCGTCCGTGCACGTCTCACGGCGTCACCGCAAGCATCCTTGTTCGCCACCACGACCTCCACGGCCAGCGACGGCGAGGACTTTGAGTTTGAGGTGCTTGTGAGCAGGCGCCGCCGGCAGCGACGGAACTCGACAACAACCGTGTTGATCGAGGATGCCGGCAGCGTGATAGCATAACTTGGCACGGCGGAACTCGATGGCGAGCTTGGCCATTGAGAACGTTGGATATTTCGCCGTCGTCCCTTTGAGGGGCGTGTGCTTTGCTCGTCTGCTTCTCCTACCTTGACATTCGTCCTCCCCGTCATCTCCTACTGAAGCGACGGATGCGTGGGAGAGGAAGATGGCAGTGTCTCGGGGTCTTAAGACATGCCTCAGCCTCGGTTTGGATGAAAATGATTGATTACACCTTGATCAGCATGTTATTATTGTCAAAGGTGAAAGATGAGATAAACTTTAGGTGGGGTTAGTCTGCATAAGGCTCCACATCATCATCCTCTAAAGTCAACTCATATGTTCCATCTGCGAAGTGGCAACTGGCAAGGGTATCATTCTTTTTTTTTAGGAGTTTTACAGTGCCCTATACCAGTGATATAATACCACTGGTATCTAGTGGTATTTCTGATCCGACGGTTTAGATTGGTTTCATCTTCCACTTCTAATACCACTAGTATTTTTATAATACCAGGGCATTTTAAGTAAGAGAAATTAATAGCAACCTTGTAAATGTTAAGGGTGAAATCTTTTTCCAAATGAAAAGAACCGTCCTCTAGATCATTGTTCTCTCTCTCTTGTTGAGCTAGGGTTCGAAGAAATTGCGGCTGTTGAGGAGGGTTGGCGGTGGCGGCGGCGGATTTGGCGGATTCAAGAAGGAGGTGGATCCTGCCTCCTACCTACTGCCTCCCTCCTTCGGCGGATCTTGTCTACCACGATACAGAGGTACAGGTTCTTGTTCTGCGGCTGCGGTGCCAATGCGGCTGTCGTCGGCGACCTGGAGGGCGAGGACGACGTGGACTGCTCCGTCGACGATGTGTTCGAGGAGAAGGTTGAGAAGGGAGGCAAAGCCGGGCCATGGCGGCTGTCGTTGGTGCAGATTGAGGCGATGACCGGCAGGTTCACCTCGGCCGTGGTCGGCGAGGGCGGGTTCAGCACCGTGTACCTGGTGCGCCTCTCCGGCGCGCTCGTCGCCGTGAAGGTCCACCGCAGCAGCGAGCGCCTCCACCGCGTGTTCCGGCAGGAGCTCGACACGCTCCTCTGCGTCTGCCAGCCGCACATCGTCCGCCTCCTCGCCTTCTGCGACCAGCAAGGTGTGTGCTCTGCTATGCTCTTCTCTGTTCTGTTTTCTCGCGCTCGCCTCCGGCTGGCATCTGCCCGAGCAACTTGTACTAAAAAAACAGGCTATGGCTTTGGTCTGTGCAGAGGAAGGCGTTATTGTGCTGGAGTTCGTGGCGAACGAGAACCTGCATGAGCGGCTCCACGGCGGCGGGAAGGTCGCGTGGACGATGCCGTGGGCGCGGCGGGTGTCGGTGGCGCGGGCGCTCGAGTACATGCACGACCGGTGCGAGCCGCAGGTGGTGCACGGCGACGCGAAGGCCTCAAACGCGCTCCTTGGAGCGCTGCTGAGTGGGGGTGGACGCGCGCGTCGAAGTCTTCAAAGCAAGCACCGGCGGTGAGGAAAGGAAGTCCGCCGCGTCGAAGTTCGTCTTGGTGGATGACACAGGCGAGAAGCGATGCTGGGCTACAACTCGCTGCAAGCACTGGCAGCACAAAGGGCATGGATTGTTGTTTTATTGACGATGGATTTTTGAAGATGCGACATCAGTGCATTCATTACGTGATTGATTTGTACATGGCAAAAAGCCAGTTCCTCCTAATGCATAGTTTCATATTAGCCTAGTTGGACAATATGAAACTATTGAGCAATACACACGCAGCTAGAAATGTGTGTTCCTTGCCATCTCTATGTGAGGAGATTCTGAAAGGGCCTATCTTTTTTTAGAGTCTCAAATATAAATGTTGATGCATTTAGGTAGGAATGCTATTGGCACATAGTCAGAGCACTCATTTTGGTGTTAAAAATTTAAGCACGCTGATACCTTTTGTTAGGCAAAAAAGAACATCATAATATGGGAATAGCAATTATCCAATCGGAATCTATCCTAAGCGCATAGGGTCAGGTGCCCACCCTCTATTCGCCCGACGCGTGGTTTCGACCGAGAGAAATCAAACAATGATCCACCCTATGCATAGGTGTAGTTGTCTTGTCCATAGTAGGTTGTAAAGCTGCAGAAACAGTGCACTTACATATATTTAATTAAGCGACAGGGAGTTTCGCTTTTCTTCCTTTTCCACCGTACACTGCAACAGCTGGATTAGCACAGTAGTTTGTGAGGGGAGAAACAGTAGTTTGTGAGAGGAGAAACAGTCTGCTGCATTAGTGCAGTATCAAATACTATAACAGTCATACGGGTTACTGTTCCACTTTCTTTTCTTTTTTTCTGTTTAGTCACTACTGTAGTTGTTGATCAAGGCCTTAGATATTTGATCGGGCGTTTGTGGGAATCTAATGCCAATCACTGTAGCACCTCTGAATTAATAACTTCAATTAAGACGATTCCAGTCCCTGGAAAGGTAGTCCTGTGTGTGGAAAGATTTGGTGAATCTTTGGAAAAATATTTTGACTTGCAAACCTGGACATGGGCTTAGAACAAGTAATCCTGTGTCAAACATGGAATCTTTAGAACAAATACTCCTGTATCGAACAAGGTTAGGAAATGCCAGATAATAAAACTTCTATAAATAACATTCTTTTTTTTTGGGAACCATAAATAACACTCCTAGACACCAGGAAAACAAACCACAAGATATTTTTTTAATTCTTGCTTTGTGGCATGGCCTCTTCCTATCGAATCATTGCAGTACTACAGATCTGTCACTTCGTTACTCGGGATCCAGAATGTGGTAGCGGGAATCTTGAATCTCGTTTAAAGTTAAATAAAAAATAATTCTGTGCCTTGCTTTTTGCAGTAGTGGGGTGAAATGGCAGGCCAAAAAGCTGCAACTCATGGTTGAAAAGACTCGACGTTCTCAATGGGTGTAGGTTGATTACTGTATCGCATCAAATATTAAGCACCGTGACTTTGCAGACAGGACAACGAATCTTCAGGCGTCTAGTAAATCCAACGGCAGGAGAATCGCATGGGCACTTGACCCCGCGGGCAGAAAATCCGCACTCTTATCCAATACCAGTAGCGAGATAAAAACTGATTGTTTTCAGCATTTAGGACATTTGGCTAAATAGCCTGAACGTGTTACAGGGTGAGAATTATTTTAGCATTTCACAGTCATCTCGATCATCTCGTGCTCCATCATCTCTCATCATCATCCTTAGTTTCATCTTCTGATACAACATTTATTGCGGCACCTGGTTAAGGTTTATTAAGCTCCGAGTCGACCAGTTTGGTGAGTAGTTGTCTTGTCTTGTAAGAAGAAATATCCGTGTAAAGCTTGGAGAGAGCCTAGTTTCAAACTAGTACTCCATGAACTTCAGTATGAATAGCCAACAGGATGATCTACGTCATGGGAAATTGCAAGTGGATGTACATAAAACAGAAAGTATTCTGCCTTTTATAGAAATAAGTATAATCAAGGTGAAATAACCATCTCTCTGCATTGACTGTTCTACTTCATCGACAACATCCCAATCTGAAACATAGGTATCCTTCCACCTACACATCCTGGAGGATTTTTTATCTTGTTTTGCCAACTGATTGGTGATATAGTGTCAGTAACAAGATATAAAAAGGAAGTAGAGGATAGGGTCTGGAATTAGAAAGAAAACCAAGTGCCGAGCTACTCAACATTGTTTTTTTTTTAGGTTCATTTAGTCAAGAGGTCCTGTACAGTGCGTTGAGGGGCATTCAGGACAGCTAGGTACCAATGCTTGTTCTACATTATTGGTTAGAAAACATGAAAGAAGTAGGTTATGAGTAGTCATAATGAACATAAAATTGGGCACAAATATTGTTGTATTGTACTTCTTATCTTATATGGTCAATATCACGAGTTCATGAGCAAACATCACGGCCAAACTACATGTGGTTGTTTTCTAAGATCAAAGGCATTTCATCGAACAGTATAACTGCAACCCAATTTTTAACATTCCTTCACAACAGGGTCAGTGAAACCATGTCGAAAGCCCATTAATCAAGTCTGAATCAACAAGCAGTGATGTTGTACTCCCTCTGTCCACAAATGTTAGCATTTGTTGACTTTTAGATACACGTTTGACCATGCGTCTTATTCAATGAATTTATTGGCGCAGGGAAAATTATTGCCATCGGCCCGTTGACGTCTTGCTTGGCTGCGGGGCAAGTTCGTGAGCTACTGTGGTGCTGCGGTGCGTCCAGCTCGGCTGCAGGGCGAGTTCGTGAGCTACTGTGTAGCACCCTCAATTTGTGCTCATGTAAAAACCTCTAAAATTTGCCCTTTCAAAAATTTTCAAACTAAAAGTAATTTTTCTAGATTAAGTTAGAACCAAAAATAAAATTTTTGGATTTTAAAACCTGCACAAAGATCACCATGTGCATTTTTGTATTTTCTTGGTTTTGTTTAAGTGTTTGTTTGAATCTTTCCTTTTGAATGAATTTCAAATTCATTCAAATTCAATTCCAGCAAAAAGATCAAATCTTTTCATCTAGTTGGGCTTCTTTTTCCTTTTCTCTTCTGCCGGCCCAGCATTTTCTCTTTTCCTTCCCGCGCGTGGGCCGCGACGCCCCGGCCCAACTCCACCCAAGCCAGCCCACCTATCTCTCTCCCTCTCCAGTCGCTGACGCGTGGGACCCGCTGATCGTCGTCTTCCTCCAGCCGACCGGCGCAAAATGCGCCCGTGCCCATCCCTCGCTGCCGGCCGTCGACGCCCCGTCGTTTCCGCGCCACAGAAGCCGCCAGGAGGAGCACGTGAAGCCTGCGCGCTGCGCCATCGCCTCTCCGAGCCGTCACGTCGCTCAGAAGCTCCCCATTCCTCTCCTTTTCTCGAACCGTCCCGAGCTCCGACGAGCTCCACTCCTTCAACGTCAGCCACAGCGCCTCCCTCTTCCGCTCCGTCTCGTCGACGCCACTGCAGCCATCCTCGCAGCGCGTCACCACCGTCCTCCGCGCCCAGCACTGTCTCGTCGGCATTAATTCCGGCGAAAATATCTCGCCGGCGGGCGAGATATTTTCCTCGCCGCGAACCGCCATTGGAGCGCTATAAAGCAGCTCGAGCCCCCTCCTTCCCTCCTCTGTTCGCATTTTCCATTTCCACTCACTCCCGAGCTCTCTACTGCCCTCTTTCCCCTTCCCTCTCTTAAATCCGGTGAACTCTCCGACGAGCTCTCCCCTCTTCTCCGGTGAGCCCCTCTCCCCTTTTCTCGTCGAGGTCACGACTCACTCTCGTGCTGGACCTCACCATGCTCATCAATCGTGCAGCCGTGCCCCGTGCGAGGAGATCCTCGATCAACCCTAGCCGCCGTGTTCGACCTCGCCGCCGACCAACTCCCCGTCGTCTTTTCGCCCTTCCAGCAGCACGGTGAGCATCACCATCATCTCCTCTTTCTCCCGCGCCCCTCATTTTTCTCTCTTTCTATTCGCGCGTGCTACCTCCACTAGCTCCAGCCATGACCGCCGCATCGGACCTCGCCGCCGGCCACCGTGGACCCTCCCCGGCCAGGCCGAGCACGCCCTTAGCATCACCACACTCGCGCGCGCGTCTGCGGCCATTGAACCAAGCGCTCGCGCCCGCGCAACCGTTTCCCCCTCTCTCTCCGGCGCTCCGCCGCTCTCCGGCGAGTCCGCGCCGCCGCCTCGACCCTCCCCCTCGTCAACGCCAAACGCCATCGGATGCGCCATCGCGTGTAGCGTCGATAGGACCCCTCCGCGTCGTCGCTAGCCTCTCCCAGGCCGACGCCGTCCAGTCGCCGGCGATGCGCCGCCGCGCACAGCCGCCCTCCCGTCGCACCGCGTCGGAACCCGACGCCACGTCGGCGCGCGGGCCCGCGACGACCGGGTCTCCACCGCCACGTGGTAGACCCGGAGCACGGTGGACCAGCTGTTTCTTCCCTCCGGTCCACAGCGTGCGTGGACCAAGTCCACAGCACAGTGCTGTCACAGTGATCTGACCCCCTGGACCCGCATGTCAGCCTCTCACACGCAACACGAATTGCTAGGTGCACCCGAGATTGTACACAGAAAACAATTTCGGGCACATTTCCAATAGCAGAAAAATCCCAATAAATTCCCAAAAATCATATATACCTTTCTAATCATTTTGCAACCTTTGAACACCTCTGGAAAATTAGGATGTTGATTACACTTAATTAAGTTAATCAAATCCTAATCAATTTCCTTTCTTTTTCATTCGAACATTCATAACTATTTCATCCTAACTCCAAATCCAGAAATTCCTTCGCCTAAATTCCTCTAAAATCCTTCTCTACTTGTCTATGCCAAAGCCATCTCTATTTGCTGTTAATTTGGGATTTTATTTTATTTTATGATTGTTATTTGCTTGAGCGGTAGATTTATTCGCCTTTTATTTATTTTGATCGTTAGATAACCAAACGTTCGAAGAAGAGCACGAGGATCCCGACTACGAAGAAGGACTAGAGGAAGAAGACTTCGAAGGCAAGTCCTAACCCCCTTGATCATATTGCGCCTATGTTTGCAAATAATCCTATTTAGAGCCGTTTTCAAATAAACATGCATAATATTTAGAAATGATTTAAATGCTTAGTGTGTCCTAAGTAATTGTTGTTTGCCTCACCTTGATATTGTTTATACCCTAATCTCCTTGTTAACCCTAGGTCCCAACATCATTAACCTTTAATGATTTGTTGGATGAAATTGCTGCTTAGGACTTTATTACACGGTGTATATAATTGATCTTGCTACACATGTTTTTGTGTTAAAATGTGTGAGTGCTTGGTGGTGTGCGTAAATGTGAACTTGGGTGGGATTAGTGATGATATACAACCCATAGTGGGGGATGTTTTGGCGGGACCAGGCGAGGTAGTCCTCAGTGGGGAGGCTATCTCTGGGACGCCTTCCTCGTGAGGAATGGCTATTGAAGATGCCTGGTTCGGTCGTATAAGGACCGGTTCATGTGCCGCCTTGCTTAGCACCCATCGTGCAACCACATGCCTTGTATGGGAAAGGTTTGGAACCACACCCTACTATAGTATCACCCGGTACCCACCAGGAGGCGGGAGTCGCAGCGGAAGCCAGGAGAAGACCTAACGAGATTGGCGTTAGCGTCCGGCGGATGGTGTTGGCCAGTGGCCCTTATTTCTATGGTGAATGGATGCCCCTGGTTGTGGATTTTCCGTGGTGGTGCCGTGGTGACACCAAGTAGGTACGGAACCATTAGTATGCCAGTCAAAACCATGACGATGGTAAAGGCTGGTATACCTTGTGGGTAAAGTGCACAACCTCTGCAGAGTGTCGAATCTATCCGGATAGCCGTGTTCCACGGCATTGGACAATTGCGAAAGCAATGGCCACACAAATGATTAGATTTTCCTGTATGAGTGATCCTTGGCGTGTGTGTTTTGGGAAAAACGCCGGTTTGGAGCCGTGTGCTGGTTGTCGGCCAGCGTTAAAATTTGGGAACTGGCGGGATGGATGCATCTCCCCCAGGGCCAATCAACCCCACTAAATTCTAATCTTACTTGACTTAGTTTACAAAGCAGTTTTGCTTTTCAAACAAGCCCTTGCACAAAAATTGGCTTTTCGGCCGATATGATACCCCTCAGCCTTTATCCTTTGATCTTCCCCTTGCATACATTTTAACCCTTGTGTTAGGACTTGTTGAGTACCTTATGTACTCACTCTTGCTTCAATCCTTCAGAAGAAAAACCAGAGTATGATTTCCAAGGTGATGGTGATGATGAGTAGGGTTTCTGTCCGCGCGCAAGTCTGCCTGTAGAGTGGACCCCGCTTCAGCTTTCCGTTGCAGTAGTTCTAGTGTAGTGTCACTGTCCTCAGTGACGCTCAAGTGTGGTGTTTGTGCCGTGTTGTAATAAGGCTTATGGCCATTGTAAAAAGACCTTTTGTAATATAAAGGCTTGTGATGAGACTTGGTAATATATTCAATGGTATGACTCTGAGATGCCATTCTGTAAAAGTGTCGTATCAGCTACTGATCCAGGGACTGATACGGTAAGCACTAGTACTCCAGAAATGGGGTACGACATACTGTGGTGCTGCGGTGTGTCCTGGCGATTGGCGCCGCAGGAGGGCCACTGCAACGCAAACGCGAAGGTCGTTGGAGATAAGGACTACCGCGCCTCGATTAGGGAAGGACGTGGGCGCTGCCGCGGGCCTCGACGCCGAGATCGTGAACCTCGTGCACGCAGCCAAGGACCTCCATGCCACAACCGCGAAGGTCGTGTGCGCTGCCGGGGACTCCAGTGTCGAGGAAGAAGAGCGAGATCGTTTTTGGGGTAGCGGCGGCGCAGCGAGGAGGACAGGTCGTGTGAGGGTGCCGGCGCTCGAACAACTCGCCCTACATTGTCGCGAATGGAGTGGCAGCGGCATGCGAAACGAGCAGGTCCGGTAAAATGATAAAGGTACCCTTTAAAATACTGGTGGTATTATACTAGTGATATAGGGCATCGTAAAACTCTTCTCTTTTTTTGGGTTGGGGGGGGGGGGGGGGGGGGGTGTTTGTTACAACGTAATACCATTACCCGCAGCCATGTGGAGATTGTTTCATTGTTCTTTGATCGTTAACTACCCCAATGCGAGAAAACCTTCTTTCACCTAGCTCGCCCAGCCGTGTCTTGCTCCAGCTGCAACCCAAAGCTACCCCTCTTCTTTAACAGTGCTTCGCTAGAGCATCTATGGAGCTGAAATCATTGATGAAGACTTGCATGTTGCCCTCTTTCTGAACATTCCAGGGTATGATTGTTGGTGATATGCCTAAGAAGCAACCATAAACGATACGGAGTGAATACGCACATAGGTTATATTGTGTATTTAATGGTGAGAGATTTGAGCATCAATGAGCCTAGAATGTGGAAGCCTATTAGTGGGGTCTATATAACTGGATCCACCGTGCCACAACCTTAGTCGTCGCCCCCTATTGCCCTCCCAAGTAAAACTAGCCATGGCTTGGTGTTTGCACACAGTCGGATGGCGCTCCACCCCTCTACTTGTGGATACCGTGTTGCAGTGTTGTTCAGTTGGACGAGGAGGATCTCACATCGACACACGACTACATTGGATCGAGCTGCTCTAAGGTTCGGCAACAATGATATTGAAGAGGGAGTCAAACATGTCGGTGTCTATGTTGCCTCAACCGCCGACGATGTTGCCAGCCCATCGCGAAGTTCCTTGCCTGCGGGAATTGAGGCAGGCAGAGGCATGCTGTCGTTCATTTGGTTGTGGCACCTATGTTTTGTGTTCGTCGCAAAAGAACTGGCATTTCAGAAATCTTTCAGATAGCAATTTCCATTGAGAAGTCCACGGTCATATCTTTCCATTTATTTTGAAACTCTTTGTACTTTGGGGTGAAATAAAATATCTTTTTTTTTTAAGAAACGTCGCTCAGCAATGGCTTCGACGGGCATCATGTATAACTTTTTCAAAGTTGACAGGTGGTGCAAACAGTTGTCATCGTGTGACTAACTTTGCCGTTGAAGATCAAGACCCATTTTCCTCCCCTGACCGAGCTCGCCAAGTGATGTACTCCCTCCGTTTTAAAATAAGTGTCGCTTTTGACTTTTGGACATCACGTTTGACCGTTTGTTTTATTTAAAATTTTGGTGCAAATAATAAAACAAATATGTCTTCATCAAAGTTTCTTTAATGATAAAACATGTTATAAAAAAATAATAATATTTGCGCAAAATTTTTGAATAAGACGAACGGTCAAACGTGATGTCTAAAAGTAAAAAACGACACTTATTTTGAAACGGAGGGAGACAACTATGCAAGTGAATTGTAGAGCCCACGCACAAACCGTTCAAGTGGCAACATTAAGAAACTCGGCTTCAAATTTTCAATGAGTAAGCACACTTGTAATACAACACCCCTCAGGCTTGAACAATCTATTCCCAGTACCTGTCATACCAGCAATAATAGTGATCGATTGATCTAGCAAGTGGTACATGCTTGTGAAAGCAGGTTTTATGTGCATCATCTTATGATTCATCATATTTATAGATCTCTTGAAGCTCCATAATGCTGTCATGTTTCTCAAGCGCTGAGATTGGACTGCATAATGGAGGCATCCCCATTCATATATACACCTAATGCATGTTCGACATTATTTTCTCCTTTTTTTTCAGTAAGTTCATGTGTTTAACTAGTATCAAAAGCGTATATCACTACTAGAGAAAAAATAGTACATGTGAGCTCTTGTGCTGGGTTGTATGTATTATTATGGTGGTTGCAAAACATCAACCAAACACAAAAAGGTTTCGAATATAGCCTCAGCCAGGAAATCATACCAGATATGTAGACTAATGTTGTTTCTAATGCAGTTATTGTAGATGTATAAATGTTCAGAATCTTCAGCTGAGAAAAGTGAACTTAAACATTCATTCAAAACAACCACTGACACAGTTGTATGCCTAAACTGCATCAGTCATGTCATTCTTGTCGAAGGGAACGATGAGCAGACTGGGGATTAGTACCGCATTCAGACATTCTCAGTACCAGCTGGTCTGCAGCCAAAATATATATTGTAATATATTTTCCATTACCGATTTGCAACTCGTAGACTTGTCAACGATGGACTTGTGTAGCTCATCCCTGCCGTCATACGCAAAAATCAGACAATGAGACTGAATTGGGATCGTTTCATGTCACATGATGAGACAACAACACTAAAATGAAAGACTCTCGGTCAACATGAAACTATCACGGCCGCAAGTGGACACTAGCCTCTCGCACCACGCTCCCCTTGGGACTGCGTTGCCCCGTAGCACCTCTGGCCAAGCAAGGGCTGCGATCTGCAGACATTGAGTAGCAGTGAACTGACGGAGGCTTGCGCCACGGCTGAGGCCGACGGCTCCTTGGCTGTTGGATGCATTTGTCAGACCGTGCAAGGCCAGCTTGGACACTTGGCCAATTTGAGCATGGCCAGCGCGCGAAGCATGACATCATGCTCAATGTTTTTCTTTACAACTGCAGCTTTCCTCAAAGTTGGTAAACAACATATTCCTAATACCTCTCACACCTATCAATGGAGACAACAAGGAGTACATGCTTCAGAAAGCATGTGTATAGAAACTTCAAAAATTCTATTTCAAGTATCATATATGTAGGGGAAAATACCTTATATGCCATTGGCCTATGTGTATAGAGCTCCTTTCGTTCCATAATGCTCTAATAATGTTTCTCAAGTGCCGAGACTGGATTGCATATCGGTGGCACCCCATATATACACACCTGATGTGATTAACGCTCATCAGTTCTTTTTTTTTTTTGTTCCCCTTTTGTTTAGTAACCACATGACTTTAACTAGTGCCAAGTATGTCACTAAATAGAGAAAATAGCACATTTAATCTCTAGTACTTAGTACATATTGCTAGGGTAGGTGGAAAACATCATGCAAACTGAAAAGTCCTGCAGTCATTTTAAATGTATATGGAGCTCGGAGAAATCATACCGGATATATAGCATCCATTTTAGATGCATAAACGTCCAAAGTCTTGAGCGAAGAACAGTGAACTGAAATATTAATTTTGAACAACCATGACTGACGCAGCCATATTCTGCTGAAACTCACTACTACAAAACATGCATTTTGTAACACATATTTGTAACACAAGTAAGAATGTGTTACAAAAATATTTTATAGTAACATAAGGATTTGTGTTACTGAGTGTGTGTTACAGTTAATTATTCTAGTAACACAAAAATTGTGTTTCAAGTATTGTGTTACAAAGAAATCAATGTGTCTAAACATAGCAAGCCTAGAACTTATAGTAACACAAACAAATGTTACTGTTATGTGTTACTACAAGCCGTAGTAACACTTTTCTTGGGCTACAGTAACATATATTCAAATAATTATAAGTTAAAATCAATTAAGGATAACTTCTTATCAAATATGCATGTGTAGTGTAGTGGAAACTCAGCAACAAGATGAAGGTGAGGTCTTGGGATCAAATCCTAGTAGCCTCTAATTTTTTGAATTTTTTATATGTGTTACTACATTAATATTGTAACATATTTTATTAGACATAGTAACACATTCACATGTGTTGCTATATTATTATTGTAACATATTTTTTCACAAGTAGTAACACATATATGTGTTACACTAAAATTTGTTCTAGTAACACCAGCATATGCATCACTTATTTTTTGTGTTACTATAGGTCTCTGTAACACTTTTTTCTAACTTTAGTAACACATGTATGTGTTGCTAAAGGCCTGACCTGACGTAGTGACTGCATCTTTACATTCACGCCTAAGGGAACGATGAGGCACATACTTCATACTTGGGATTAGCAGCAAAGTTCAGTCACTAAGGTTGTCCAAAATATCGTAACGTTGCCAGCACAGGAAAACAGTCTTATTTAATGGTTGCATTGAATGGTCGGGTATGAGAAGTTTTACAGTCCCCCATACTAGCTAGTATTATTTGAAAATACTAGTTAGTATTCTTAAGGATAGTTTTGGAAAGATAAAGTATGCCGATTTTATTTCTTTGATTTGGAGATTTGGATCTTCGATCCAGGATCTTTGGGGCACAACGTCCTTCATTCACTTAAGATTCTAGCCTAGTTCTATTCAATCAGGCTTTTAGATTGAGCGTATCAAGCCTTTTCGCTAGTCATGTTCTAGAATGGAGAACAACATCAGCATCACGACTGCTTCTCTAATTCAACGATCAGCGAACTCATTTCATGCAGCCAAGGACATGGAAGGCGAACATGGATAGGCTAGGCATCGACCAGGACGGTTGGCTTGCCGAGGACATGGTTGCGGAGGATTTGGTATCGAACGGACGACGCGTCCAGGGACCTCGCTGTTATTGGCATCGCCCATGGCGGAGACAAGCTTGTCAGGCTGCGAATCCATGCACAATACGGCGGTAGCCGAGCTCGTCGGAATTTTAAGGCGGCATCTGATCCAAGTCAATAGGCGACCAGGGGGTGTGCAAATGATGAACGCTAACCCTACAGCGGTCAATATTAGATTAAAAACTAGTACTACTGATTAATATTGTAACCTCATGATAATACAAGAATTACTAGTTTGCCATAAATACTAGCTAGTACTGATGAGAGAGAGTCAATCAATTTGAACCGTTGGATCATAATACTAGTTAGTATTTTCAAATAATACTAGTTAGTATGGGGGACTGTAAAAGTCCTTATGTTCGATTGGTCATTGCAAGCATGGGAAAACAGTCTAGTCGCCTGGCCAGTGACCTCCCAATGAGCGAGGGGTGCGAGCAGCAGGCGTGGAGCTGTGTTAAACTAATGGAGGTATGCACTGCGTCGGAGGTCGGTGGCGCCTTAGCTGTCCGGCTGCCGTGACCGACAATGCGAGGGACGCCTGGCATGTCGATTCGCTGATCGGCAGGCATCTTATGTGGACGGCACGGCACGGCACGGCCTCTCCTACCTCGCCACTCGCCCTTCTTGTCCTCTAGACAGAAGCGACGGACGTGTTGGAGTCTTGGAGAGGAAGAAGATGGCAATGATGCAAAGTACTCTCTGCAGTTCAGGATAGCGTTTGACTCAACAACATATCGCGTTGATGATTTACGTCAACGGTAATATGAAGAGTATCTCAAGTTTTTGCCCAAAAGGTGTGGTCTACCATAACAGACTTACCGTTTATCTGAATGCTATTGTTTAATTAATTAACAGATTTGCCCAAAAGCTTTTGAGGCTGTCACATTAATTGGAAAAAATGCTAGAAATTCTCATACAAAAGCAAAACATCCGACCATACAAATTAATTAAAATAAACAAAAGCATTAAGATCCAACATACACCGACCATACAAATTATCCACCTATGCCATTACACAAATTTTTGCCAAAGGACCCCTAACACCTATCGCTGAATTACCCACAACAATTAATTTCAGATTTTATAAAATATAGCCTAAAATACTCCAAAATCCTATTTCTAAATTACCCACACATAATTATGAGTAAAAAATAATTAAATTCCGAAAATAACTAAATTCGGAATTACAAAAAATAGAAAAATACCCCTAATTCAAATTTCTAAATTACCCACCATGCTATTATGAGTAAAAATAGTAAACTTCAAATCAAAAAGATCACAAGAGTCTATTTCAAACTCCATTGAAAATATGTGCAATTTAAAATACAAACCATAGGAAAGGAAAATATATTTTCTCTTTCAACTATTAGGGAAACCCTCCTTAGAAAAGAAGCCCATATCACATAAAATAACTAAAAATAGCGGAGGCACCTAGATACAAAATAGAAATACTTTAATCTAGAATATGATACAACCATGCAAAGAATCTTCAAACATTACCACGACACTTCCATACATATCACATAATATAGAGTTTGGTTTTGCAAAAATAAAAAGGGCAAATTGACCAATCTTGAAAACGATACACGTCTATTCTTACACAACCATGAGAAAAATAATTGACCTGCCTATTTAGTATGTCATGGAGGAGGCACGATGACGTTCGCCATCTGGGCAAAGGGTAATTTTCAAGAGACGACGTTAATTACTCGGGCCTCATGAAGCATTCGGCACCGAGATGAACTGGGAAAACAAATGGATGCATGAAGCAACAACATTGGGAGCATTGCTAGAGGTCGCCGGCTGACTCAGCGAAGCGATCATCCAAGATGGGAAGGAGTCACTTTGTTGTAGCTATATTGACCAAGTTGAAACCCGTGGTTGATTGTCAATCCCCATTATATCCGGTCGGCATCATCATCATGTTGCCTCTGGGTCATAGTAGATGCCACGATGACCGGCAGTAGCTTAACGTTGTTGGAGAAAATCCATGAGGGGAAAATGGCTTTGCCCATAAGTAATCATCTTCAGTATAGAGTTTCTCACTGCCCACCAGTTGCAGCCCGCCAGTTGCACTACATCACGTGTATATGGCAGCCATGGTCATCTTGAAGTATTGGAGCTAGATGAAGCAACACTTTTAACGATGCATATGCAAGAGCTTGGATCAACCAAACACATATTTGAGCAGAGAACGGTCGAAGGTTGGGATCATGAATATAGAGTTTGAAGCATCGAAGTATTTACCAGCTCAGATGTTGGTATCAATCTATTGACTTTTAATTTAACCAGCTCTTCATTCAGTTGTGTTTTCTAAGAGGTGGAGTCAAGTCATGTATGTTCGAGCGAGTGTCTTATGCTGTATATTCTGCCATACTTTCAAGGATGGATTGAGAAGCATTCATCCAAAGGAGGAAGAGATCCTTCAAGGCGTTCCTAATCGATGCGTAAAATTCCCTAATGTAACGAACAAAAGTTCTACAATATAGTAAAATATAAATTAGAATGACAATGCTCCTTATTAGTCAGCGTCATCACAATAAAGTAAGAGTATGAGAAGTTATACTTAATGTTTCCGATCACGCCAGGCTTAATGGGAGGTCACGAATAATGGTCTAACATACAAAGTGTGGTGTCTTTAAAGTTACATTAAGACATTAATGCAACTTCATGTGGAGAAAAATAAGACCAAGAAAAATGGCCAATATTTTAGGTTTTAAAAAATGTACTGCAATGTGGATCTAAAGGATTTTGTTGAGAGACAAAACCATTTGAAAAGTCAAATGAGGTTGAGATTCCATATAATGTGAAATATAGTCTAACACAGACTTACTATTAATAATATAAATGAGATGTGATGTAAAATTTCATAGTTTAAAGCACACATTTAATAATAAAAAATTAATATTCAATTAACTCAATAATTATGACTGCGAAAGTAATTTTTTAAAAATATATCTATTATGCCTCTCTCTCTCTCTCTAATTTCTAGACTGTGCGATGCACGGGTTGAAAGGCTAGTTTTGTTAATGATAAATGAGTGCAGATTAATAATAAAGCATAGTAGGACACATTGAACCTAACTAGATAATATTGAGATGGACATAGTACTAAGACGCTTGGTCTGATTTCGAAATTGTCCAGAGTTTTTTATGTTGTTTTCATTGCAAAATGATGGATCTCCTTCCGTAACTTTACAATTACGAGTACGAGAATTGAAAGATATGAAAATTCTCAATTCTCTACGGCGTCTAGGAGATAGATGGAATATTTTCAGGAACAAGAAAATCAGAAGAATCATGAGACTGCTCACTTCGTCACGGTAGTTGCTCAATATCAAGACCCAGGTTACTCTCGTTGTCGAGCTCGCCGACCCAGACTAGTGAAGCAACAACTGTGCAAGTGAATTGCAGAGCTGATGCTAGCTAGACTGGTCCAGGAACAACTAGAAGAATTCTCTTTTCCTCAAGAATCCACAAAAGAACAGCACATGAATCTATTAAGAAGGAATGAAGAGTGAGTTTTCTTGTTAGAACAGAAAGAAACCCGCGCCATGCACCATTTTCTTGCCAAGGCACATGGTTGTATAGTATTACATAACAGAAATTGACTTATAATTTGCATTGGAAACTACTGGGAGCCAGTTCGCGCCATTAACCTGCCAAGGTTTTTGGCCCCTGTTGCAACCCAAGTGATTGCCTCGACTTGGATCTTGTCAACATGTGCTGACATTGACCTTGCCGTGTTATTGAAAACACGCTTGTTGCATTCCTTCCTCGTTGTCAATGCTACTAGGATTACCAATGTGTCCACCCCTTTTGCAACTTGTTGACTGCGTTCGTGATGATGCCTTTGCCACCAGTCAAACAGAGACCTTCCACAGTTCATTGGATCGCTGAGCACATTAGCCCTAGCCTCTAGGTCACTGAAGACTCGCTATATACCAAACTTCGTTTCGTCAGGCTTCAGTTCAGAAGTAGGTGGTCCGTGGTTTCAGCTTGAAGATCAGTGATCACGGAGTGCAAAGGTGTCATCACCACGCATCACGTGGTGCTGTCGCCTTCTAGCATACTTCCAAAGCCGGCATTGATGGGTGATCCACGAGAACTGCTTGACCTTGGCTGGAAATTTGGCTTCAAAATTCCAATGAGCAACGGCGCTTGTAATACAGCCTTGGTGAACAACCTATTCCCAATACCTCTCATACCCACTAGTAAAGATCAAATGATCCAGCAAGTGGTATGTAAATTCTTCACAAAGCAAGTTTATATCATCTTCTATAGTTCTAATTCAAGTATCATATATATAGAGCTCTTGGGGCTCCATAACGCTCTCATGTTTCTCATTTGATGATATTGGATAGACTATTTTGACACTCTCATAAATACACACTTGATGTGATTAGTGATCATCATCAAATATCAAGAAAATAGTACGTGTGATCTCTTATACACGTTGCGTATCGCTATGGTGGGTGCAAATATCATCTGTAAACTCCTGCAGCCATTAATATAGATGCATATGGAGCCTGGATAAATCGTACCGAATCTGAATATATACATTATGTTGTATACATTTTAGATGTATAAAGTCCAGATTCTTATGCCAAGAACAGTGAATTGACACGTTAATTCACAACAACCATCTCCTCTGGCACAACCATATGCTGAAACTGCACCGATCGTGTTATTCCTGTGTTCCTGTCCAAAGGAACGATGAGAAAGATTGGGAATCGGTAGCAAGTTCAAGAACAGGTGGTCTACAGCCAAAGTATTTTAATAATGCATTCTGCATGACCAATTTACGACTCAAAGTCTTATTAACGATGGACCTTTTTTATTTTTGCGGGTATTGTTAACGATGAACTTGTGCTGAGAGGTACTGTACTGCAAAGTGTTTCATTCCACATGTTCAGTAGCGCTCGACTGTAGCAAGGAGATGCTACTATATTTCAGAGATAAATTGGTTAAAATGAAATTAGTTCAAGGTGCTAATATCTGTGGTGTGCAGCATCAGCATGAGATCGGTTTTTCAGTCACAGTTGATTGATCATTGTAGACAGATGAGAAAACAGAGCATTGAACGCGTCGGGTGCGCAGCCAGTCATGTCTGGCCATGGCTGCAAGTGGAGACTAGCCTCACGCACCGTACTCCCCGTGGGACTGCGTTGCAGTCGTAGCACCCTCTGGACAAGCAAACTGCAAAGGCCGCAATCGGCAGGCGTCGGGCGGCATTAAACTGGCGGAGGGCTGCGTGGCGGCTCCGGTTGTTGGATTCCTTCATTAGACCATGCAAGACCGACCTGGACACTTGGCCGATTCAAGCATGGGCAGTGCACGAAGCATCTTATCATGCTCAATGTTTTTATGTCCAAATGCATCTTTCTTCAAAGTTGATAAACAACCTATTCCTCATACCTCACACATGCTTCAGAAAGCATGTGTATAGAATTTTCTAAAGTTCTAATTCAGGTATCATGTATGTATACTTTGAGTTTCATAATGCTCTAATGTTTCTAAAGTACTGAGATTGGATTGCATATCGGCGATACCCCATAAATACGCACCGGCTGTGATTAACGTTCCTCAGTACTTTTTTTCTTCCTTTTTTTGTAGTAAGCACATGATTCTAACTAGTGCCAGGTACATGTGTCGCTAAATAGAGAAAGTAGCACATTTGGTCTCTTGTACTTATTACAAAACGCTAGGGTGGGTAAAAACATCATATGTAAACTGAAAAGTCCTGCAGTCATTTTAGATGTATAGAGAGCTAAGAGAAATCATACCGGATATATAGCATTCATTTTAGATGTATAAACGTCCAAAGTCTCGAGGGAAGATCAGTTAATTGAAATATTAATTCTGAACAACCATCACTGGCACAGCCATATTCTGCTTAAACTGCATCAGTTATTTCATTCACGCCTAAGGGAACGATGAGGCACAGACAGGGGATTAGTAGCAAAGTTCAGTGTCAGGTGGTCTGCAGCCAAAATATTGTAACACATTTTCCGTGACCGATTTTTGACTGGCATGCTTGACGAGGAACTTCGTGACCTATGGGGCATAAACTTGTGCTGCTCGTCTAGTAAAAATCAGACAAGAAAAATGCAATGAAACACTTTCAATACTGTGAAAATGAAAATATATTATGGTTGCAATGTATGGTCGATTGGTCATTGCAAGCACGGAGGAAAACAGAGTCTGGTCACCTGGCCAGTGACCTCCCAATGAGCGAGGGATGCGAGCGGCAGGCATGGGGCTGTGTTAAACTGAAGGAGGTATACGCGTACACTGCGTCAGAGGTCGGCGGCGTCTTGGCTATCCGGCAAGTTAACAGGTCGTTGGTACTAATTAACTTTTTGCCTTGAACGTGCAGCCATTTTGGCGTCCGGTCGCCGTCTCATGGCGGTGCTTCGAGCACTTTACTAGTCTGCCGCCGCCGACTTCGAAGACCTACAGGGCCCGTGACGCCTGGCATGTCGATTAGCTGAACGGCAGTCGTCTAATGTGCCGGTCTTGTTCTGATAGCGCGGGAGAACGGTGGAATTGCAGAGCTGACGCCAGACTGGTCCAGCAACAACTAGAAGTTTTTTTTTTTTTTTCCTCTAAAGAACCCACAAAAGAACAACACATCAATCTATTAAAAAGGAATAAAGAGTGAATTTTCTTGTTACAAACTTACAATAGACAAAAACCCGCGCCATGCACCTTGTACTTGTCAAGGTTGTATATTACATAACAGAAATCGACTCATAATTTGTATTAGAAACTACTGGGAGCCAGCCAGTTCGCGCCATTAACCTGCCAAGGTTTTTGGCCCCGGTTGCAACCCAGGTGCTTGCTTGGGCTTGGATCCCGTTAACATGTGGTGACATTGAACTTGAAGAGTTGTTCAAAACACGCTCGTTGCACTCCTTCCACATTGTCCATGCTACTAGCATTACCAATGTATCCTGTTGCAACTAGTCAAACAGACCTTCCACCGGATTGCTAAATGAGCACGGTAGCCCTAGGTCACTAAAGAATCACTACCATACTTGTTTGGTGAGGCTGCAGTTCAGAAGTAGGTGGTCCGCGGTTTCAGCTTCCTGATCGCAGCGTGCAAAGGTGTCATCGCCTTGCAACGTGTGGTGTTGCCACCGTTCTAGCAAACCTCCAAAGCAGGCATTGAAGGGCAGTCCATGAGAACTGCTTGACCATGTGTAGAAATTCGGCTTCAAAATTTCGTTGAGCCACGGCGCTTTGTAAGATAGCATGGCTCACTTTTCGTGAACAATCTATTCCCAGTACCTCTCATACCCACCAGTTAAGCTGTAAAGATCGGATGATCCAACAAGTGGTACATACATTCTTCTGAAGCAGGTTTATATATCATCTTCTATAGTACTGATTCAGGTATAATATATATAGAGAGCTCTTTGAGTTCCATAATGCTCTCATGTTTCTCAAGTGATGATAATGGACAGCGTATCGGTGACACACTCATAAATGTACACCTGATGTGATTAGTGCTCGCTAGTTCTTCTTCTTCTTCTTTCTTTTTATTCTTCAGTAAGCATGTGGTTTTAACTAGTGCCGAGTACATGTATCATTAATGAGAGAAAATAGTACATGTGATCTCTTATACTCATTATGTATCACTATGGTGGGTGAAAATATTATATGTAAACTGAAAACTCATGAAGTCGTTTTAGATGCATATGAAGCCTGGAGAAATCATGCAGGCTCTGAATATATACATTGTGTTGTTTCTCCTGCAGACATTTTAGATGTATAAACTTTAATTTCCAGATTCTTGAGCCAAGAACAGTGAATTGACACATTAATTCAGATCATCCATGCTGAAACTGCATCGATCGTGTCATTCTTGTTCAAAGGAACAATGAAAAAAGATTGGGAACCCGTAGGAAGTTCGAGACCAGGTGGTCTGCAGCCGAAACATTTTGCTTACGCATTATCCGTGACCAATTCGTGACGTCTCACAGGCTTGTGAACGATGGACTTGTGCTGCTTGTCCTGAGGAGCACATATTTAAAATTCAGGCAAGAGGACAGTAATTAAGGTGTTTCATTCCGCATGTTGGCGCTTGATCAGCAGTCTGCAGCAAGGAGGTGCTAATATATTTCAGATATGAATTAGTCAAAATGAAAATAGTGCAAGGTGCTAATATATATGGTGTGCCGCATCAGTATGAGATCAGCTTTTCAGCCACGGTCGATTGATCATTGCAGACAGATGAGAAAACAGAGCATTGAACGCGTGGGGTGCGCGGCCAGTCGTGTCTGGCCACGGCGCTTCCCCATGGAACAGCGTCGCAGCCGTAGCACCTCCCGACGAGCAGCAGGCGCGGGGCGGCGTTCCGAATGCATCGGCGCTCCAGCGAGGAGGCCCAGGGGTGGTTGTCGTCCGATTTGATTCGTACGGTTGAGAACGGGTGACTTGACCATCGTAGCCAGGTCGTCATCAACTAGTGATGAAGCACAGGGCTCCGTGACGATGGCGCAGGCGTGGGCGCCGTATGATGATGCATGGGCTCGAATTCGCGGAACTGCGTCCGTTCCGTGCACACCGTGTCATGGCGGTACCTCAAGCGTGTGCTTATCCGTTGCCACGACCTTCAGGGCCCGCGACGGCGAGGCGCTCGTCGACAACAGGCGCGACGGCCTCGTCCTTGTTCTACTGGACGCAAGAAGCGGTGGAGGATGCCGGCAGCAGCCTTGACGCTTCTTCCTTCACGAGACAGTCTGGCAGCGCGATAGCACACATAACGTGGCACAGCGGAGCTCGATGGCGAGATTGACCGTCGAGTACGCTGGCGAGTTCGTCGTCGCCCGTTTCTTCTGGAACAGAGGAGATGGTCGGCAGGCGGCAGCTTCGGGTGGTTGAGATGTGTGATCCTCGGCTTATCCTACCTTGCCATTCGCCCTCCTCCTCAAGTTTGCAACATGGTTCCTTCTCTGCCGCCGCCAATTCCAGACTACCAGGTCCCGCGATGCCGAGGATGTTGAGCGAGGCTCTCGTCGGCGGCCGCCCGACGTTCCGGCCTCGTCGCGCTCGCTTCCTCAGCGCTGCAAATGTGGTGACAACTAATCGTCGTGCGTTTCCTTGCAGATTGACCGGTGAACCTTTGCCTGTGTGCTTGCTCCACGGACGGTGACAGCGCCGGACAGCAAGGGGCCGGTCCGCAAGCTCACGCCTCACGGCAGATCCGAACACGGCGGCGCTCCCATCACTACCCAGGCCAGGGTTGGACAGTGTTTGCCCATGCACTACAGATTGCAGAGGTGCTGGAAACCTGACTACTCTGGCTCTGCTTAGTATGATTCATTAAAAAAAAACGACTTCAGAACTAAATCTGAAGTTGACTTACGCACTGTTTCTGTTGCTGCAACAAAAAGGGTCTTTTATAGGGCCGGCAATACAACGCCAGGGCATTTCAGTCCATGCCCAGCACACGAGTTTGCCGTCATTCGGTCCAACAATCCAATGGACGACATCGTTCTTCCTCCTCCCGAAATTACTGTGTTCTCTTTTGGAAACTGCTCAATTGCAACAATTTTCTTTCAACTTAACGACATGATCAAGTAGTTGAGTGCGCAGCTGATTGATATTTATGATGACAGCTCCCCTGGCATTATACCTTGACCTTGTGCTTCATTCGTTGTTCTTCTCTATGCTTTGCTTTTCGATTAATGTCGATAAACAACTAAGATAATTTTGCTATCTTATTCACACTGAGAACTAGCTAGCCCTTGTAATCAAGGTTGGTTACGGTTTCCTAAACTTATAAAAATTAAAATTTAATTTCTATCCTTGCTGCACTTAATTATAGTTGTTGTTTGATCATTTACAACTCACTTGTTAACTCTTCTTTTTTCTCTAAAATGTTTCGGGTGTTAATTTCCTAACTTAATGGATTATCTTTTTGAACAATTAATGGGAACAATTAATTAAATGGACGTTTCTTGAGAAAAAAACATACACATCAAATTCACTGTTACTATCCCTATCATATGACAATGTAAAGCCCATGTGTAAACCATGCATATTCCAGAGATTATATTGCGTATCTTGCAGTAGTTTTTGTTATCAGACCTAAAAATTGCAGCGCGAACAGAAACTGATGAAGCAACACCTAGAAAAGGAATTTTCGTTATGCAGGCTTCAAAACTCCACCAAACGAGGACACTTGTAAGACAATGATCCTCAAACCATCTGACCAACCTATTCCTGATACCTCACACCAACAATCAAGATGAATGATCTAGCAAGTGGCGCATGCTTTGAAAGTAGGTATATTCCAAAGTTCTAATTCTAGTGTCATATATATAGTAACTAGTATGTCGGCCTCCGCATTTCCGCAGCTACTATTAACCTCTATCTGATCATTATTTTTTTATCACTATTACTTCCACTTGATAGTTTTCGTGACAACAATATATAATACATAATTTATGAGGAAATATCAGGTGCACAAGAAGTATTTGGTGCACATGTGCACAAACTCATTAAGAGCCATTGGATTGCATCTACACATCTAAAATCATATGTGGGAATTTCCATTGTGAAGCAAATGTTTTTGGAAACACAATCCGGGTTTATGGTTGCTAAAATCATGGCTGAGATTTTTCAAACTTCCAATATTTTAGGCCATCAAGATTAGATCTTATGGTCTAAAAAGTTTGTGCACATGTGCACCAAATACTCTATGTGCACCTGATATGTCCTCATAAACTCATAAAAGATATTTTGGGTTATTTTTCAATGGCAATGGTGCATAGTTTTAAAGCATGTTCGGAGATTTTGGACGAATATATATAGGTATTTTGGGTTATTGTTTCAATTTCAATGGGGGGTAAGTTTTCAAACATGTTGAGGATTTTAAACTAATTTTTTCATAATGTTTCATAATGATAGTAGGATGAATCTAATTATTCCATAATACTAAATCATGTTGAAAGTTCAAATCCTTTCCTTTGAATCTCAATCAATGATAAACTCTAGGAGTTCCTTATTTTCTAATATGTGGTTTTCTCATGATCATCATGATATCAACTTTTCTTTTCCTTTTCCTCAAATGTCCGTAATTTTAGAATGCCCCTACATTGTTTCTGTATGAAATGTAATATGCGATGAGTTGAAAATTAAGGGGCATTTGCGTTTCTACCCCTGGTTTCCATCTGCGATTTTACCCCTCTTTTTTCAACTTTGTGATTTTACCCCTGGTTTTTCAAACGTAAACAAAAACTTATCCCTATGGTTGCGATTTTACCCCTGGTTTTGAAGCAAATCAGGGGTAAAATCGCAACCATAGGGGCAAGTTTTTGCTTAAGTTTGAAAAACTAAGGGTAAAATCGCAAAGTTGGAAAAGGAGAGGTAAAATCGCAATTAAGATGCAAACCAAGGGTAGAAACACAATAATCCCAAAAATTAATGATGAGTTGGCATACATACTTGCTCAATTTATTCTAAAGAATTAATTTCTATGGCAGATTAGATACACTATAATTCTATTTAACTACTGTTCACTCTAGAACGATGTCGCTACCGTTGTCTGTTCTAGTAGACTTTTCTATATATGTATACCACCCATAGGAAAATGTATATAATTGTCTATTTTGTAACTCTTGACGTATATCAACATGAAGTCTTTTTTTGGAACATTTTTATGTGTACCCTAAAGAAGTGAGGGATCAACCCTTGTTTTTTAGGAATGCTGGCAAGAAAGTCGTTTTTTGACAGCCACACCCCCTAATCCAAGCTGAATCATTCCACATGTTTTTAATTTCTTCAACTATATTTGCAAGAAATATGTTCTGGGTCTACAACTTCTTAGTCAATGGTAGATGGAAAATTGAGAGAATCACGTATACATGCAACTGGTATATCTAAGTACTACCCAAGCCTGAACAAAAGTAATATGTCAATACTACCCAAACCTGAACAAAAGTAATTGAAAAAGAAGAAATTGTTCCAAAGTTGACTTGCCTCTTGGTAAAATAATACACATTTGGGTGCATGATTAATTATGACGCCAACAATGAATCAAGGTCTGGAGACTCTGCCCTCGATTTTGTTTCTCTTCGTGCATGCATGCTTGAACGCCGTCAGTAGTCCATCTGGGCCAATTAAAATCCATCGCAGGATCTCTGCGGGCGCTGGTGTTGCAAGGCCATCCTAAGAGCAGCTTGCTGGACAGTAGCAGTAGAAAACATTCACTTCGAGCACCTCGTCCAAATATTTTTGCTTGTTGTCTTGTGTGCCTATGAGCGAACGTCTTCTCCTGCGAACTTGTCTTCCTTTGCTAGCGCATATTGCAACGCAGTCTACTAAGGTTCTTAGTTCCTGCAGTTTCGTTTGCTAGCCAGCAAGCAAAATCACAAATTCTCGGTAGTCATAAGTGGCTTCATTTGGATTAGGTTTTAATAACTCCATGACATCACATAAGGTTTAATATATAACTGATTTTCTATCCTTCTTGCAAAATTGCTTAGTTCCGTTCCGGTTTGCAGCTTTCTACTAGCTCGGTAACTTAGCTAGGCAGGCAGTATAATAAACTACTAGTGCTGAATCACGATACTTCTAACCCTACTGTTTTCAACATTTGTTTTCTAAATCCCAACGTTTGCCTTGACTTCAAAAGGCTGCTTCTGTACTAATGCATTCCTACATACAAATACTTCTTTAATTAATTTTGCTCTTCCTGTGTATGTAAACAAGTAAGATGTTTTTGTTTTTGAAACGAAGTGAGATGTTTTCATTTCTTATGTCTTCTAAATTTTTAAAATATGACTCCAGTTGTGAAAAGGACGCATAAATAAAGAATCTTTGGAATCGAAAGGTTCGCCCAGGCTCAACATGAATAGGGCCTCATTGTGTGTTTCGCACAGGGGCCCCAAAAGGCTACGCACGGGTTATGATTGTTGGTGATATGCCTAAGAAGCAATCATAAATAATATGGAGTGAATCTGTACATCGGTTATATTGATACTAGCACATCAATCTGTGTGTCCGCACGGGCTTGCACCTTTTAGGGCCGAGGTTGGACTGCATATTGGAGACATCTCAATTCATATATATATATATATACACACACATGATGCCCACTGGACAATTCCTTTTTTTCTCCTTTTATTCAGTAAGTACAAGTCTTTAACTAGTACCAAAAGCATGTGTCACTAAATAGGAGGGAAAAGTACATGTCAGCTCTTGTTCTGGATTGTGTATTTATCGTTATGGTGGGTGCAAAACATCACTGGACACTGAAAAAGCTCTAGAATATAGAGCCAGGGAATCATACCAGATGTGTAGACAAATGTTGTTTCTGTTGCCGTCATTTAAGAGTCTTCAGCCAAGAAAAGCGAACTGAAACATTCATTCAAAACAAGACACGGTCATATGCCTAAACTGCATCCGTGTCATGTCATTCTTGGCGAAGGAAACGATGAGCAGATTAAGGATTAGTAGTGCATTCAGACATTCTCAGTACCAACTGGTCTGCAGCCAAAATATTGTAACACATTTTCTGTAACCGATTTACATCTTGCAGACTTATCGATGATGGACTTATATAGCCCCTGCCTGCTGTCATCGTCAGTCAAAATATGCAAAGATCAGACAATAAGACTGAAATGAAATTGTTTCATCTCACATGTTGAGACAACAAAACTAAATGAAGGATTCTCAATCAACATGAAATTGTCATGGACGCAAGTGGACACTAGCCTTTCGCACCGTGCTCCCCATGAGACTGCGTTGCAGTCGTAGCACCTCTCGACAAGCAAGGGCCACGCTCAGCAGGCATTTGGACGGCATTAAACTGACAGAGGGTTGCACGGCGGCTTCTTGGCTGTTGGATGTCTTCGTTAGACTGTGCGAGACCGGCCTGGACACTTGGCCGATTCCTGCATGGCCAGCGCACGGAATATGATATCATGCTCAATGTTTTGATGTCCAAATGCAGCTTTCCTCAAAGTTGGTTAGCAACCTATTCCTAGTACCTCCCACACCTATCAATGGAAACAACAAGGGGTGCATGCTTCAACAAGCATGTGTACAGAATCGACTTCTAAAGTTCTAGTTCATGTATCATATCTCTTTGAGCTGAGATTGTTTTGCATATCAACAATACCCTATATATACACACTTGATGTGATTACCATTTGTCAGTTCTTCTTTTTTCTTCCCCTATTGTTCAGTAAGCACATGACTTTAAGTAGTGCCAAGTAGTTGTCACTAAATAGAGAAAATAGCGCATGTGTGATCTCTTGTACTTAGTACGTATCGCTAGAGTGGGTGGAAAACATCATATGCGCACACTGAAAACTCCAGTCATTTTAGATGTGTATAGAGCCCGGAGAAATCATACTGGATATATATCATCCCTTAAGATGTATAAACGTCCAAAGCCGTGAGCCAAGAACATTGAAATGAAATATTAATTCTGAACAACCATCACTGACACAGTCATGTTCTGCTGAAACTGCATCACTTGTTCCATTCGCGTCTAAGGCAACGACGATACACAGACAGGGGATTAGTAGCAAAGTTTGGTGTCAGGTGGTCCGCAGCCAAAGTATTATATTGCGTTTTCAGAGACCAATTTCCAACTCGCATGCTTGACGAGAATGGACTTGTGTTGCTCGTCCTGATGATGAAAACTGCAACAACAAAAAATGAAAGTACTGTCAACATCAAAACATGTAAATACTTTCATGAAAATATGAAAATACTTTCAATGTTGCACAAACTATGCAAGTGAATAAAGGGTGAGTTTTCTTGTCACAATAGACAGAAACCCGCGCCATGCACCATTTTGCTTGCCAAGGCACGAGGTTGTATTTCACATAACAGAAATCGACTCATAATTTGCACTAGAAACTACTGGTAGCCTTTTCGCGCCATTAACCTGCCAAGTTTTTCGACCCCGGCAGCAACTCAATTGCTTGCCTCGGCTGGGATCTTGTCAACATGTGCTGACGTTGAGCTCCCAAGGGCGATCCATGAGAACTGCTGGACTTTAGGTGGAAATTCGGCTTGAAAATTCCACTGAGCAACAATGCTCGACTGCACGAGTAATTATCAGTGAACAACCTATTCCCTGTACCTCTCATACCCATCGGTAAAGATTGAATGATCCAGTAAGTGGTACATTCTTCAGAAAGCAAGTTCATATCATTTTCTATAGTCAAGTATCATATAGATATCTTGGAATTTCATAAAGCTCTCATGTTTCTAAAGTGATGATAATGGACGGCGTATTGGTGACACCCCAATAAATACACACATAATGTGATTAGTGCTCATCAGTTCTTTTTCTTCTTCTCTCCTTGTTCATTAAGCATATGGCTTTAACTAGTGTCGAGTACATGCATAAATCTTCGCAAAAAAAAAAAAGAGTACATGCATAAATAACTAGAGAAAATAGTACATGTGATCGTTTATACTCATTACGTATCACTATGGTGTGTGGAAACTCCTGCAGTCATTTCAGATGCATATGAAGCCGGAGAAATCATATTGGATCTGAATATTATATACATTATGCTGTTTCTCTTGCAGACATTTTAGATGTATAGACGTCTCCAAGAACAGTAATTGACACATTAATTCAGAACAACCATCTCTTGTGACACAGCCGGTAGCAAGTTCAAGTCCAGGCAGTCTGCAGAGAAAATATTTTACTAAAGCATTCTCCGTGACCAATAATCGACTCACAGGGCTTGTCAACGATGGACGTGTGGTGGACGAGCACCTATGTAAAATTCAGGCAAGAGGACTGTAATGGCATTGTTTCGTTCCACATGTTCAGTAGCGCTTGATCAGCAGTCTCCTGCGAGGAGGTGCTAATATATAAACTGGTTAAAATGAAAAATAGTTCAGGTGGTGTGTAGCATCAGCATGAGATCGGTTTTTCAGTCACGGTCGATTGGCAGTTGTAGGCAGAGGAGAAAAACAGAGCATTGACCTCGTCCGGGTACGCAGCCAGTCAGTCGTGTCCGGCCACGGCGCTCCCCACGGGACTTGGTTGCAGCCGTAGCGCCTCCCAACGAGCGGCAGGCGTGGGGTGGCGTTCGGAATACGTCGGCGCTCCGGCGAGCACCAGCGGCGTGCCTGCAGCCTTGGCGCGGCTTCCTTCATGAACTGTCCATTCTGGAAGCGCGACAGCATAACGTGGCACGGCAGAGCTCGATGGCGGGCTTGGGCGTCGAGTACGCTGGCGAGCACGTCGTCGACTCGTACCTTTCTTCTGGATCAGTGGAGATGGCCGACAGGCAGCAGCTTTGGCTGGTTGAGATGTGTGCTCCTCAGCTTATCCTACCTACCTTGACATTCGCCCTCCTCGGCCATCGCCGACAAATTTGCAAAGACAGACTGGAGCGACGGACGTTGCAGAGGAAGATGGCAGTGACTCAGAGTACACTGGTGCCTCAGTTTGAGAATCCATCCAATGAGCTGAAACTCGTTTTACAGTTTTCTGCCGGCTGAGGAACCGGGGACATGTCTCAGTTGGGGCCAAACTGATCGATGATTACACTTTTCAGCAGCATTGCATGTTCATTGTTGTCCAAAGTGAAATATCTATTTTATATATATATATATATATATATATATATATATATATATATATATATATATATAATTGACCACGAAACGGAGCCACCACGTTCGCTCTAAAATGCTAGAAATTCCCACGTTAATCGGAAAAAATAAGAAGAGAAAATTACCCACCACTGCCATTATAAAAAATTAGTCCAAAATATCCTTTATTTGTTTTTAAAATTACCCACTGTTGCCATTGAAAAAAATCTATATATTATCAATAGTTGAGTCCATATAATGACGGTGCAGATTTTATGAGAGGCCCAAGATCTTTTAACCGGAGTTAAAGAATTTTCATATTAGAAGAACTGCCGGACTCTTAATTTCTATTAGAACCCGAGATTAAGATTTGATAAGGCACCGGGATTTATTTTGTGGGAATAAAACATGGAAATCTTCACCCTGCCGGCGAGATCCAATCGCGTTTGCAAGGCACTTCATGCAGAGCTACTTCCATCGCTGTTGTGAGAGGTTTAGAGTGCAGACATCATCCTCAATCGAGCTGTTTGTGGTGCATCGGCAGTGGTCGCTGGAACCTTGAATTGAACCGCAGACACTTCGAGGGACTATGAGATCCCAGGTAAAAGCGGTCGTTGTACGTATACGTACGCGTACATTCATCTCAAACCCGATGCCAGCCATGACCACAAGTTCCTATCGCGACGAGGACCAGAGGCTGCTCACAACTACATCGTGTGCCGGGGTTGTTCCTATATACAGGGGATTTCATGGGGAATCAGTCAGGCTAATCCCGGAGCCAGACACCGTTTTCTACCATCGTGTATCAGGCGATGCCATCTTTGTTGGCAATATTCGCCTTTCCTATTCTAGCTTAATGAAAAAGGTGATGGGCTTTTGCTCAGGAGAGGAGCCTCACGGGAAGAGCAGGGAAACAAGAATGAAACAGAGCATCGGCCTCATGGTTATCAGCAAGACAGTTGGCTTTCACGTAGAGCAACATTGCTCCGCCCGGTCAACATGGTAGTGAACTAGAGCTTGGAGATGCAACCGTGGGGCTCGCCCATGCTAGAGCTCAGTCACATCATCCATTGAGGGCCATAATTCCCTTAGTTAACCATCTATCAGTTCTACATGATAAATTACTGGATCGACCAATAAGCCAACCCCATATACGTAAACCTTGAATTGTAACGGAAAAAGTGCAGTGGGTGGCAATATCAATCAGAGTCGAGATGCAAGTTTTTGCTCTTTCTGTAGTACGGAGCCAAAATGTTTTGGAAACAAAGAAGTAACAAGATTTGGTTGGGAAAGGAGCAAGAACATAGCTGAGAACTGAGCAAGTTCGTGAGTTCTTGGGTGGCCGCTTCACAAACAAAAATCTTTAGCAGCTAACAAGCGACATCGTGAAATTATGTGGCCATGGTGCTGAAGCAAATTAAAGCCAGCTTGGTCCGTGCAAACATTGGACAAGGGCACAGTTCAGGTGTTTGTGAAAAAATGATTGAAAAGGACATATGAAATGTTTTACGAATATATTAGGACGACACGCGGCATTACAAAGTGAGACAAAGCTGAGGATCTGTAGCACAAGGGGAACTGGGCTTCAATCGTGCATGTTGCTGTCACGGTAGCAAAACCCTGGTATGATCTTCGCATCATCAGTTAAATAAGTTTATATAGGACTACACATGATTTTATTTATCAGGACAATACAAAAATCAAACAACATGTTTGTCTATAAGCCTTAACATATGATTATAGTTAATATAAAAGGAATTGAAGTATCTAGCCACGCTATTTGTGCAGGCCAATTCTTTTATTTATTAACTTAATATTTGGTCAAGAAACGGAGTCATTACGTTTGATCTCAAGGGAAAACAAATACCATATTAATCGGATAAAAAAGAAACAAATTATAACCATTACCTCTATGAAAAAATAGTCCAAAATATCACTCGCATAATTTTAAGAATTACACATCATTGTCATTATAAAGAATTAATCAAAAGTGTCCTCCATATATTTTTAAAAAATTACCCATGATCGCCGTTCAAAAGGATAACCTGAAATGCATATATATATATAAGTTCACAAATTAAGTATAATTATTGTTATGAAACAATCAAATAATGGAAATCAAATGATAGAAAACATAATGATGATAAGATAACTTAATGAGACATTCAGTATAATACAATACTAGCCGCGCAAATGCGCGGGCCGCCTTACTAGTTAGATAATATTATTCGTTGAATTTAGTAAGAAGGTTAATCGGCATAACGTTCACATTTCGGACACGTGCAGCTGGCCTAGTCAGCTGTGTTAGATAGTTGTATTCGGTTTCTGTACCCGTAGTTGTATCCAGGCTACATACGTTGTGCACGCCCTATCCTCCACGGTATGTATCAAGCTGCCTCCGGGGGAGTGAAACAAACCCATATATTGGCAGATGTTTGAGGGCAAAATGATCATTTCGCCTGCCATTTAACATCATCACCTACAAAAACTAACAGATGGGTCATGGAAGGAACAAAAACTTATGGTCAGGCCAAGTAAGGGATTTTCTCATGTTTTTTAGCCCTCTGGCGACTCTGATCTACATTGACCTATCGTGCACCACCAACTACTCTCAACAAGGTAATCTTATAGGGAAAGACAGACATTTAAACTTCAATAATGAACCTGTAAGCTATGAAACTTAAAGAATGCCATATCCATAGTGTAAAATGAGAAGTAACATGGAGATGAACAACCACATTAAAAGTATTGGACTGCGAAATTTTACTTCAAAGTTAAATTCAATTTTAACTATATATCGATACCATTTACGGTGTTTGAGCTTGATAACATGGACATATACCAAAAAGCTTTCACATACAGTTTTTACAGGACTGGCTAAAGAATCCCACCACAAAAGGTCACTATCGATCATGCTTCATCTAGGTTAAGCCAAGTAGTGATACCAGAAGACAAAATGTCCCCAAATGTTAACCGACATCAATGGTTTTGATAAATAAGTCAGTACGGGGAGTGGCGTTCACGTTTTCCAGATTTGACACCAAGAACAACATCACCTACAAGATTATGTAGTTTGTTGTACATGCAAACCGTAATAAGGCCACCAACCATAATCCAATAAGCAAGCTCACCAAGAACAAATCAGCTGCAATACCCAAACCACGGAGACGCAGAATGTCTGTGAGATTCGGCACGACTTTAACCGCATCTGGATCAGACACCGACACAAGATCAGTATGAGGGTTGGACTTCACAATGCAGCCAGAATATTCTCAGCCAAGGGCAAAAAAGAAGTAACCAATGATTGATCCTGTGCCGCACCAACTAGTAATATCAGACGAGAAAATGTCCTGATACCTCTCACACCCACTACTGAAGACTGAATAACCAAGCGATCCATATTTCGTGAAGTAGGTATTTTATTCATGTCGTATCATATATATATATATATATACAGTACTCCATGGAGCTCCAAAATGCTCTGATGTTTCTCAAAGGCTCTATTGATGTATACCTGGTGGAATCAACTTTTGTCAAGTTCTTTATTTCATTGGTTAAATGAGCACACGACTTTATCTCGCTCCACAAGAACATTGTTGCTAAATAGAGCAAAACATATATGTGATCTTTTGTACTGAGCGCTATGTATCCCAATGGTGTGTGTAAAACATCAAATGCACACTGAAAACCCCCCATCACAATCTTATTTTAATGGGCCTTTGATGTTGTCTTCTTTCAACTGGTGAGTTTCACCGAGCAATGAAGCTAGCTAGAAGGCTAGGTTTCGTTTTTGATTCTTGTGCCAGCCCTATAATGGTGATAACTGAGCATGTTAGGACAACTAAATTTGTGTCTTATAGCTGGTGCCTCTTGCTTGTCTGTTTAGGGGATAACATTGCGAGTGTGATCTCAAGAACATGACAAGTTCCATTAGTCCTTCTCCTGGATCTCCATCCCGTTATGTGTGCGTATGTTTGTATTTCCAACAATACTTCGTCCACAGAAGGTTGGGAAAGCGAGTGTCTGAAGTGGAGCGAGCGCTCTGCAGCCTTAGAGGAAAAAAAGTTGGTCATGGCGTCTCCCTCCGTTGCTGTAGAATCTGTTGTCGCTCCATTGATCATTTGCACCGATACACAGCCATGCAAAGAGCCAATAAGAAGTCACCCAAAAGAACATTCCACAAAGAAGAACATAGCTTTGATGGCAAAAAAAAAAGGCCGAATTTGCTCTAGTTTAATTGGCATGGCATATCCAAGTGTTGTTACACCCAATTTGGACAGAATTGGCATTCATACCTGTAAACTAGGTACTTAACCTGCTGGGTTAGTTTTATTGTAATCAAACTCTCCATTCGTTTCATGACTACACCATAAATATGAGGAGATGATAAGAAGTATGACTGATAATGTTTGTCAGATGAATTTATTGCTTCTAAGTCGAGGCTTATTGCTTTGCTAGATTGCTTGTAAACTAGTCATATGTTTCTACGAAAGGGAAGAAAAATTGGTAAACTCGTTGGTCCTATGGTAGTACATATGGCCAAGGCGCATGCCCTTGAACTCTAAAAGGAACAATCATCACCGATTTGGCTACTCTAAAGACTTGTTGGCTTCATGGAAGTTTTGTACTTTATGTCATTTGGTTCCACATTCATTTGAACTAGCGTGCTACTAATAATCGACAACCATATATATTCATCGATGTGGAGACTGAAATGTTCAATATATATTCCCATCTCTAATCTAAACAAAAAAAAATGTGTTGCGTGGCAAATTAAAAAAAAAAAAACTCGACCGGTGGGGGTAAGACCGCCCCCACGGCTTTCTTTTGATAGAGAGAAGCTCAACCTTCTCCGGTCGAGAAAACCCCCGAACCCCGGCATCACCCTATAGGGCCGCGCAGATACTTGGGCCGAACACCGTTGACCGTGCTGGTGACTACTGCAACTACCCCCAGGTAGGAGAGCCCAAACCAGCCCACGGCCCGGATTCAAGACATCCAAGTCGGCGTCGTCGCCACTATATTTTAGGCACTGCCAACGAGGGGATTTTTTTATTCCAGAAATTGGTGCACACCAGGATTTGAACCCTGGTGGGTGGCCTCACCACTTGAGGCACTAACCAACTGAGCTGAAATCAGTTTGCTGCGTGGCAAATTTTACGGTCAACATAATCACAACTGACTAGAATTTCTGAGAGGAGATTAAATGTTTCTAAATTCCACTCTTTAAATGTGCCAATCTCAAAACGGAGCTGGCCACGTGGCTCATTTACAAGTCTATATCCTTAGCGGTGAGGTGGTAGTGGCTCTGCCGTATCCATAGACGGTGCCAGAGAGATTAGCGGCATACGCCTACGCGTGGGTGGTGGCTGCTGGTATGGGCGGTGTGGCGCCACCGGTGGTGATGGTGGATGGCAGGTGACGATGCAACGAGGGCGACACCAAAGGTTGTGAAGACAGTTGCGGAGGAGGGGGGGGGGGGGGGGCTAGAGGTACATGAATGGCATGTGGCGACCGACGCGACTAGTCTCGTTCTCCCATAATGCGCAAACCAGTCCCATCTCAAAATCATCGAATGGTTGAAATAACCAATGGCGTGTTGACAGCTTGAGTTGGTACGCCAATGAATTCTACATCTTAGGGTGTGTTTGGCAGAACTTCTTAAACAGCTTTTGCTTCGGATTCTAAGAAAAGCTTGCCAAACGGTTCAAAGCAAAACGACTTATGATTCTCCTTTCAAGAAACACTTCTCAATTTTGTACTGGAATCCAAAAGCTAAAAAAAAACATAACTTCTCATGACATCTCTCACTCATTATTGAACTTGTGCCATAAGAGAAACTGTTTTGCCAACTATTTCAAAAAAAAATTATATAGAAGCTGTTTTTTCTAGTAGAGAAACTGTTTTTCAGCCAGCACACCCTTACTTTTGCCTTCACCGTGTCAAGATTGACCAACCCAACTCAAGCACGTTCGGGTAACGTACTAATCAAGAGATACTGTGTAATCAAAAAAAATCAAGAGAAATAGTCTCGAGTTGGGAGTATATCCAAACTGATACGTATGCTAACAGGTATCCGATACCATGTTTATTATATTTAAATTATAAATATAAATAGGAAAAGAGTACAGCCCCCTGCCCAGGGAACGATCTAATAATCAAGAGAAGCCAATCGAGAGACAGAACGGCTCGAAGAGGATGATGGTCGTCTCCGCAAGCCAGATGCTTCCCGACGAGGTACTCGCAGACATCTTCAGCCGCGTAGCACCGCGCAGCCTTGCCGTTTCCCGCGGCGTCTGCAAAGCGTGGCGTGCGCTGGTTGATGGCCACCGCCTGCTGCGCAGGGACCTCCTCCCGCTTTCGATGGCCGGGATCTTCATCAACTACAACAACCATCCCTTCACGGAGTTTTTCTCACGCCCCTGTACCGAGTGTGAGAATGCTTGGCTCGCAATGCACTACGGCGGTGCCCTTCGTGTTAATATATAGGGATCAGATACAACAAGATTACAACCGTGACAACTTGATGTACACGGCAAGATTAGGCACGCAGGCCTAACTCCTTCTAGAGGAGATGGTTCAGATTACAACAGCTCATGGCTGTATCTTAAACCATAACTAGATCTCTAACTAAATCTCTAGTTTAACACCCTCCCTCAATCTGGACTAGGTGAAACCATGTTAAGATTGTGTCGAAACTTCTCATAGAGTTGAACCAAGAGAGGTTTTGTCATAATGTCTGCTACCTGATCCTTTGTAGAAATATATCGCACCTCTAGTTCCTTTGAAGTGACCCTTTCTCGTACAAAATGATAGTCTACTTCAACATGCTTCGTTCGAGCATGAAAGACAGGATTTGCCGACAAATATGTAGCACCTATATTATCACACCATAAACTAGGTGGTCGATGTTGCTTGATTCCAAGTTCTCGAAGCAACACTTGAATCCAAATTACTTCTGCTGTGGCATTAGCAACCGACTTATACTCAGACTCTGTGCTAGATCGAGATACAGTAGGCTGTTTTCTGGAACTCCAGGAGATCAAGTTACATCCAAGGAAAATGGCAAAACCCCCAGTGCTTCTTCTATCATCTATGCAGCTGGCCCAGTCAGCATCTGAAAAAGCACTTAGGAGAGAAGAGCTTGATTTCCTGATAGCCAATCCAAGATTATTTGTTTCCTTTAAATATCTGAGAATTCTCTTCACAGCTTCCCAATGAACCGTAGTCGGAGATGACAAAAATTGACACACTTTGTTGACTGAATAAGCTATGTCAGGCCGTGTAAGAGTCAAGTATTGTAGAGCTCCAACTACACTGCGATATCTTGTAGCATCTTCATTAGACAGAGATTCACCATCAAAGCGAGATAGTTTATCACTAACTATCATTGGAGTAGCAACTCCCTTGGCCTTTAGCATATTGGTTCTTCGTAACAAATCATTCACATATTTCTTCTGAGTGAGTACAATCCCTTCAGAAATTGGGTTTACTTCTATGCCAAGAAAATAATTCAAGGTACCAAGATCCTTCACAGCAAAGTCTTGTTGCAATTGAGATAGTAACTTCTCTGTAGCATTAGAGGAGGAACTAATAATAATGATGTCATCCACATAAATGAGCATATAAATCTGAATCCCTCCCTTATTGAAGATGAACAAAGACACATCGGCTTTAGAAGCTACAAATCCCAACTTCAACAATTTTGTACTTAGTCTCGAAAACCAGGCCCTTGGAGCTTGTTTTAAACCATATAAGGATTTATCAAGCTTACACAAATAGTGAGGATACTTAGAATCTTCATAACCCGGTGGTTGTTTCATATAGACTTCTTCATCAAGAAAGCCATGAAGAAAAGCATTCTGAATATCAATTTGTCTTAAACTCCAACCTCTACTAACAGCCAAGGATAAAAGGACACGAATAGTAGTAGGTTTGACAACCGGACTGAAAGTATCCTCATAATCAACTCCATACCTTTGCTTGAAACCTTTAGCAACTAACCGAGCCTTGTGACGGTCAATCATGCCATTTGGTTTTCGCTTGAGTTTGAAGACCCACTTACAGTCAATAACATTCAGCCCTTGCCGTGGAGGAACTAGGTGCCAGGTCTTGTTCTTGATCAATGCTTGAAATTCATCATCCATAGCACTATGCCATGCTGTATCCTGTAATGCTTCAATATGCGACACAGGTTCATCATCAGGCTTGCGAACAGCGGAATAAATAACAGTACCATCAGTTCTAACTTTAGGTTTCCTGATATTGTGCTTCAGCCGTGTACCGTAGCCGTGTGTAGCCGCAGCATTTTCCTGCTGATGATTGGGCTCATCATGCACCGGATCCATCTCGGGCGCCGCAGCAGCTTCTGGAGCCGCCACGTGCACCGCTTCTGCCTGTCCGGCAGCGCACTCGACCGCGGAGCGGGGAGCAACTGGGCCCGGCGGACCTGATGCGGGCGACAGCACCTGCGTGTCCCCCCGTCTGTCGGGACCAGAAGGGTCAGGCGCAGAAGGCTGAGCAGGGACCGATCCCGATGTGGATGCGCCAGGATTTTCTGCAACAAGTGGATCAGTAGCTCCTGTATGCATTTGGTTAGAAGTGCTATCAAAACTACTGCCAATTAAATGATAAAAAAACAGGATAAGCAGTAAGATCAATAGGATTTGCAACGTTGGATGAAGGAATCTGAGATATACGCGAGAAAGGAAAAACATTTTCGTCAAAAATGACATCTCGCGATATATAAATGCGACCAGAATCCATGTCAAGACACTTATATCCTTTGTGAAGCGTGCTATAGCCAATAAAAACGCACTCTTTAGAACGGAAAGAAAGTTTGTGGCGATTATATGGACGGAGACACGGCCAACAAGCACATCCAAAGATTCTAAGCATAGAATAATTGGGTTTGGAATGAAATAGGCGTTCTATGGGAGATGCATTGTCAATGACACGAGATGGTAGACGATTAATAAGATAAGTGGCAGATAAACACGCTTCATCCCAAAATTTAAGAGGCATTGAGGCATGTGCAAGGAGAGCAAGAGCAGTTTCTACAATGTGCCTATGTTTGCGTTCAGCCGATCCATTTTGTTGGTGTGTATGTGGACAAGAAACACGATGTGCAATACCAAGTGAGCGAAAGAATTGGTTGTGAAGCTTTTCATATTCGCCACCCCAATCAGATTGCACACATTTTATTTTCTTATCAAGCAACCTTTCAACATGAGCTCGAAATTGAACAAACACACCTTGAACTTCAGTGCGGTCACGCAACAAATAAACCCAAGAAAACTTGGTAAAGTCATCAATGAAACTAACATAATATTTATAGCCTCCAACTGAACGAGGGGCAGGACCCCAAACATCAGAAAAAATGAGTTCTAGAGGACTAGTAGAGACATGAATCGATCGAGAATAAGGTAATTGATGACTTTTTGCTAACTGGCAAGCATTACACACTGAAGAAATAGACTCTCTAACACACGAAATATTATTGAGATGAAGGATCGACTGAACTACTTGTGAAGAAGGATGACCCAGACGAGCATGCCACTGCGGCGCACTCATCTTGACACTAACAAAAGCACTCCTGATCAACTCGACTTGGGATGACTTGATGGGATAGAGGCCGCCTTCGCATCTACCTTCCAGAATTTTTCTCCTCGACGCCAGATCCTTAATAATAAAACGGTCAGAATAAAACTTAATGGAGACATTATTGTCACGTGTGAGCTTATGAACGGAGATAAGATTCTTGGAAATATTTGGTACATGAAGGACATTTTTAAGTGTAAGAGAGTTGGCAGCAGTTTTAATAGAACTTTGACCAATATGCGAAATTTGCAAACCTGCTCCATTGCCGACTTGAACGCTTTCTCCTCCATGGTAGCGTTCCCGGGTGGACAACCGATCAAGATCTCGTGTGATATGATCAGTGGCCCCCGAGTCATTAAGCCAGTCGGTGTCGACCTTGTTGGACGTGTGAGCGACGTTGGCCGATGGCTGTTCGTCATCTTCATAGCGATACCAGCACCGTGCCGCCGAGTGGCCCTCCTTGCCACAGATTTGACAAGGGGGACGCTCAGTGTTGCCACCAGAGTTGGCGCGACCTTGTTGGCCGCGTCCACCACCGCGGTTGCGACCACCCCGTGGTGCGCCGCGCCCACGGTTCCCGCCATTGCCGTTCCTGCGCTGCTGCTGGCCGCGGCGTCCAGCATAGTTCACGGAGGAGGCTCCATGCTGCTGTAGTTCAGCAGCGTGCCGCGTCGCAACTCGTAGCTCGTACGCGGTCAGGTGAGAGTATAGATCATCGATAGTAAGATCAGATTGATGCGACATTGAGGTGATGAATGATTCATACTTTGACCCAAGGCCGGCGAGGATGTAGGAGATCAGCTCGGCGTCGAGGACGGGCATGCCGATGGCCGCGAGGGTTTGGGCAAAGCCCCGCATGCGCCTGAAGTAGTCGGAGGCCGGCAACTCATTCTTCTTGAAGGTCGCCAGCTGGACGCGCAGTTGCACTGCGCGCGCCCTGGATGTCTATGAGAACATCCGTTCCAGGGTTTGCCAGGCCTCCCGTGCGGTGGTTGCGTCCACCACATCTTGCATGATCTCTTCAGAGAGAGACGCAAGGAGGCCACTCAGAACCGACTGGTCCTGGTTGTACCAGACATCATATGCCGGGTTGGGAATCTGCTCGGCGCCGTTAGCAGATGATGCGGCGACAAGCTTGGATGGCGCCGTGGCGGAGCCATCAACATGGCTAAGCAAGCGAGTGCTCCGGAGGTAGGGAAGCATCTGGGCACGCCATAGCAGGTAGTTCGTCTTCGTGAGACGAATCGTGATGGCATGGTGAATTGGAATTGGAGCAAATGTGGAGGAGGTGGTGGATTGCATGGAGGAGGTGGTTGAGGAACTCAAGGTAGACGAAGAGGAACCCGACATGATTGCGATCTAGGGTTTCTTCGTGGATATTGGCTCTGTTACCATGTGAGAATGCTTGGCTCGCAATGCACTACGGCGGTGCCCTTCGTGTTAATATATAGGGATCAGATACAACAAGATTACAACCGTGACAACTTGATGTACACGGCAAGATTAGGCACGCAGGCCTAACTCCTTCTAGATGAGATGGTTCAGATTACAACAGCTCATGGTTGTATCTTAAACCATAACTAGATCTCTAACTAAATCTCTAGTTTAACACCGAGTTCGACTACTGCCTGCCGTCCAACAGCATAAAAGACCCACTGCAACGGTCTCCTCCTCTTCTACCGCAGCGTGCTCAACCCTGCCACGGGAGTGCGGGTGCCCTTGCCCAGACCCCTGGATCCTGGCACGGGGATGGAACGATTTTACCATGATTCGTACCTCGTCTTCGATCCTTTCATATCGTCACATTACAAGGTCTTCTCGATTCCTCGCGTTCCGGACAGAGATGAACCCTACGATGCGAAATGTATCGGGAGATACGGCACCTACTATAACAAACCACGGTTAAATCCCATCTTATTGAAATCCCATCTTAATATAACATCACCTTGCGTCCTAGATGTTTTCTCGTCCATGACAGGACGATGGGAGAAAAGATCTTTTGAGCGGGCAGGCTAGGCTGCCGGAACCATCGCTACCATGCAACTGGATCCTCGGTGGACGCGACGACTCAGCGTATATTGGAAGGTTGCGCTCCATGTTCATTGCGAAAATGACTTCGTTATGAGGTAGGTGTCTCGTCTCTTAATTTCCTGGTCACTTTTTCCCCATCCAATTTTGCTTCCTCATAAAAAAAAAGCATATCATTAATTAGCTAGCGATGGTCAATTCATCAGTCCGGGTCATTGATACAAGTTATTTGCATGATCTCTGCAGAATATCCTTGTCAAACAGTACGTACCAAGTAATCAAACCACCAAGGGGCTTATGTAAGCGTCCGGAGCTCCATCTTTGTAAATCCGAGAAGGGGGTGTACATTGCATTACTCGAAGAAAAAAGGCTTCGGGTCTGGATCCTCGAGGAATCGTCAGATGGAGTGGATATTGAAGCATGATAGTGGTCATAACCTTTTGGTTGCAAGTCTAAAATGTGTTCAACGGCCATATGGACCCTGGTGTTGGGGTATCGAAGGTCCCGGTTGGACTCAGCGAAGCCCTCCAACAAGTTATGTGAATATGTCTGGTCCTTGCGAAGCCCTCCGCGCGTCTCGACGCCTGAAGATCTCTCTCACGAAGCCCTTCTGACTCCTTTTCGACCTTGGGCCCCTTGGCGAAGCCCTCCTGTAGTGTTAGCGTCCTTGGAATTAGGATCTCCTGCCCAGGCTGCTCTATTGGTCTTCCGTTATGTGTGGTGGCGAAGCCCTCCGTCGCCCGCGGTGCCGGGCGAAGGGGTGCGAGATGACAATCAGGAGCGGACAGAATAAATGAAGTGCTCTTGGCTCGAGGCCCGAAAAACAGATGTCATTACAGGGTCTCCTCCCTCCATATTTATAGGGGGAGGAGAGATCATTATTATAGCTATGCCATTAGTCAATTCTATTACGTCTCCTTGTAGTAGGCTTAGCCTTGCCACTGGCCATCAACCTTCGTAGTTTCCTTTGTTAGCCTTCGCCTTAAAACTGTTACCCTTCGCATGGATCAAGGAGCCTTTGGCATCATCTCCAACATTAGCCCTCAATTGTTGATGCGCTTTGGTGAAACTAAAGCCAGAAACAATTTATTATTTTCTTGATTCATGCACGTGTTTGTCGTTTCTGATCTATACGGCTTTTCCCGATTCCCGATGCTCTGCTCAGTTTTATATATACTCGTCGAGGTCGCCTTGTTCTTTCACGCTGTATTAACCTTTGTTATATTTCGTCACCTCCGTTTTTGTTTGAATCACTCCCTTCGCATAACGAGAGACTCTTTTTTCGTCCTTCTTTAAGATGTCTGGGAATCGAAGGTCCAGCGAAGAGGGTGTTAAGAAGAAAGCGAAGATCAACAAGTCTTCTTCGAATGACAGCTTTGAGAAGGTGGCTAGTGATGCCCACCCTCAAGTGTCCAGTGCTGCTGCCGCTTCAGTGCCCCCTTCAAAGGCTTCGGCGCCCTCTTTGAAGGTTTCGGCTCCTGCTTCGAAGGCTTCAGCTCCACCTTCGAAGGATTCGTCCGTTCGATTTACTTCGGCTAAACCGGCAATTTCTATCAAGGCTCCTATAGTGTACAACTTGATGGACATGATCACTAATCATAAGGGTGAAGGTCAAGGTTCTTCTAAGACTTCCTCAGCTGGTAAAGGTATCCCCCGAAGAGCTCTGTTGCTCCTGCGAAGGGCACTTCTTCTTCTTCAGCCGAAGCTGGCAAATCTACGATTCCTGAGAAGGCCAAGATCCAGGACAAGGATGTAGCGGCTGCTGCAACTGTATCTGATTTATCTGGATCGAAGAAAGATCCAGGACAAGACCCCAGATAAGGGTGTCGAAACCTCGGCCGAGGCCCAGATCCAGGACAAGGATGTGGGCGAAGCCCCTGTGTCAGGTTGTCTCTCATCGCATGACATGTCTGAACTTCGCCAGATTGCTGCTAACCTGAAGCCTCTTTCAGATCGTTCCGGGGTTCAGCTCCCTCCTGAGCCTCAAATACTGGCTCGCGACGTTGTCAGCCCTTCGAGAGGTGGTGAACTTTTTCTTCATTCTATCTTTGAGACGATGCAGGAGGAGCTTCTCCTTTTTGATGTTGCTTTCGATTCAATTGAGGTTGCTGAGGGGTCTTCGCTTGCTTGTGATGAGGTACCTGCTAATACCTCCGTCATGAGTGATCAGGCTGTTGAGCCTTTTGTTACTGCTGCCAATAAGATTCGCCTTCCTCAGGTGGAGGAAGAGTTGATGCTACAGGGTGGAGATACCCTGTACAAGTCTTTACTGTCCTCGCAAGTGAAGGTGATTCTTTTAACTTTCATTATTAGTATTTGAGTTTTTTTTTTATTTCTGACTCCTTCTTTTCGTGACAGTCTCTTGCGATTACCCATGCCACCCTTCGCCAGTATAGAGAGTTATCACGGATGAAAGCTGATCGGGATTCACTTCGCAAAGACCTTAGCGTCCTTGAGACGAAGGTCATGGAGAAAGAGGCTAAACGCTTGGCTGACCTTAGCTTGCCCTTAGCAATAAACGCTTGGCTGACCTTTCTTCGGAGAATGAAGCCCTCAGCAAGTCTGCTAAAGACTTTGAGCTGAAGGCGACTTCTCTGGACAAACAGGTTGAAAAGGTGGATGCATCTCTTGCGAAGGTCAGAAATGATAATGAATATCTTCGCGGAAAGGTTGATACCGCCGCCCAGGAGCTTGCTGCGTTTTCTGAAGCTGAGAAGCTTCGCTTGTCTGCTACTTGCGGACAAATCCGAGATGCTCTTATCTCTGTGGGGTTTGTTCCTGACCAGCTTCCTGAAGATGCTTCGATTGAGTACTACCAAGCTTGGCTCACTACCAACATTCCATATGTCGTCCAAGCTTGCAGGGCTTTTTCAAATAATGTTGTGCATCTCGCTGTTCAGGACCTCCTTCGCTCACTTGAGGCTGGGGGGAGTGATGCCTTGGCGAAGACTGTCAGTGACTCCTTTTCTTTTGTTTCTACTGACACCACTCCTCCTTCGTTGGTCGATCCCTTATGAAGTTTGGCGACCATATAGATGAGTCTTTCTGGAGCAGGGTCCTTTCGATCGGTCGTCAGCCTCAGGATGCGGTATAAACTTTTCCTTTGTTTGATGTGTATGGGATGTTTTTCCCTTCGGAATTGTATTTGCTGAGTGTGCCGCGAAGACATATGTTGTAAACTTATTATTGTTTTTGTTTTTAACTTTTTGTTTGGTTTTGGACTTTAGGATTCCTCTGATTTTTCTTTGAGCGAGTTTGCTACCCCGAAGCCTTCGGTTGATGCTTCGCTGGGCAAGTGTGTTACTCCGGAGTCTTCATCTGAGATCTCTTTGAGCGAATTTGCTACTCCGGAGCCTTCTTCTCGTGGGTTGGCTCGTCACGAGCCCCCAATTGAGATTTTCAGTTCTCCTTCGGAAATTCATTTGTCAAGTGATTCGGATCCTTTGTCCCCTGTCGAAGGGGGCGTGGATTCTTTCACATTCCCTCCTGGTAGTCTGGTGGCTATTGGTAGGCCTTATAATTATTGTCCTAATGCTTTCGAAGGACGTGGTGGCCGCGGAAAACAAGGGTCTCGTGGACGCCGTTCGCAAGGTGGCCCTTCTTCTAGTCGGGGCTCCGTTAGGAAGAAGCCTGGTGGTCGAAACCGTCGTAATCTTCCTATTGATCTCGGAGGTTCACCTCCGCGCTTTGATGCGGCTTCGCAAGTTGAGCGAATGGTTTCTTCCGGGGTAGTAGATCCCGTTTTCCATAGGCCTTATTCTACTTCGAGCGGATATGATATTGACGAGTTCAGTGTTGTATGTCAGATGTTAATAGAATTAGGTCTCATTGTAAAGCAGGAACCTGACGATGACTCCCCTTGAATACAATATGCTTTTCGAGCTATCTTTTGAAGAAATCTGTTCGGCTTACTTCGCTAGAGAATAGGTTTCTTCAATACTTTTGCGAAGCCTTTTGCTTCTTGCGCGATGACCTGTTTTCTTGGTGTAGATCAAAGCTTTCGCGCTTGTTTTCGAGACATTGGGTCTTTGCCCAGCAAAGATTTTTCTTTGAGAGTTTTTCCCCGGAGCGAAGAGTGTTGTTTTTCCTTTTTTAGGAATATTTTGCTTTGCCAGACAATTTTTGTTTGTCTTAGCTTTTTCCTGCTTTGGCTTTCTTTCTTGAGGCCAAAACAAACTTTTTGAGGTAGGATCAGCTTCTTTAGCTTGCCTTTTTCCCCTTCAAATCGTTTCTGGGAAACTTGTGTTACTCTTCGTAACACGTTATCCCAAAATTGGGTTTCACCAAGTTCTGTTTTGGTGTGCCCTTCGCTTGTTCTAGGCTTTTTGCCTGATTTCGTTTGTTAAGCTCGTGGCTTCGCCTTTTGCTAAGGCTCCTTAGCAAATTACTCTGGAATTTTTTAGGGTAAAAAAGTAACTATAAAATTGTGTTACAGTCTTAGAGGGTGCCTCGTTAAAAAACCTCACACCCTTCGCAGGGCTACCCTCGTGAGGAAAAAGAGCACACCCCCCGCAAGTCTTTTATGTTTTTACACATAAGCATCGTTCGTTCTACCGAAGAGTTGCTCTGTTGACTCTTGGTAGAAACGATTCATGAAGATTTGCCATGGTCTTGCCGAGTTTTTGAGGCCGAAGATCATGTAAGCCGGTATGTCTTGTGCTTGTTTAATGAGGTGGATATTCTTCCTTCCCGGAGTCTCATTGTCTTCGAGGCTTCTAGCTTGTAGCTGATCTCCGAAGACCCTAATCACAGAGATTGGTCCCAGGATCTTCATGCATAGATAAGCTTGATGTATTACGGCTTCAAACTTGTTTATGGATCCTCTCCCAAAGATTGTATTATAGGGGTAGATGAGGTCGACCACATCGAAGGTCACATCTTCCGTCCTTGCATTTTCTCCTTCGCCAAAAGTTACTGGCAAGACAATTTTTTTCATTGCTTGGATTATCTTTCCTGTGAAACCGACTAGTGGGATTCCTGCGGGTTGCAACGTTTCATTTTCCAGGTTCATTTTTCTGAGAGTTGAAGCAAAAAGGATGTCTGCAGAGCTTCCCCCATCAATCAATATCTTGAGGACATCGAAGCCTTTGATGTTTGCCTGGATCACCAATGGGTCTGAATGCGGTTGATCCAAGTTTCTTGCGTCTTCCTCTCCGAAAGTTATGTCAACATGAGACCACCTTGTTTTGACAAATGGAGCTCCCGATGAGACGTGCTGACCCTTTGCATGTACTCTTTTCTAGCCCTTCTTGAGTCTAGCTGCTGTGTTGAACCTCCAGTAATGGCATTTATTGTTTGCCTTCGCACCTCGCTGTTGGCTTCTGAATGTCTTGCATTGTTCTGATGGTTCGTTTCTAATGGTGGTGGTAACGCAGCCAAGCTTTGCGATTGATGATAAGTGTAATGTTGCATTTGCTGCGAAGCTTCCCTTGGGTAATTGATCACATGATTTACAGAATGCAAAGGATACGTTGGATGAGTATTGCTTTGAGACCAATCTTCGCGATAGTTACTCGTGTGTCGAATAGCTTTCTTCGCTTCCCTGTTAGCGAGCCAACTCTGTTTGTAAGATTGGATGTCCCGGCACTGCTTCGTTGTATGCCCTTTACCTTCGCCATGCAGCTCGCAAAACACGATGCGGGAGTTGTTTTTCTGACTATTGTCTCTGTTTCTTTCCTCATGGTCCTTGTCGTGGTTGCTTCGCTCTTTTCCTCTTTCGTCCTCTCTGGTTCTTTTCTCATCTCCCCTTTCCTCTCTGTTTTCAAGATTGTGTACCCTTCGGCTGCTGTGGTCCCTATGGTTTTCTTTGTTTTCTTCGTGCCTTCGACTTCGACCTGATTCTTTGTCCTCTTTAGCTTTTTTCTCGTCTCTTAGCTGTTGTGTCTGTCTCTTTTCGTCGTCTTTTTTCCTTCAGAATTCATCGTCTGATCTTGCATACTTTTCAAAGATGTCAAGCAACCCGAAGATTGTGGTTGGTTTTTTCCTTACGAGCGAAGAGTGGAAAGGTCCAGACCTCAATCCTTCCATTAGGGCATCAATGACCGTGGAAGCTCCTACTCCTCTGGCCTTCGACTTGATTTTCATGAACCTCTGCATATATTCCCTGAGGCTTTCATCGTTTCTTTGCTTGCAAAGGAACAATTTTTCTTGATGGACTTCTTCGGCTTGGAAGCCTTGAAAATTATTTATGAACTCCTTTCTCAACTCAGACCATGAATTGATTGATCCCGGCTCTATCAAGTCTTTGCAGTGCCCTCAATCGCCATCACCAGTGCCTTCGCATATGTTGAATTTGTACCTTCGCCAGATTCAACTGCAGCTTCGAAGGACATCAAAAATTCCCTTGGATCAGATTTTCCTTGATATGCTTTAATCTTTGGCATCTTGAAGTTGATAGGCCAAGGCTCATTTTGCAATTCTTCGCTTAGAGGTGAATTTTCATTGAACATCGAGGTTGGTTGAACATCTCTGCTTGTGCTGCTTCGTAGACAACCTTCCCTTCGTTCTGCTTTTGCGTCTTTTTTGGATGATTCTGACTTAGCTTCTTCAGGTTGTTCATATCTTCGTTTACTTGGTTCAGCCTTTCATCCATTTCGTCGATTTTCCTCTGTGTTTGCCTTATCTTTTGCAGCATGTCTATCTTCAGTTTAGACTTCTTTTCTACGATGACCAAGCGTTTTTTCCTCTCAAGCCTTTCTTGCTCCAAGATACGAAGTCGTTCTGCTATAGAATCTGCTTCATCGTCTGCTGTTTCGTCACCCTCCGGAAGGACGTTTCCTACCTGCGAAGCATCTCCGTTGTTGTTTTGTATTCCTCTCTGCGCTTCCTCCTGCCTTAGAGCTTTCTCCTGTCTCGCGGCTTCTTCGGCTCGAGCAGCTTCGGCTCGTGCTTCTTGTTCTCTAGCGACTTTGGCTTCCTCTTCTCTTGCGAGTCTTTCCTTTTCTTCGATCTCAGCACGCTGTGCTTCGGCGTCTATTGTTCTTGACGATCTGCCTTTGGCCATCCTGTATGTCAAACGTGGTCGTGGGTTCAACCCGCAGGACGGCGCCAAATGTTGAGGTATCGAAGGTCCCGGTTGGACTCAGCGAAGCCCTCCAACAGGTTATGTGAATGTGTCTGGTCCTTGCGAAGCCCTCCGCGCGTCTCGACGCCTGAAGATCTCCCTCGCGAAGCTCTTCTGACTCCTTGTTGACCTTGGGCCCCTTGGCGAAGCCCTCCTGAAGTGTTAGCGTCCTTGGAATTAGGTTCTCCTGTCCAGGCTGCTCTATTGGTCTTCCGTTATGTGTGGTGGCGAAGCCCTCCGTCGCCCGCGGTGCCGGGCGAAGGGGTGCGAGATGACAATCAGGAGCGGACAGAATAAATGAAGTGCTCTTGGCTCGAGGCCCGAGAAACAGATGTCATTACAGGGTCCTCCCTCCATATTTATAGGGAGAGGAGAGATCATTATTACAGCTATGCCATTAGTCAATTCTATTACGCCTCCTTGTAGTAGGCTTAGCCTTGCCACTGGCCATCAACCTTCGCAGTTTCCTTTGTTAGCCTTCGCCTTATAACTTTTACCCTTCGCATGGATCAGGGAGCCTTCGGCATCATCTCCAACACCTAGATACTACTCGATACTTATAGTGGTCAAGGTGATAACAACAAGGAAAAACTAGTGGATAGTAAATCTGAGTGGAATTCTGATGATGACAGTGGTCTCCATATTAAGGACAGCGGTGAAAATTGCGAGAATGGATATATGGATATTCTTGGATTTCACCCTTTCAAAGAGATTATTTTCTTGCATAGATCATTGGACAGAGGATTGGCATTTCATTTGAATAGCTCCAGAATCAAGGATTTGGGTTACTTGTGCCCAAAAGATTATGATATCAACCAACATAGTTTCATAGGAACATGTTTTCCATATACACCTTGCAGGATTGGAGAGTACCCTGAGAGTTTGAAGTGAATAATGGAATCAATAACTTTAAACTCATCAAGTTTCGGCCACTCTTCTATTTACAAGATTATTAATTTTTTCTCTATATATATTTCTATTGTTTGTAAAGATTCCCACTATATTGTGAGCTCATCCCTTATTCGTCCCTGTCCGAGGTAAGGTTCCAACGTGTACCTAGATTTTTAAACTTGGTACCTTATATACCTTTTACATCAGTGAAAGTAGGAAATCTAGCGCTACCTGATCCATTTCCGTCACCACTTCTTTATAATTCACCCAATGCCCAAGGTGACATCGGCCCTTTCCTTCCCAAACAGACTAGCATGATTTATCAGAGCATATGGAAAAAATAAAAAACATGAAAAGAAGCAACCCGCTGCCGCCTGCCTGATGGCCCATGTTGAAACATAAGTGAATCGTCCATCCTACTCTGTTAGTTTAGGTTGGTGGGTGTAACTGATCGGTGCATAGTAGCTTAACTTGTATCGAGTCAGAAAAAACGTGAGTTCAAGTAAAATTATCTTGCTGCAGTTACATGAGCACACGCAACAAGAATTCTAATCACAGATATTGTAAAGGTGGATTCTAATCATAGCCAAAAAAGACAGTATGAGCATGACCAATGAGAATGAGTATACTCTAATCACAAAATATTTACGTTGTTTTCTTGAGTATCGCACACGAAGGTACAAAGTTCAAACCACACTGCTTCTTGTATCTAGTGCCGTGTTGAGCTTCTGTCACTCACAGTAGCTGTCGTTCCACGCATCATGAAGATATGGCATGCAAGTGTAACGGCGTAATTAATCTCTAGAGAAAGTCTACAGCTGCGGTTAGCCATCTACGTATAGAAAATATACAACAGTTTATCTATACAGCGTGTTCTGCAATCTGTGTGGTGCACAAACTGCTTATCATGATTTTCGTGTTGTCAAACTGTTCTTGTGCACCGTCGTTGCCAAACGATTAGGGAACTCAGTGCCTCGAAGAATGAGATACAGTATGAACAAAGCGTAAGCAATAACGGCCACGCAGAGAACTGTGTTAGCCAACACTCCATCCGTTTCTGAAGACAAAAAATCCAACAACATATAGCCATTGATTACCATTGGTACGGATGCGACAATCCAGGTCGCGATCTGCATCAAGAGGCCAAGGTTAATCGACGATGCCACATAGAGATTTGCCAAAACTTGAACAATGCGATGAAATGTTCATCGATTGTGGATAAATCTGAAAACAGACATCCTAAATAAAGGGATGTATGCATTTAAAAACAAATAGTCAATTGGTAAGTCAGCGTGGTAGAACCTAAATGATTAAAGGGGACAAAGTCCGAAGATGGCACCATGATCTTAAGTGTAGCAGACAATTTTCTAAGTTCTTACCATTAAAAAAACAAACAGTTCAATACGATTATCAACTGCTATCTGCAAGCTATGCCAATGTCTGCAATGGAACTGATGATATTTCAGCACGGCGAGGCATGTAAAGCTTAGGAATAATGACATATTACATGTAACCATAAAGTACATCTCATATTAATAACACAATGCTCCCTCCTAGACCGCTATTCCGGTGACAATTAATGACTGGTGCTTTACAAAATAGTAGTGAATAAGGTAACAAACATAACTAGGTTTGTCATGAAACCTAATTAGATAAGCTATTTCAGCTTGGTTAGAATTACAAACGAGCTGAGCTCAAGCATGCAACAAAGCTCATCAAGCTTTACAAACCAAGCTCCAGTAGTTCGGACAAATTTGAGCTTAAATCAACTGAATAGAGCTTAGTTTACATAGTTTAATTTACCAGTTTTACTTGAGTGGAGCAATATGTTACAGATATATACACAACCTTCAGACCTTTAAAGTAACATGGAACATTCATATTGAAAAAGAACAAGTTAAAACTAATAAATTTTGGGATCATAGCATTACTTACTTTCATTCTTGGACCTATCGTGTACATGCCCATGACTTGCTCATTTGAAACCATTGCTATTAGTGGGATGAGTGAAAACGGGATCTGAACTGATTGGACCACATTAAGCCACTCATTGAGAACATCCAGTGCAGAGTCAGATGCATTGAAGTATAAAGAAACAATAATTGTTGGCACAATCGCAAAGCTTCTAGTGATCAATGCTCTGATCCATTTCTTCAACCGCCAATTCAGAAACCCACCCATTATAAACTGTCCAGCATAAGTTCCAGTTATGGTACTACTTGTGCCAGCTGCTAACAGCCCAACACCCCAAATATAAAGGATAGGGAAATAACCTCCTCCAAACTTCTCTTGTAGGTATTTTCCAGCATTCTCAAGGCCAATGTTATCTGCTTCTTTCGTACCATAGAATCCTTTTGCAAAAACTGTTGTGACAGATAAATTTATCATGAATGGCACTACCAACGCCATGGTGGATTCAATTGAATAGTACCTCAATGCTTCACGGACTTCATATTCCTTTTCTGGGTCAATTTTTCTTGACAGCACAAGAGCAGAATGGAGAAACACATTATGGGGTGTGATAACAGATCCAACAAGACCAACAGCTTGTTTTATTGTTCTTGAGCTCAACTTTGGAATTAAAATACCTATTGCGCATAAATTATAATGTGATGAGCTGTAGAAAAATAATATCAGATGAATGAAAAGGACTGGTCTTTCTCCTAATTGGATATCCTCCCATGTGCTCTGCCATTAGAGATTTGATCAGATGAGGAATATGTAAGAGAATCTTTGTCTCTCGTGTGCCCTGCACATATCTCAGAACAAATCTGATGGTATAGAGCATGGAAGGATGTCCTCTTAGGAGAAGAACATTTTTTTACTTCCATAAAACAGATTATCAAAGGTTAAACAGAAAACGGAACAGCCATGGGCTGTGTGGTATATGCCCTGATTGCACAGATGCCCATCAGGGCTCAAACCGCATTTGGGCACTGGTAGATATCGCGAGTCAATAAGAAATTGATACTCACCAATGATTAGGTCTTTCCCACTGGGCTTGGTTTCTGCAAACATCCATGCGAAGGAGAAGGCCATTGTTGTAATCATAACTGCAAATACCGCTTCCAACTTTCTCACTCCATAGTTCTCAAGTGAAAGAAAAATAAAGCTGATGGAAAACAATGTTGCGGTAAGTGGGGTACAACAATCTTCTGGCTATTCAAAAAATAAATACAACATTCAGTGCTCATGAGTTATGATATCAACAAACAATTTTGCAAGATCTGGTTAAACAAAATAACATCAATTTCATTCCCAATGCTGCTTACTATATGGAAAATGAGGGAGAACCAATCTGAGAGGATAAGGGAATAAACGTGCCATATGGAGCTCTCCAAAGGGGACCATTGCTGAGACACATTGAAGACGCACACTACAACCCCAACTAGATTAGAACTATTTTTTTCTGGGATAAACTAGATTCGAACTCTTGTTCAGGCGGTGATAACGAAGTTCTAGAAAAAAATTATTGCTTTATGTACATAAAAGATTGGAAAAATAAGCGGTATTTGTGACAAAATGTAAAAAGGATAAACATGAAGACCTCATAGTCCCATTTTGTAGGTCATCATGCAAGATAGGGTCACTACTTACCACACAGTGACGGACCTATTCAAGGGCCTTCAACTGAATGCCCAAAAAATTGACACAAAACAAAGTATGCACATGTATTTACTACAAGTATGCATATATGCAAGTAATTTGTGTTGGATTGATCTACCGGCTAAACAAGCTGGTAGAAGCTTCAAGAGACAGCTAACAATAGCTGTCAATAGCCAAAGCCAATTTGGCTTGTTAAGTAAAAATCAAGTTGAACTTGTGCCTTGATTGGAGGCACAAATATCTACTAAATATCTAGCTAAGGTGCAGTCCCCCTGGTGTGTAGCCCTGTCTATAAATAGATGAAGGTACTCACATGAGAACCTAAGACTTATGACACACTACCAATCAATTGTGGGGGCTAAAACATCAGGAAGGGCTCTCCACCATGATCAACTGTCCTGAAGATCATCCAAGTCATATGCAAAGAGATGAATTCGACATCGAGAGTCGGTATGTTCTTCCTAATCATCTCTATGTTGTGGTTCTATACATGAGCATGTCGATCCTAAGAATCTAACAATGGCACCAGAGCTACCTTGCTCATGATAGAGCCCTAAGTCATTCAAGTTCAATCTGTTCAATCATTTTATGGTTCAAACCCTAAGGGATGGTTTGGTTTTCATGCTTCGATGATGTTATGGTTTATCTAAGAACCCATAAGCTTCTATATTATGCCCTAGTACTTGCAATTCATGTTTTAAGCCCAAGAATAAGCATCTGTACTACACATGTTTTCCTAGTAACGGCCTAGCAATAAGAGCTAGGGTTTCATGTATTGGTGCTAGAGCATCAAAGAATTAAGGGGAATTGCTACAATTAAAGCCTAGCCTAATTCTAAAGAATTCCCCAAATTAAGAACCCTAACCCTAGCTACAGAGGAAATCCCCAAATGTTGAATCCCCAACCCTACTGATGATGAGGCGGTGGGTTTTACCTAAAGGAGAAGCAGCTCGTGATTGCCGTCGTCGTTGCGGCGGCGTGCTCCGTCGCTGCTCCTCATTATCACCCGCCGCACCAACCCGAGGGCCCGGCCTACGGCTTATGGTCAAGGATGCCAGCGACCACCGTAGCCGTCGTGCTGCCCGCGGGTGAAGAAGTCGAGCCGTGGAGCTCGCCGAGGACTGCCGTGGCCGCCGCCGCCGCCTGCATCTTCTCCGGATCTAGCGCGTGCGCGTGCACGGACCCGACGGCTAAGGGCACCGACGAGCCTCGCTCGACGGAGCCGCGCGCAGGCCAAGGCCGCACGCGTGCTCCGGCGAAAGGAGCTCGGCGGCGCCGCCGCTCTCGCTCTCCCTCCCCATCTCTCGGTCGCCGCTGCGGAGGAGAAGAGGAGAGGAAAGAAATGATTAGGATTCGGGGGCGCGGCTGAAAGGAGAGGGTTTGTATACCCTGTTGAGTCGCGCATCTGCCGTTGGATCCAGATCGACGGCACAGGGGAGGCGGCGGCAGCTGCTGGGCTCCGAGCCCAAGTTGGAACGCGGGGGAGGCCAAACAGGCCGAAAGTGCATGGGCCTCGTTTTGTTGGCTGCGGCCCGCTAAGCAAACTAAAGTTTTTCCATTTTCCCATGCATTTTTCTGAAAATATAATGGGCCACCTTCTTACGGGCCAATTGTTGGTCAGATTTTCTTATGGGCTTTTGAGATTTTCAGAATTTTTACATGGGCCAAGATAGGTTGGCTGCAGCCCGTTGGGCTTTGGACCAAATAATTTTTGTTTTGGACTTAATTCGATGATTTTTCCATCGAGTTTTCATAGATGTGACTTGTAAAAGGCTGTGAGGTAAATTTATAGCATAAATTTATAGCCGTTCGAAATTGGACACATGATAGATAAATTTATAGCCGAAATATTTTCACCTTTAGATTGGCAATGCTAAGAAATTTTTCCTTAAATATTTTATGAATAAGTGATACTCTATTTATGAATAATAACTAAGGAAATTTTGCCTTATGCCTATATTTATTGAAAGCAACTTTATGTTATGTTTCAATGCTTTATTTATTTTAAGGATTTTATTATGCCATTATGTTATGCCTTAAGTATGCTTCAAGTTTAATGCTTCCGCTGCAAAATAATGATTCTCTGATTAAGTGTGACATATATTTGTCATTCTGGCCAAAGCTGATTGATGAATATATGTTCACAACCTTTTATTATTCCAGTTCATCTTCTGGCCAAAGCTTGATTTTGAGTTGGAATAATAAAAGAAGGTTATGTATGAGAATTAATAAAAAATAAGTGTGGCATATGTTTGTCATTCTGGCCGTAGCTGATTGATAAATATGTGACCACAATATTTTGCTATTCGTGTTCAATTTCTGGCCGTAGCTGATCCTGAGCATGAATAGTAAAAGAAGTTTATACACAAATTAAGTGTGACTTGTATTTGTTATTCTGGCCGTAACTGGTTAATAAATACTTGTTCACAACTATTTTATTGTTCTTAATCCATTTCTGGCCATAGCTGATTTGGGTTTTGAATCAATAAAAGAAGTTCATGATGATGCTTGCACTTCATGAAGCATCTAATGCCTCAAATTGTGAGGCTTATTAGAGATCTTTTGATCAGTAAAATTAAGGACTTATGCTAATAACGCATTACCCTTAATGACATAGCCCAATAATGAGTGCAGTTATCGCTGCAGTATTATGCTTAATTCTCTGATTAAGTTGGAGTCAATAAGAAAATTTTATCAGAGAATTTGATGGTTTTGAGCTTAAGTGTGACATATTTATTTTTCCTAACTAAAGTATATGTCACAAACATGTTTGTTTATTTTGATTGATTTCATATCAAAATTAATGGTGAGGCACAATAAGCTTTGGGCTTGTGCTAATTAAGACTATTTAGTGCAATTTCTAAGTTTTCAACTAATGAGCACTATTTATGAGGCATCATGGTAATCAATTAATGTTAATATTGCTTTTATTTTAAGTAAGTGATATTGCCCATAAATAATGAGACTAGCTTAACAATTACTATGTTATGATGACTAAGTTTTTGGCCTCTAAAGATTTAAGTCATCTTGAGTCAAATTAGACATACATGATTTGACTTGAAAATTAAATTTTGTTGGGCATTAATAAAGACTAGTTGCAGTGATATTTTTGGTAATAATCCAAACTAATGTTGTATGCAACTACGAATTGCTCGATTAAGTTATCCATACATGAATAATGATCCTTTTAGGATAATAAATACTGAAGATGGATTTTGGATTTTTATCAATTAAGGTCCATAAAATTTATGTGTATTACAAATTAATAGCAATAAATTAAGGATCATATTACTCTTAGTTTAAATTTTGAATAACTTCTTTCTTCATGTGATGCGTTATGCTTTTCCTTAAGAATGAATAATGCTTAACTTTGAATAATGATAATACTAAAGATTAAGTCTATTCATGATTATGCTTAAAGATCAATGATGTTTTTAAATCATGATTAATGTTGATGCCTCATGAGTATATTATGAACAATTATATTGACCATGCATCAATGATTATCATTATGTTGTCAAAACTTAAGAATTTAAAGATCATGGTCATGTGATGCATAAGTCACGTTAAAATTAAGTTACTGATCAAATAATGTCATTTTAGGATTGTCTTATGGCACATATTGTGATTTGATCAAGTCAATTGCAATAGTGCATTTTTGCCAAGTAATTAAGATCTCTAATGAAACCAATGAGAAGTATTGGTTGAGATTTAATGGTTGTTTTGGGATTATGTCATGTCACACTAATTTATATTACGTTCATGTGACATTCCCATAATGTTTAATTGAGGCAATTATGATGAATATTCCTATTAAGTTCAATCATTTTATTTGATTGTACCCTCATAAGGAATGTTATTGGCATATGGCCATTACCTAAGGCAATTGATGATGATTAAAGTGCACAAATATCATGAGAAGTATACTCCCATTAGAAAACCTTATGTTAAAGTATTGGTATGGTTTTCTCGTCTACTAATGTCTTGTGGGAGTAACCTAAAGTAATGTCTCATGCCAGTTAAGATCAGGGGGAGCAATTCCCTTTGAGAATTATGTTAAAGTTAATTTGGCATGTAAGAGAGCTCAGTTAAGTCTTATGATGTTTTATCATAAGAATGCTCAATATATTAAAGAGCTTAAGATATAAAGATTTATTGAAGGTTTTGGAGTTCACCAAATTATGTGGCTAGCCATAATGCATAGTAAGGTGGACTATATTTGAGCTCGAAAGAATGTGCACATATTTGGCAAACAAATGAAATAATTAATTATGTGTATATTGCAAAATAAATAACTCAAAAATGAAACATCTCTTTATGAGAGTTCATCGAACTATGGTTCTATTGCATGGACCATACTTCGAGGGGGAGAGTGGAACATCTCATCAAAGAGATGAATGCACTCATCAAATAAAGATCCACCTCCCTAATCTTTTGAGTTTGCTAAAGAGTTATGGATGGAAATAATGAATAAAGATATTTCTTTAAGATAATTGTCATAATTCCATCCAATTTAAGAAAGGGTACACAAAAGTGAATTTTGATAGGAGCTCAACACAAGAAAGAATGGAGTATTAGCTGTGCTGATCTCAGCTCTTATGCAATACTTGGTGTAGAGCTACATATGAGAAAATATTCAATCCCTCCTAATGAAAATGAAGCCTATAATTTTGATGGCAAAAGGCTTAACAAGGGGATTGATTGCGATAGTAGCACTTGGTGCTCATCATTTTCAGGACTTGTGATCCCATCAGTGGTAAACAAGTATGATAAGAAAAGCAATAGGGATATTGCATATGAATCCAAAAGTTTTGTCTCCTCTGGATATTCAGAATATCTTGGTGATGCATTTGTTGTGTTTCAGTTAAGAATCACCAAGACAAGGTCCATTAATGAGCATTGCCTCAAAAGTATTGACAGAGCATTAAGATAATACATATTATGGAAGTATGGCTCTGTTACGGTTTACAAACTAAGGGTGACTTTTTCTGATGATCTCTTAATGATAAAGTACTTAAGCACCCTTAATGATTATGTCCGGGATAAATTTTGGCAGAAATAAATCCAGAATTGGACCTCTGAAAAATTTATAATGAAAGCCTTGTGCTTAAAAGGATTACATGCCTACTAATAAGGAGTCCATATTTGGACAACCATTCTATGAGGTGCGTTGATATCTAATAAATAAGATTTTCCACATAAGTGATATCTTCGCCTTTGAAGGGGAGTCATTGTGGAAGGCTCCAAATTTCTTAAGGCATCATGAATGATGCAAACTAATATTGTGACATGTTAAAATCGATATGAAGTTATAGGGAATAAAGATTATTATGACTTACGAATAAGAATTTTCTTTAAGTTGAAGAAATTCATCCCGGCATTTATTACACAAGAGTGCGGTACTATTCGAGTAACATGTCTAGTGTGCCAAACACAAAAGACATTGTGAAAGAATCCAGAATCAAATTATAAGAGCATGTAATGCTCAAGGTTTATGTTTTGATGCTCAAAGTAACTTTAAGTATTATTGTTAAGACCAAAGTGATATGAGCATCATATGTTTAATGATTCCCTATTAGTAGCTTGTCTTGAAGCTTGCCGGCATTAAGTTTCAAAGACAGCTTATAATGCTTGAAATAATGAGATCTCAAACTTTGATTCTGGAAATAAGTTTTGTCCTTCCTTACATGTGTGCACACAATGATGAATGAAAGAAAACAAACCGCACTCAAGGGACATTATTGCACCATCTCCCCATAACAATAAGGACTCGCTTTAAGATTGATCGGGAACCATAGTCAATTAGTTCTGTAGTACTTAATTGACTGCAGTAATTTATTGATTTGGTGTACCATCTATCGAAGAAGTGAGTTCATAAGTTTTAACTAAAGTTTAAGGAATGAGTTTTGGAGCTCCTAAGTTAAAGAAGTTCATTTGATATGAGGTGGTATACTATAGTAACTGGATTCAACGGTATGTCAAATTCATCGTTGTAATCCTTTTATCTTGGTATGCTATTTTGTTGAAAAATGGACTTATAATGTTTAGCCTTATGATCAAGGGGGAGAATGTTGGATTGATCTACCGGCTAAACAAGCTGGTAGAAGCTTCAAGAGACAGCCAAAGCCAATTTGGCTTGTTAAGTAAAAATCAAGTTGAACTTGTGCCTTGATTGGAGGCACAAATATCTACTAAATATCTAGCTAAGGTGCAGTCACCCTGGTGTGTAGCCCTGTCTATAAATAGATGAAGATACTCACATGAGAACCTAAGACTTATGACACACTACCAATCAATTGTTGGGGCTAAAACATCAGGAAGGGCTCTCCACCATGATCAACTGTCCTGAAGATCATCCAAGTCATATTCAAAGAGATGAATTCGACATCGAGAGTCGGTATGTTCTTCCTAATCATCTCTATGTTGTGGTTCTATACATGAGCATGTCGATACAAAGAATCTAACAATTTGGACCAAAACCATGTCTCTTTTCTGCATACAAACATAGAAATCAAGATAAAAACCTATAAATTTGATCTTCTTTGTTCAAAAAATTTCTTAGCTATGTTAATTTTTCATGCTACTTGCATATTTGAATGCCCAGCTAATACATCCTGGGTCCGCCACTGTTACAACACTCATACGCCTACAATTGCTTTGATGCTACGTGTAGCTATAACGAACCAATAAATTAACATAGCAACCTAATATAGCCAATGAGAAATATTGGATTGAAATCACTTGCATTATCCAATCAACACATCTCTATAGCAACTTTAGTATAGACGGGAGAAATGTTGCTCATTGTCTACTACCGTCCACAAGGAAATCCAACGCATCGAGTTCAATTTTAACACTCCAGGTTAGATCCTGCCCAAGATAAGCTACACATATGAAGCGTGATTTCCGGCTGACAATGACATCATCAGGCTGATGAATTTTTATTTATTTTTAGATCAAGGCTGATGATTAATTAATTGCCAAACAAAAGGTTCTGAAAAGAGCTTGGAATGAAGCACCAGAATCATCCAAAAATTCATCATTTATGCAAATGCACACAGATTTGTAACATTTTTACTGCCCAGGAAGAAGCTGCCAAAGAAGCTTACCAATCCGATGCTGTGATGACAACTCCGGCCCAGAGCGGCAAGACGCCATTGCTGAGGATCTTGATGGCAATGGCGCTCCCGATGACCTCCTGGATGTCGGCGCTGACCAGGGAGACCTCGGCCATGAGCCAGAGCGCGCGGCGCGCCCAGTCCGGGTACTCGTCGCGGCAGAGCTCGGCAAGGTGCTTCCCCGTGGCCACCCCGAGGCGTGCGGCGAGCAGCTGCACGAGCAGCCCCATGGCCGTGGCCCAGAGGAGCAGCCAAAGAAGCGAGCCGCCGGCGGTGGCGCCGGCCTGCAGGTCGCCCTCGATGTTTCCCGGGTCCACGAACGCGATGCTCATGAGGAACCCGGGTCCCGTGAACAGCCACAGCTTGCGCCACGAGAAGGGCGGGGCACAGCCCCCCGAAGCGTAGAGGCGCTCGTAGTCGGCGTCGGGGTCGCCGGTGACGGAGACGATGACCTTCTCGGCCGGCTCGAATGCGCGCTCTTGGAGCGCCTCGTCGTCATCGGAGATGGCGGAGATGAATGGCGAGGGCCGGAGGAGGGCGCGCCCCTCGGCGTTGGAGGCAGGAGGTGACGCGGGCGGTGAGGCCGGCGAGGGGACGTCGGGCTCTCCGGCGGCAGCGTGGTCGGCGGCCATTTGGGCGGAGGTGCCGGATGCTCACGTGCTTGTGGACCCGCGTGACCCGTGGCGTTCCCTAGTCAAGTGCCGACCTCTGTTGCCGCGTGTTTTGGGGACTCCTATGTTTAGATCACTGTTCCCCAGCATTTTCGTGTGCGTTTTCACACATAAAAAAAAAGCATTTTCGTTTGCGCTAAGATTTGAACATAAACTGTGTGCACGTTGTGGTAATTCGTATGGGAAATACAATGATATAAGGGGGCCTTTGGTAGATCTTCTCGGTGGATTCTGGCTTCTGCTTCTTGTGAAGAATTGCCAAACAAACCAACAAACAAAATGGATTCTGAAAATAAAAAAAGCATGCAGAATCTGTTTTGGAATAACAACGCAGAAGCACAAGCTGCAAATTGTAGCTTCTAGCGGATTCCAACCACAGCCTGGGTCTACTAGTATTTAAACCAATGTTTGCTATGTAAAAAAAATCTGTAGACCACAAACCGAACATTTGAATTACAAACCGATTATACCGTTGCGATCGTTGCGACGAGATCTTCGAAAATAGACCACACTTCACTATTTTTTCAATTTTTTTAAAAAAATAAAGATGTTTAAATATACCAAAATTGACTATATTTAATTTACTTTTTACAATTATTTTCATTTCAATATGGTATACAAAGTGTAGAAAAAGTAGAACCCCAACGGCAGGGATAGATAAGTCATTTGACAAACATAATCCATTTCAGAAAAATATCAATAGAATATGTTTTGCCAAAGGGAAGCTGTTTTGACAGAGAATCCAGAATAAACCAGAGAATCTGTTTTGCCTCAGAATCCGGTGCAGAATCCGAAACCCTACCAAATAGGCCCTAAATAGACTCATAGACACACGAATTAGAGTGCTCCAGTAATTCTTGTGCATACGACCTTGCGCCCTCTACGTGAACGGTAATTTGAGTGACAAAAATTTACGATCACCATGAATATAAGCTTCATATAAAAATTTATCTCTTATTCGGGAGAGTATGTATCATCATATTCTGTCACATTACAAACAATAACATATGTTAAACAAATTATAGTTTAATCAAACTGCAAATCTAACTAGCAAATTTATAGCACTAAAAATGGTCGACTACATATTTATAGCACACAAAAATAGTCAGTGTAAACCAAATTTCAATTGAATCATGAAAGAACCCTTAGAAGTTTTCCTAATCAAATCCTAAAAAATCATGGATGTAGAGGGACGATGAGAAACTTGCATACAATATTTTAAAAAGATCCTTAACCATCCAAAGGACAATAGGTCGCAACTCAACTTCCTTAATAAACGAGACGGGGCACTTAATTGCTTACGAGTTTCACCATCCATATGGAGGATGTGTTTCTAGCTGCCAAGAAAGAACAAAACTCCATTGATCACGAGCTCAATTGATGGTGCACATCGCTGGTGCGAATGTACGAGGGGTGAACCTTGTTATATCGAGCACTTGATAAGATTGCTCACGTTCAGGATAATCAATAAGTTTCTTCTCTTGTTCTTTTTCTTTTGAAACGAACGTTTCTTGTCTCTGTAAAAGTAGATAAAGTTTTAGCAATTTTAGAATCGTGGAAAGAGCAATTTTCTGGTGTGGTGGCCGACTGGCCCGTCGAGCTGGCCCGCTTGCCCCGCGCCCACGTGGACGAGCAGATGCGCGTGGTGTCATCCACGCGATTCCACCCCGGCTCCACGTCCGCCCAGCCCGGGCCAGGCCGGCCAGCCGCGGCCGTCCACGAGTTCCTCTTTTGTGGCCCACAGGTCAGTGGCAGTGATGCCCCCCGAAAGAATCCGAGTCGAGCTTGGCTACCCACGCACGGTGGCGGACAGAAACGGACGACGCGGGGGGCAGCAGAGCTATCAAAAAGGCCTATCTATCGCCACCGCGGGCGGCCCGGGGAGGCAGGAATCGCCCACGCCCGCAGAGGCACGGGGAGAATAAACTAGAGGGGAGGGAGGGGTCGCCGCGCCGCAGCCGCCGGCGCCGGCCCACATGCCGATCGCCTCCTGCATCCGCGCGTCGTCCGCAGCGCACCTCCGCCTCAGGCTACCCCCTCCTCCTGCGCCGCCGTTCGCCGCGGCGGCGCTGCCGGGCGGGGCCAGGCGGAGGAAAGCCGTCGGGGTCGCCGCCGCGTCCGCGTCGCCCTTCGACGAGCTCCACGCGCGTGGGAGGCCTGTACATGGACCCTCCAAGGTGAGCGCTCTCCCCTTCCTCGGTCGCATCGCCCCAGACCTCTTGTTTGTTTTTTCCCCAATTGATTGAGTAGTTTGGCGTGTCGTATTGGATTGTAAGTACAGCTAGATGTTTAGTCTCCGGAGATCCCCTTGCGATAGTTTTGATGTCTGCTTACGTTTAAGATGCTGCTGATACTTCGTTTGTGGTTTGAGATTTAAATTGGTGATGCGATTCACGGGCTAGTTGGGTGATGAAGATCTGGATTCCACCACTGACGCGGCTTACACAGCCTTTTGATGCGGGTGAGCTTAGAGGGTTGAGCTCTTGAATACAAAATGGTCTATCCTTTGATGAAAAGGCTGTGCAAGCCGCGGCGGTGGTGATGTGAGGATCACAGGGTGCTCTCCTACTTCTACCTGCGGAGCAAGACGAGGAGCTACCTCTGCTAATTAGTAACCCATAAACGAGTTGGGATTTTTGCTGACTGCTGCTGAAAGGTTTTATATGCTATAAGACGTGATGCACTCAAGTGGCTTATTTATTTCTTGTCTCGTCGAGAGAGAATAGAACTTGATGCTCACGCAGTTTTGGTAATTTTGAGGGTAAATCTTCTGTACAGAGAAGCGTGATTTTGCTGCCCAGGAGTGTTCTGAGCATTAATTTAGGATTGGTAGATCATCAGAAATATAGGCCTCCAGAACTGCATTTTCCTATTGTCTTGGTTTATTGCTAGGTCAAAACATTTTATGTTACTTGGTATCATCTTAAAGTTCTGAACTATCTAGCTGAAGTATCTAGCTCTGTGAGATTTTTATATAGTTCCTTGGTGTTTCTGGCTAATATTGAGCTGGATGCCAAAGTTCTTCACACTGAGAATTCTGTGGTTAGTCTGTATTGGCTGAATTTATCAATGGCTTGATGGAGTAGAATAGGAGCTGCAACTTGACATTTTAGACGATGGTCTGTTAGAGTGCTCTAGACTCTTGGATGTGTTGGGGGTATTGAGCGGGGTCATTCTCATCATTGCTGTAGGATGTTGTCATCTGGACTGTAACAGTTCCATTCCTGATATATAGCAATGTGTTTGTCATAAGGAGCAACATATCATATTTGCTAACATACAGAAGCAGGACTTGTGGGTTGTGGCCGACCATGATGTTAATGAGTAAACTTTTAATGTTCCTTTTCCTTGAGATTTTCCTTTTTGAATGTTAAGTTGAGATTCTTTACCATGGATCTTTTACCAGTTACCAACCATAGGTCTTAGCTTAGGTCTTGTATACATCAACTGTATAGGAAAAATTGTCATTGTTATTTTGAACAGTTAGTGATACTTGCAACAGGTGAGATAAATATATATCTAAGGCGACTGTTACGAGTGAAGATTTCCTTTTAATTGTTCAAGGATTACAACTGATGAAGTTCCTAGATGCGTGATATTACTGTTTTTTAGGGCTGCTTGACCTTTCCTCCTCTAAACTGCAATGTACAAATTATTTTTATCATGCTGTAAAGTGCACTTTTAATAATGACGTGTTTGGTTTTCTTTGTAGAAATCCATGCTCTGGAACCTGATACAGGATATAGAACCTCTGGACCTGAGTGTCATTCAGAAAGATGTTGCTCCTGAAACTGTTGATGCCATGAAGAGGACCATTTCTGGCATGTTGGGTCTGCTTCCATCTGACCAGTTCCGTGTTGTTGTAGAAGCTCTTTGGAACCCCTTCTTCAAGTTATTGGTATCTTCAATTATGACTGGGTATGCTTTCTGGTTGAAAGATCTGTTCATCATAATGATCATCGAGACTAATTTATAAGACAGTTGCATTGCTAGACATGTGATTTGCATTTCCCATTGTTGAATTTTGAATTCATAGTCAACATTTGTTGCCTTACCACATGCATAGGTCTATAAAATGCCCTCATATGAAACTGATGCAATTAATTATTCATTGGATCTAGAAGTAATCACAAATGTCCTCTGTAGAGTTCTCCGTTCTGCTTGGGGGTTGTTGGGAATGGATGGGATAGATGGATTGGTCATTTACTATTCAATTGTTAAGAGTAATATAGAATATGGATCTAGAAGATAATATGTCTTGTTATCTCCTTCTGAACTGATGTTAATCTCTTCATTTTTATCTTTCAAAACATGCTAATGAAAATAATGTTAGCTAAATGCTTTATCACTTTTGTTTTTCAATAGCTGTTCGATAATCCTTTGGTCCTTATAAACTTTTTTTGGAATCCTGACCTTATTATTTAATTGATGTGAACCTCTCTCCCATGTGATAACTCTTATTGTTTGTTTCCTGTAATAGATGTTATAAGTAAATTAATAGCTTAGAGAACAAAAAATATGCTTTTTTTGTGGAAATAAAAATTACATGTTGCTTTTCCTATGAAACTCTAATATTGAATTAATTTTTGCCTCTAGGTATACTCTGCGCAATGCTGAATACAGGCTTTCTTTTGAAAGAAATCTAGAACTTTCTGAAGAAGATGCAGAGTGTCCAAAAAGCGACATCATTGAAGATAATCATCACAACATCAATTTGGGTAGTCCTGTCACTATTTTCAGATTACCAGAAGACGACCTGCCCCAGGACCCTGCAAAAACTGATGAAGAATTGTCATATGAAAATATGGGAGAAGAGCTAGGAAACTTGACACCTCAAGCAGAAGAATACATTAGTCAGATGCAATCTCGTCTGGATGCGATGCAGAAGGTAACATAATCTCATCTGGTTAGAACCATGTTACTTAATCTCATTCGTTATTTATCAATGCATCTATTGCTATCGGGCATGTTAACCAGAATCTGTAATTCCATTAGTCTAATTCATGAAGTCCGATTCTTCACAAATGAGAATATTGCATTTACCATAGGAAGGTCAGAAATAACATGGAGTTGGTGATTATGCACAGGAGATAATGTGCTTCACTTGAGCTTACCCTATATATCTTTGGTGATTAGCTCAATTTTAACTAGATTGATGAAACATGTTGATATGTTTGTTGTACAATATTTGTTTTCATTTTTTTCAATTTTGTTGCCTGTTTGTCACCAATTCACTGCACTCGTATGGTTTACTAATCTCTCCCATGTGCCCCATGTGTTTTCATGTTAAGACACAACTGTATTGATACTATGTAAATGCTTTGGATGGAATACGTGCTTTATTTGTTTTAGAAATCCTTATTTAGCGGCACCTATAGAGAATGTAGGTTTCTTTCAATTAATGAGATTTCTTTGTATTATCTCTTATTTATTTCATCTGCGCCTGCTTCAGATTTGCAGTTCGGAGCAGACCAAAAAGCCACCTCAGATATCTGACTCACGGTTTCAAATCTGACAAATATCTGAGGTGGCTTTGTGAATATGTTCCAAACTGGACTAGTGAGCTTGTGGGAAAAGACCCTGAACTAGTTGCCTTAATGTTGACACTGTGGGAATTGGTGTGATTAGAAATAATTTGATTATTTTAAAACTGGTTGTGCTCTCTGTGTCTGTTGTATTCAAATTTGAAGGCTTATTGGTTTTTTGATATTGCAGGAGTTGCATGACCTCAGGAGAAAAAATTCTGCTTTACAGATGCAACAGTTCGTTGGTGAAGAAAAAAATGACTTGCTGGACTATTTGAGGTCATTAACGCCTGAGAAGGTATGTTTTAAATTAAAAAATATCTTGCATATAATCTGCTTATAATGAGGTAGTAAATATTCTAAACGAACCCACTAACATAGAACAAAAATATAAGGTTGATCTTGGGTTCCTCTTCTGTTCAGTGGCCTAACTTAGCTGCTTTGAACAGGTTGCTGAACTATCAGAGTCTTCTTGTCCGGGCGTACAAGAAGCAATTCATTCTGTGGTTCATGGTCTGCTAGCGACACTTTCCCCCAAGATACATTCAAGGGCCCCTCCACCGATAGATAGTGCTGCTGGTGGTGCCCTAAACCTTGGGGGTCAGGATGATGACTGCACGGAGCTTGTCGAGAATGCTTCCCTCCCATTTCAGCCCCTAATATCTGTTCCCCGCGACTATCTGGCGCGTTTGCTGTTCTGGTAATACGAAACAGACTTACTAGACAGTTTTCGCTTGGCGTTGTTCATTCATGTACAACTGCTGACCTTTTTTTCCCCCTTTTGATTTGTTCAGGTGCATGCTGCTTGGTCACTACATCCGGGGTCTGGAGTACCGGTTAGAGCTGACGCAGCTTCTGCGAATATCTAGCGATGTTGGTTCTTTCGCTAGTGGTGATGATCATGTTTTTTGAGGATGCCATGTTGACTGACATTCCTCACCAGATTGAATGGAAATCCTTGACCGAGAAATTACAGAGGTGGCAATTACACTGCATTCCGTATCACAAAGGATGCCCTGAAACTGGGACCGCAGAGCTAAGTTCATGTTGTAGTTCTTGTAAAGTCAGAAAACAGCCATTCGGGTGTAAAGTTAGTGTTATATATGGATGCACACTATTTTCTTCTTTTTTTCATGTTGTGCTGTGTAAGAAAAGAGAATTTGCTTGTTCTTTGTTGTTGATCGTCTGTTAGAATTGTAGGCGTCCTTGTATTTTATAGATGTAGTATGTGTATGTATATGTATTTGGTGTATGTAGTCTATGCAGCAATATTGAGTCTTAAAGATTACACACGACGTGGCAGCGCAGCATCAAAAATTTCTTTTAGTCCTGCTAACATTCTGAACTTCTCATTTGTGGAAGCCACACATTTTCACTATAGAATGTGTCGGGATTAACATAGTAGTACATGAGTTATAATTTGAAGGAAGACTGCGAATTGAAGAAACGCTTGCTCTCGAATTCACCAGAATTTCTTTTCACTGGTTGGAAATATATTGGGGTTACAGTACATATGTTCTGAAATAAAGCAAATTGACGATGACAAAGGAAAAGGTTGGTTTTTATCACAATCGTGGCTCCATGGCACGCCAAGGAGGAGCATCATTATCAGGATAAGAGAGCCGTCCGAGGTACTTCCTGTAACCAGGAGAGAAGTGCCATCAGGATCATCACGATTAAGAAGTCACCATGTTATAAAGGTCGTCTCATCGGAAACAGCCGTTAAAGGCTGGCTACACTGATGATCTCACCCAAGAAGTGCTTAATATGTTTGTAGCTAATTTTATATCCATTCAACCAAAATTTCAATACACGCGGTCCTTTGAATTAGCCTATGACGATTTGCTTATTTCCATTTGCATTTATAAAGCATAAGGTGCTTTACAGTTTGTAAAATGTTTGGGGGGGGGGGGGGGGGGGGGAATTTTACTCTTTCGAACAATTCACTATCTATTTGACCACCTCAAAAAGATTCTTGACTCAATTTACTCTCCTGAACAACTAAAGCTGGTGCATTGTACCCACTATGATTTTCTTTCTTGGTGTATGAGTGTTTTTGAACTTAAAACATTAAGTTACCATAGCCCACAAAACAACCTATGTTAAAATAATTATAACATTTTTTTGATATCATCAGTATGTATGAGTCGATAATTGCTAGACTATGTAAGTATATAAAAAAATATGTTATAAATATTTTCACATATGTAGTTGTGGCAATTATCATCATGCAAAATTTGAGTTTCAAATTTAACTTGTACAACAATAAACAAATAGACAAACTTAAATACGAACTACATTCCACCAACTTGAATTGTTTAGGTGAGTAAATTAAGCCATAATTTTGTTTAGACAGGTAAAAGAAATACTGAATTTTTCATTGGAGTAAAATGAACTTTTTCTATATTGATAATAGATTTTTGAGTAAAGTGCACCCCAGGTCTTTAAACTATTTCAAGACTCTCATCTGGGTCCATAAACTCTCAAAATGAAGATCTAGGTCCTTAAACTATTTCAAAGTTCTCATCTGGGTCCATAAACTCTTAAAACAAATGTTAAGATCTCTAAACTATTTTGATGTTCTTATCTGGGTCCATAAACTCTCAAAATGAAGATTTTAGACTGGTGCTCGATAGCCCTGTTATCGCCACCACCTCCGATCACAACTTCACTCGCAATCATGGATTCGTTATTTCATCAAGGTTTGTATTTTCGAATAATCCCAATACCGAAACTGTCGGAAAAAAAGAAACCAAAACAACGATATCACTCTTTTTTTTGTATCGCTCATGCCACTGGAATGGTATACAAACATCGTTCCAACCGATACTAGAACAATATTTAAAACAAGGTCAAAGCTCCCGTCAAATTTGTGAGTCACCAAGCTAACATGCCATGTCATCATGATTCAGACGCATGCTGTATTGTGAATGGCTACTTAAGCGTCAAACAAAATTAGATAACCAAATCTTGTTTTGAGAGTTTATGGACACAGATGAGAACTCCGAAATATTTTTAGAGACTTAAATTATCATTTTAAGAGTTTATGGACCTATATGAAAATTTTGAAATAGTTTAAGGACCCAAATCTTTGTTTTAAGAGTTTATGGACCTAGATGAGAATCCTGAGATAGTTTAGGGACTTGGGAGGCACTTTACTCTAGATTTTTTGAGTAATTTGCTAGTTTGCATGCTGGTGTTTATGGGTTCAGTAAACTGACGTAGCCTGTGTCGCCCTAGATGTGCAGTGAAAGCTTGCTTTTTCTATCATGGTATCATGGGAGAGACGGGATCCCTTCCACAATGATCACTGTCGGGAGGATCTTTATCGGGAGGAGTTAGATCCGGCCTAGCCCTAGGGAGTACAACGCGAAAGGTTGTCACATACGACATAATTGCGTGTATGTGTCGTGTGTGTCAAGGTTTCTCACCAAAAATAATCACGGCATACGATAGAGATCTAAATGTTTTTTTTAGCCACGATAGATCCAATTCTTTCAAACTAAATGAATCACCACTCAAAGTGATTTAAGCCATCAAGTGCCAAAAGGCTTGTAGCGTAGTGGTTATATGAACCTCAGCGATTTTTTGACTCCTCGTGAGAGCGAATTTCATTGTGCTTTCAGTGGTAGGCGACGCTTCCGTCGACAACGAAACGCCAGTCATGATTTTGTTAATCTTGAGAATTTATCGGCTCAGGCTTCAAAAATACTGATATGGTAGGGTTTGCGTACGTATGTTCATAAATGTGAGTGTGCGTGCGTTGTGAGTGTCTGAGTGATACTGTGTAATTAAAAAAAAAAGATTTAAGCTATCAGATACAAGTGATGTAGAAAATTTGTTCTGTTTCTATGCAAGGCACTGAACTTGGTTTATTACGTGGGAGCGCATGGGCAAAAATGAAAAAGCAAAAGGACTCACGCTCCAAATTCGAAATTACCCTTGCAACTCGTCGGTCCAAAATCTGTTCAAGGACACCGTCACGCAGCAGGGCAGCACTAGCAAACTAGCGGTGGGAAAACGAGAGCTAAAAAGAAAAAAAAAATCAAAACCTGGATGCGAGGTCAACCACGAGGCGCCGCCGCTTCACGCGCAAATCCCCAAAAACCAAAATGGAGCATAGCGCCTGCCGAAATGACAATGGAATCGAACTCACACACCCGCCGCCTTCACTCTCTGCCCCCCAACCCCCCCAATCCCGCGCGCGCGCTCTCCCTCTCTCTCTTTGCTCGTACTCCCGCCCCGCCGCGAACGCCTTTGAATTCCGCAACCCCCCGAAATGGCAGAAAAACAGAGTCCCAAATCTTTCCCTCCACGGCTCGGCCAAATCTCGAACGAATTTCCAAATCCTGGCGGAGATGGCACCCGAGGCCAGAGCTGTTCCCTCCACTCCCAAATCCTTCGAATCCAAAAATAATGGCGGCCTCATCTCCCTCCCATCCCGATTCGTCCCTGCTTACATAACCCGCGCCCCCGCCTCCATTCCTCTCGCATCCTGCTCCGGCTCTCCGCCTCCCGCCTCCGCTCCGGCGCCTACCTACCTCTACCTGCCTGCCGCCCGCTCCTACCTACCTACCCCCGCCGCCGCGCCGCCGTCTTAGGAGAGCCGGAGTAGGAGCACCGCCAGCCTAGCCGCCGCCGCTACCCATGGCTGACAAGGAGAACTCCGTCGCCCCGCAGCGCCTCACCCGCGCCGCCGCCAAGCGGGCCGCCGCCGTCACGGCCGTCGCCGTCGCCGCCAAGCGCAAGCGCATCGCGCTCAGCCAGATCCCCACGATCCCCAACGCCGCGCTCAGCCCGCACTACGACGACGACGATGACGACGTCAAGCCCGCCGCCAAGAAGCACCTCCAACGCGCCGTCGAGCCCACCAAGAAGGCCGCGCCCAAGCCCAAGCCCAAGCCCAAGCCGGCGCCTCCGGCCGCCGCCGCCGTTGCCGAGGACGGCGAGGAGGACGGTGACCCGCAGCACTGCAAGCCCTACGCCTCCGACATCTACTCCTACCTGCGCTCCATGGAGGTACGCGCATCGCCGTTTGTCTTCTCCCCCTTTCCTCCCTCCGCGCCGCCGCAATTACAATTCACGAAGCCATCGCGAGATCCGTGCTGATGCGGAGGCTTTCCCCTTGCAGGCGCAGCCGAAGCGGCGGCCGGCGACGGACTACATCGCGGCGGTGCAGGTCGACGTCACGGGCAACATGCGCTCCATCCTCGTCGACTGGCTAGTCGAGGTCGCCGAGGAGTACAAGCTCGTCTCCGACACGCTCTACCTCACCGTCTCTTACATCGACCGCTTCCTCTCCTCCAAAGCGCTCAACCGGCAGAAGCTGCAGCTGCTCGGCGTCTCCGCCATGCTCATCGCATCGTAAGCGTTCATCCCTTTCTGTCATACTGCTGTCTCAGATGTTCGATTTAGTTCCAAGAATCGAATTCAGTGTGGATCGGTTTGGTTGATGCAGGAAGTATGAGGAGATCAGCCCGCCCAACGTGGAGGACTTCTGCTACATCACAGACAACACCTACACAAAGCAGGAGGTGAGTGTTCAGGGCACCTCTTTGTGGTAACGGATCTCGCCTGTAGTGATGCTGAATTGGTAATTAACTTGCGTCACTTCTTGGTGCTTGTGGGGATGTGTAGGTTGTTAAGATGGAGAGCGATGTGCTGAATGTTCTCAAGTTTGAGTTGGGCAGTCCTACCATCAAGACATTCCTGAGGTAGATCACAGTCCAAGTTATTCTGAAAAATGCTCTCCCCATCCTTGTTTGCTCTGTTCCTAACTATGCCCCCTCTGTTTTCTTGTCTGTTCATAGGATGTTCATCAGATCTGCCAAAGAAGACAATAGTAAGAAGGTAATAACACATTAACACACCTTTCAGATTTGTTACATTAGATCTTTGAGTTATGATGCCGTTCCAATGCCTTCTGCTTATGTACATTGTTATCTGATCCATTATGTTGTGATGCATAATGCAGTATCCTAGCCTGTCGCTGGAGTTCCTGGGGAGTTACCTTGCTGAGCTGAGCCTGTTGGACTACGGATTGCTTCAGTTCTTGCCATCGCTTGTTGCAGCTTCGGTGATGTTTGTTGCCAAGCTGACCCTTGATCCACACACTCACCCCTGGGTATGATATAGATCCACGCTTATCAAGAGCATTGCTCTGATTCATTTGGTATGAAATGGAAACTCATCTTGTTGTATGTGGCTGCAGAGCATGAAGCTGCAAACAGTGACCGGCTACAAGCCATCTGAGTTGAAGGATTGTGTTACTACCATCCACGAATTGCAGCTGAACCGGAAAGGGTCATCATACATGGCGATCCGGGACAAATACAAGCAGAACAGGGTAAGCATGAGCCTTGACAGTAATACATGGTTTTCCTGTCAGATCGTTTGCATTTGTCTAGTGATCTAAGTTCTAACAGTGCAATAATCTCTTGAACAGTTCAAGGGTGTATCAGCATTGCTACCTCCTGTTGAAATTCCTGCATCATACTTCAAGAACCTGAAGGAGTAGGTGTACCTTGATAATTTTGTAATGCCAACACCCGTCGAGCTTCCCTCAAGCGAGATGCACAATGGCTAAGATCGAGAAGTGACTTGGTCCCGTTAGGGTCCTGAGGTTCATGGATGCTGCATCAAGGCTTCGAGTAGGAGGGTTCAGGGTTAATTTATTCCAAGTTGGAGCTCAGTAGGAGGCTAGGCATGTCCAGACTTGTATCTGTGTATTATAATCATACATTACAATATGATGCTTTTGTTTAATGGGGCCAAAATTCCAGATTTTCATTTGCTGGTCCTTGCATCTTGATTCCATTTTGCCAAACAGTTTGTCTATTACTAGTAGTTCAAAACACAACAAAGCATTTAGCAGTCACTTACAGACTAGAGAGTATACATAAATGTATTAGCTTAGCTGTATTGGTAAGGCAGCATGAATTAATTCTCTTCAACACATGCTGGAGTTTGGAACATATGTGAACATTGTATACATTTACTGTTACTAGAAAAACAATTCTGATGGTGTGAATTCTGAGTCTTGGAACAAACAGGCAAGATGCCTGGTCGTCGTTCATGAGAACAATTGTTCAATTTGTTAGGAGTTTACTTGGTGCTTATCTCAGAATTGTGAGCAATGAGCAATCTGCTGCATCTGAGTGAATTGCGAGGCATGCGCTCTAGAAAATTGAATGTATTTTATGAGCTACACTGTTAACTCTGCTGTCATCAATCAGCTACTGACTTTTAGGGACGTTGATTCAAATCTATTACATGATTAGAAAACTGGTAATGTAATTTCTTGATAAAATTGCCCATTGGCAATTGGCATATTACAGTAGCTCCACGTCTAGTAACTCCATTTGTTTCAGCCATTTGAGTTTTGGCCTTGAGAGTTGAGACAGCAGAGTACTCATCAAAACATAAAACTGAATTTCCCTGACTGTACATTCTCTGAAAGCTAGCTGCTCCTGATTCTTGTGTAACTACGTTGCTTAAAAGATCCAGTGAATTCGATTTGCAAACAAAATAAACTTTCTAAACATCATCTATTTTATGCTGCGAGTGGTTGGCATTCTGCATGTTTTTATCTATTCTGATTTTCTTATACTGTCAAAGCTTGTTTTATGCCATTCGCAAGTTCTTGTTTTGGTGACATCTTACTAGTCCTTCTGAAGAAAAAAAGGCAACTAATCATCATACTACAACTTACCGCTTACCTTCCGAGTTGATCTTCACAGAGCCTGGTCGTGGTGACTTCCATTGATGCTTCAGCTTATCGCTATGTTTGCAAACTCGGTGGCCTGCACTGCAAAGCGATACGTTAATGTGGGAGATAGTTGCCTTGCCTCCCTTCTTTTTTTACCTCCACACTTTATTTCGTTCATGTTATCAGTTCAGCAGCACGTTGTGTATCGGCTCAAAGTATCACACTGATTCTAAGTCTCTGAATGTCAAATACTGACACTGCAAGTTTAGAGCGAATATTTTTTTCCTGCATCAATAGACATGTTTAATAAATAGACAAGATGGAAATTTGAATTTTGATTTGGTTGGGGTGCGCCATGCCCAAGCAATAGTGCAACGCTAGGGCAACACACGAGGACCCTGGTAGCAAGCTACTATAATGGATCCTCCCCCACAAAAAATAAATTTAATATCATTGTGAGCACATAACCTACATATCAGATATTAAACTGATAAGAACAGATACTACACTTGATCTTAGCCAAAAGGCCGAGAAAGGTATGAGTTGTCTGGTCACCGTGCCCTCCTTTTTCTATGGGGTTCGCGGTTCCGTTCCTCCTAACCGCGCGATGTGGTAGTAATGCTCTTTAGCTAATTTTGGGTTGATCGCTGTTTGAGGCGGTTTTTAAGCAAAACCAGGCCACGCTATAAGCTTTGCAGCTAGCCGGCCCAAGCTGCCACAGGCTTCAAGCACAGCCCAACGTTCCAGAAGGCTTCAAGCACGGCCCAACGGTCCGCATGACGCAAATCACGAGTCCAAATCGAGTGCGCGCCCGCCCTGTCGACTCGGACGTCGATGAACCTCGTAATCATATCGGCACTCTGAAGAGTGTTTACCTTGCTGCTGATGGTGCGATGTCCAAAACAGTGGCGGAGCCAAGAATTTTGGTATGGGTGTTCAAACGCATCAAAATGACACCAAAACATTTTTTTCTATCAAAAATTACAGAATCACAACTGTGATATCAAAATGCAACAAGTTCTGCATAGGATAGAGAGTGAATTTTATATCAATCTTCCATTATTTCTCTTTATTATTAGTGCAAATATGTCATATAACACTCTAATGATGGTTTCCTTGCAAATTTTGGTGGTGTTCCACTGAACACTCTTGAACCCATGTAGCTCCGCCCATGATCCAAAACATATAGCAACGCGAGTACATGTAATGGTAAACGAATGGTAACACGAAAATTCATCGGTTGATCTCAAATATCATTTACTCTTTTTGCTCATCCCAGCAGCAAAAGGAGCATGGCGAAACCTGAGGTGTTTCACTAAAAAAAAAGAAGCATAGCGAAACCTGAGGGAGCTCCGTGGTGGAAACAGAGGTGCAGTTCCCTTAGGCCAATAGTTAAGATATCTTGAGCGAGATAAAACTCAAAAAGATATGCATGTCAGAAGCTATCCCGTGCCAATGTTACTGAAAGCTTAGATGTGGAAAGAGATTCTTGTCGAACGCTTTGTTGGCTTTGGTCATTCAGCCTGTTCGTTTCGCTGCAGCTACGGCTGCGGCTGTAGAAAAATAACTGCGAACACTGTAGCTGCTGTTGAAGAAATAACTACGAACACTGTAGCTGCTGCTAAGCGAGACGAACACGCTGCAGTGGTATGTGTCTGTTAAAGATCGGCAGTGGCCTTAGGCCCTGTTTGTTTTAGTTTTTTGACACTTTTGTCTGTTGGCTTTTGAAAGATTCAAAAGTCGGATGTCTTTGAAACTTGAGAAGCCAGAAGCACATCCTGAGGTGCTTCTGGCTTTTGGCTTTTGACGGCATCTGGTTTTTAGATCTCACAAAAACCAACTAACAAAAGTGGCGAAAAGCTGAAACAAACAGGGCCTTAATGGACCCGGCCTAGCTTTGCTAAGGTCCAAACTTGTTCGAGCCTGGGGGAGTACTTTCATTATTTTTTAAGAAAAAATGCATTATATATACTTAAAAAACAAATTTTATATAATGATTTTCCTCCCACCGTGCGCCACTTGTGTCGTATAACATGCCAGGGAGTCAGGGAAAATATTGTTACCCTTTTATATTTTTTTATTGTAGGATATCCACCAACTTTACAAGCTCTTCAGGTCACATTAGTCTTACCCTGTCTATGCCTTGACTTCTAGTTCAAATCCTAATAAGATAGATAGTTTTTTTATTCACAAAAAAGGCGCACAAGTTTTCTTCATGTACAGAAATAGAAGCAAACATTCCCGAAACTGATAATTGGCATTTTCTCTTGCTGAAAATGACGCATCCGGTTCTTTCCTTCATAAAGATGACTGGACTTTGCATCTTTTGCAATGTCCGGCAGTGCTATATTCTTTTGATATAATAGCTAACAATGGTGAACCAGGTTGCTTTTCTGCCGATCTTTCTCAATCTTATCTTTGTGCTGAGTGGAACGGCACACTGGCCCCTGCAACGGCAACTTGATGAATGGGAATAGCTGACTATTGCATTGTCGTCCATGTCGACAAATTCAAGTTTCAAAGGCAACACTTTATGAAGCAGACTCTATTCCTACCAACAAGTTCTTGATTCCAATCGTATCGACCAGCCTATATTTATTATTTTTGTACTCAGTTGCCCTTTTTTATAAAATATATTGCATTGAATAGTGCGGCTTGGATCCTAAGGAAAGTACAATATGTCCGCTGAGCGTTTAGACAGAGACAGAAGACAAGAAAAGCCCCTAATTTGTTCCCTTCCTAGTAGACTACCACTTGTAGTACAGAGTAGTAAATTAATCGTGCTCCCTTTTGGCCGAAAGCTCTTGTTAACAAGATATGGTAATGCACATATACACACTGACAGCATTAGGCAGAGCAGAATGCACTCTTTCTCCTGTGATCATATTCGATTGCGGGATCAGGCACGTGATATCCAAGATTCGCAACTAATAAAAGCCGTTCGCTCGATCGGCATGTAGTAAAAATATGGTTCCTCAAGAAAGGATATTCAGAAAAGTATTGCCAGCCTTAGAGTTAGAGATGATATCTGAAGATCAGAAGCAGACTTAACACTTGTCTTGTCTGACCTTCATCTCGTTTCGTGAATCATTTTTTATTTGGAATCTAGCACAAATTCGAGGAAGGAATTCAACACTTGATAAATAATTATATATACTGGTTATAAATGAGTTAAAAAAAAATCAAAATACAGGTCGTCGCTAGCTCTACACCTACGCACATACATCTTTCACAGCCGGAGGACCAAGTCTATCTTCTTACTCTGCTCCGATGTTGGCTGCTGCTCCGAGCTCGGCGGCTCCGGCTGCGTCCTCATCCGGAAGCTCCCCGGCCACGCCGAGCTGACCGCCTCCTCGTACACGACCGGCGCCGCCCACGGGACGGTGGCTGCCGTGGCGCCGGCAGCGTCGCCGTCGTGGAACCTGGGCGCCGCTCGCGCCGCGGGTGGTTCTTGTTGGCCGGCGGCCAGCTGCTGCTTGTGGATCACGGAGCTCGCCGGGTTGACACGCAGCGCGGCGCGCATGAAGGCGGCGTGCGCCTCGAGCGGCAGGCCGGCCATGACCATCCTCTGCGCGTGGAGGTGGTGGTGGTAGGACGCCGCCGCCGACGAGCGCTTGGCGGCGCTGCGCTCCCGCTTGTGCGCGTTCTGGTGCCCGCCCAGCGCCTGCGAGCTGAAGAACTTGCGCATGCAGAAGTTGCACGAGAACACCTTGTGCGGCGCCGCGGCGGCGCCGGGAGCGCCCGGTGCCGGAGAAGAAGGTGGCTTCGCCGCCGGCTCGCTGTCGTCGGAGGACGAGGAGTCGTCCGTCGTCGCTGCCGGCTCCTCCGGCGCCGAGGCGTTCACGCCGAGCGTCAGCTCTAGCCACGTCACGGCGCCGGCCACGTCCCTCTTTAGCTGCTGCCGCTCAGGGCTCTGCTCTTTCATCGGCGCCTCGTCCATTTGCTCCATGCGCCAATCTTGCATGAAGGACAGATTGGTAGTGTTTCTTGTGTCTCTCGCAGCTTGCTTACAGGTCAAAAACTAGTTGTATTTGTTACATCTGCCCCCGTTTCAGGTTTGCAGTTTGCTTTATAGGGAAGGCAGGGAGGAAGGAGATGATCCGGGACACGCTAACGTAGGGAGGAAGAGAATAATTCTTTTGGGTAATGGAGGCTTGTGGAGGGTCTCTGCGAGGAATCAGGAGGTAGAGAGAGAAAGAGAGAGGGAGGGAACCTTGGTTTGTCTCTCCACTTATTAGTGGATATCTTCTCCGAATCTCTCTCTTTGTGTGTGTCTGTCGTCCTTTACCTGCTTATCTCTTCCTCGTTTCCTTTCCCATCTGGACATGGTCCCATGTCCCTGGAGCAATGCTTGCTCACGTCACATTGTCCTGTGCCGTGCCCCATGCTCTCCTGCGTCTCCAGGTTCATACCACAGCTATAGCAACTAACCAACTAGAGTTAACTCAAGTTTTGTTCTCTAATTATGAGTTCTGACAGAATCAAGTTTGCACGACAAAGGTTGCTATCGCGGCAGACAGATGTCGTTTGACTATTGGCGAAGAACATGGTGAAAATGATCTTCTTCGATACTGGTTGTTCTGGAATTGAGCTTTCTAAATTCCAGTTAAATGCATGGTTTGGTTCAGATCACAATCAGAAGCCATGCATTAATCTCCTCCTACTCAATGGCACCACTAAAATCACACTATTTGATAGCTCCCTGTTGAAGTTACACACACATCTTGCAAACTTGCTGTCTGAAGATTAACATTTACGCTAAAACACGATGACTGGGACACGACGTGTGACGTTAACCGTCCTCTTTCTTCTCTGATAAACCCCATTAGCTCTAATGATTTTCTTTTTGTAAGTATGTTCAGTACTAGAACTAGATAGTGCTGGAAAGATTTTGCACATCAGGTCCTATCATTTTCTAGAAGCACTAGCTAGAGCTGACTGATATGAACACAAACAGTTCAGAGTTTAGACTAAATCATATGACTAATTCATGTCTCAAATGGCAAGTGGCAGCAATGGGACTCAATTATATTGTACAATGATGGCCCCACAAGTTGTAAAGCATCATATTTTCTTTCAGTAGTGGGAGACTGTTGTTGTCATAACTCACAAGTGCACTGACAGAGAACCAGCTGTACTTTATAGGTGGTCATCTGTTTGCAGTTGGGAGCTGAGTTCTTGCATCCTTCCTTTCCACTCCTTGTGAAAGTGTGTGATGATGTGAGCATTTGGGGAGCCTCTTACATTTGGTCCTGAGTCAACTTGATCAGGCTTCAGGATAGAAAAGGAGAGGCACCTGGCTTTCTTCCACATACTTGGCCATATCTGCAGGAGGCAGCTCCAACATGCGTCGCTTTCGGCGAGATATGCAGATCTACGTGAATTTTCAAGCACAATTCATCAGGGCCCCAGTAGCATCTGGTTCTTCTATTCCACACTTTCAATTTTTTTTTTGGCTGTCTTCTGCAGCTAAATAAACTACGTTTCCGGCTTAAATTGGAACACATGATGGTTTGGCTTCGCTGGTTGTTCAAGTGCCGTAATCATGTTATTTAGGTATGGAGCAATTCTCAAATCATGAGCTCACAATCTGTGGTCCAGCTCAGCTGTTGTGTTTGACCTGTGCGTTGAACTTTGAGGGTCCAATAATCTGAACATGATAGTGGGAAATCCTACTTGTACAGGTATTCCTTTCGTAATGGAGACGGCACTATATCAGCCCAGTTTCAACATGATTAGACGACTTGAAGCCATTCGATGTTAGAAATGGCCAATCAGAAACACACAGTTTGGCTTGTTACATGATACAAGTCATGAACCCATGTCACTTCACTATGAAGTTGCCTTCGGTCCTGCACTTGCGGCAACCTGAGTTCAAGTACAGTTATTGTTTTGACCTGATCCTTTCAGCTTCAAGTTGAATACGACGGTAAACGATCCTATTTGCACTGGAGTTCCTTTCTTGAGACTTCGATCGGAGTGAAGATAACTTCCTGAAAAGAAATTCTAACCTGCTGCTCAGAAAAATAGATGCCGACCATGTGATAGATGAGCAGCTAGAACTCTTCCTAACTGGAACTATACAGGTGAGGTGAGTGAGATTAGTTCTACTTGTCCAAAAGGCAACCACTTTTCTATTGGGAGTTCCCAGTGATGGCTACCCTTGTCTGCCACTTTGCTGCTTCTAGTACCGGATCAATGACCCATGGTGCAATGAAAGGGCATTATACTTTCCAAAAACTTCGTCTCTAGCATCTGCAGAAACTGTTATGCACACTCAACCACTCAGGGATAGAGTGGTAATTTAAGCCTCCAAAATGTTTCATTAAGTGCATGTAGACATGTTGACAGGTTTATTCCTTGGACAATGTTTGCTCACAATGGAGACTATGGGGATGCTACTGCGATCTACAGGCCAAAAGAGAACGGGAGAAAGTGACGGTTCGTGTGCAATGAGCAGGATTAGGAGGGTTTCAGATGGACTCAATGCAAGGAGTGCAAGAATATTGGGAACTAGATGACACTTTATCGAAAATCAATCTTGTGTTGCTGAATTGAGCACGTCTTCTCTTGTTTGTTCTCGCATATCTGCCAATCGCGTTGCGACATGGACGGGTCCTTTAGGCCGCATCTGTCGACAAGCGAAGATAATACTGGACAAGAACTTTCAGTATGAAGTAGTAGTTACCTTGTAACTTTGTTGAAAGTATCTGACAAGTGACAAGGCTTGAGATTGACTGAATGCACATGGTGAAATTAGGTGTTTGATTCGGTGGGTTGGAGTTATGTGCGGCGTGGGAGATTTATCAATTATTTCTGATACATTGATAACCCCTTGGAAATGAGTTTGCTGAAACTGCTAGGCATCTTCTTACTTTTTATCTTGTTTTGCTTTTAGAAACACTTTGTTTCTCTTTCCTGTCAGATGTCCTTCGTAGGCACTACGGTACCATATTCATACGGATCGTGAATTTAATCTTCGGGACACTTGTCAAACAGAAAATTGTGGACATAAATTTGTGTTTACGCACGGAGAATAGCTTGTTTGGTATAGTTTTTGCTTGTCGCAATATTTACTTTATGTTTATATCAGGAATAGTAAAATCAGGAGCGAGGTACTAAATCTTCCAGTTCAACTGCTCTAGATTGCCCGGAACAAGTTCGACAACATAAATAAAGTTCTCTTTGTTGATTACACATGACCTAGTGGTCTTCCTTCAATAAAGGTCAAAAAATGTCTCTTTTCTAAAAAAATTACACATGACCTAGAAAAGAATTCCATAGCCTATAAAATCGTCTTATGCAAGTGAAACTGAAACATCCTGATTCGCTGTATTCTCAAGAGGCCCCTCGAGGCAGAGAAGAAATAAAATGCAAAGTAGTGGCATTGTACTTTACAACCAACAATATGGGTATTTTCTACTTAATAATAGTTCAGTTCCTTATTTCTGTTATGACGGTTCTAGAGAAATTACTGTGCATTACCATAACTGAACCATTGAGAGCTTAGACGAGCTAGTTGCTCACATGACGCGCTTATCACTTAATATTGCCATGTGTTTTGCAAAAGGGTCTTCTGTTATGACAATGCAGATGGAAGTAGGATGGGAGGAAGCTCATTACTGCAGTCAAAGACAGGGGGTCAGGAACGGAGTAGCATAGATATGTACAATTCTACTAACTTCCAAACTAAGAGCACTAGAACACTGCATAGAAACTTAATAACAGTTCGACACGAAAGCATTTCTTTACATGCACATTCCAGTATTGAAAGTGAAAGATACTGACAGGGAGTGCCTCGGCATGGAGCTATGCAGGATCTGGATGAGTTGCCACCAAACGAATACCATGCATTTCAAGAGTTTTAGCAAGTTACTGCAAACATGGAGCATACTTTACTGATGAACCTATCTAGCATCAATTCATCAAATCCACATCATTGCAGAACCAAGAAAGAACGAAAAATCAGGAAGAAGAAAACATTTTACCTCAACATGACACTGTAATTTTTACAACACATTGGTATATCCAGTTGTTGGTACATAAATTTTACTTACCACAATGCATGAGAAACAACAAACTATTATTCTGAAAAGGAATGTACAAAAGATTATTCTAACACCTGCCAAATCTAACCATTTACATGTCCGTGTTGTTACTACATATTCTGTCAAATATCCTTCAATTAAATATGCACCACTCTGCAGTAATCATTAATGGCAATCGAATCAAACAATACCAAAGTTTATATTGTAAAATTATCCGGTGGCAGTTTTCTAGGAGTATCATCATCAAATCTTTGGAGTCTATCTCTTGTGCCTTCGAATGCCGCATAGATGGAGTCCTATGTGTTGTAGTATTATCTGGAGGATTCATCTTTAAACAGTTTTACTATCCAAAATAACGGTCATTAGTTTGATCCGACTGAAATTCACTACTAATAGCTATTATTTTATCAAATTGAGGGTAATAGCAGAAAAACTAAGAACAACCTTATGATAAGTACTTTTTTTTCATACATAAATAAAATTAGTAATTTGATTGATATTTTATGCTTATTAATCTAGTAAATAATTTGTTCATCATAGTTTCTTATATTGGTCCTAGCCTAGTAGATGTCTTCCGTGGCATAAAAAGTAATTTTCTTAATTAATGGTGTATTTACCTTCAAACTAATGACTACTCCCTCCGTTTTAAATTATAAGTCACTTTAGCCTTGTCAAGTTTTCTCAAATTATTAGGTGTTCTCGCTTCCCGAGGAACCTTTCTTTATTCCCCACACAACTCTATCTCTATCTCTCTCCTTCTTATTTTTTGTGCACTTACATTTTTCACTTTTCATTAATCTCCGTGCCCAGAGCCAAAACTCCTTAAGGTTGAACAGAGGGAGTATTAATTTTGAGAAACTAAGGCTACTCCCAATGAGAGTTTTATTTTCAATAAATGATGTGCCATGTGAGCAATTTTGGTGATGTGGCAGCTTAATAATGAAGAGAGAGAGGAAACCAGATGAAACTGGGTCTACACTGTTTCCAATGCAATGCACAGTTTTCAAAATATGAAATGGCGTGAAACTTGCATTGAGGATAGGAGTTTCATTTCATTTGAGCAACAATTAAATGCTATGACAAGCTTAGGAAAAACAAAATGAAATTATGCATTGGAGAGAGGTGTTTCATTTGTATTTCATATAACATGAAACAATGAAATGAAACTCCCCATTGGTAGCATCATTTTGGAGAGTAAAACCCTTAATTAACGCTCTTTGTTGTTCTCGACACAATGGGTCTTCAGCTCTTTTTTTTTCTTCTCAAAGAATTAGCTTTCCACTGCCAATATTTTTTCTTTTCAGCTTGTCTGAACCATTCATTGGTCATTAGGTCCAGCGTATCAAAAACATGGTAAGTCATCATTGCCAATCTCGAACTACATTCACTGTAGAAGGATACACATTTCCTGACAATGCGGTGATTACCAGCTTTTTCAAGGCGTGCCTATAATTGTTTTTTGGTATGGCCTACCTTTGGGCCAATTATCTAAGTGTGGCCACAATATATATGGCTCGCTGCCGAAAGCTACTGGACCGAATGTCTTCATCCATGCTCAGCATTAGGCCCATAAGTTGGATTTTTTTTCTTTTTTTTTTCTTTTTGAGATCACGTTGTTTGACCGTTTTGACGACCAAGTGCCACATGACCATGGCCACAAGCCTGCTAGTACGGATGGATGGATAGAATCAGTGCATGTGTCGTGAAGTAACTGCGGCGTGAATTTCATTGTTACCTTTTCCATGGATTGATTTTTTTTTTCAGGAACAATACATGCGCACAAGTAACCACCTTACCAACACACGCACGGCCGGTGAAAGTCGACGGATACATTGATGACATTCAGGATGCTAGCGTCACAACTTGTTTATGATGTTCCATGCTGTTACTTATTGATCGTAAAATATTAATTGATCGTCACAGAACGCGTGTCAGTGTCACAACTTGTTCGTGATGTTCTATGCCTTACCCACTGTACAAGTAACAGACACTCCTCTGATCATCGCATACGGGGAAAAGGTACCATACGGTGCATTTACAAACATCTCCAAGAATGATCACATCTACCTCCGTAAGCAACAATGAAATGTGACGGATAACGAAAACTTAAGAAAGTGGAGGCCCGTCCCCAACCCATCGTGGCAACATTCGTGAAGTCAAACACAGCGCACGATCGAACCCCACCTATTTTGGTATTGACCCTGATCGTCAGAGCCCGAGCCCAAGAAGAAGCCTCCCGGCGAGGCGAAGGCCGCCGTCGAGCAGTCCCCGGCCTTCAAAAAGAATCCGGCGGGCGTGGTCGGCGCCCAACTCAGGCCCTGGTGCCGCCGCCGGCGACGCGGCCGCCAATGCGGGAGGCATGGCCATGTCGTCGAGGAGTCGCCGAGCGTCGGCGGTAGGCAGGGTGGCGGCCAGGAAGCCGGCGAGGACCATGGCGAGGAGGCAGGTCGCAGCGAGGCTCCTCCTCGACGATGAGGCAGAAGCAGCCATGGTTTGCTTGCGTCGGTTGCCTTGCCGAAATGTTCGAAACTTGCTGCGTGTGTGCCGAATGGCAGGTGGATCGGACCTCTTCCTCCGTATGATCGTTTATATTGTCGACGAGCGCCAAAGCTCGTTGTCCCGAGTGGCCAGAGCCAGAGGCTCCAGGGACAACAGGGGCGTTGCCCCTGTCGGCCCGGGTTCGAGCGGCGGCACCCGCGGTGCCCCGTGCGCACTGTAGCGAAATATCTGCAGTGCGAAAAAAAAATCCCTTCGCCTTCTCTGGGTCAAAGCATATAGTAAAGACTCGTGCCGAAGCTCACAACGGCCAGCTGAGTCTCTGTGTAGGATCAGGGAGGGGTTCGGGGGTTTTCTCGGCCTGCATGAGAGGCTCTTCTCTTTACGCAAATGCCGTCGGGGGCGGTCTTACCCCCGGCAGGTCGAGTTTTTTTTATATTGTCGACGAGCCATGCGATGGAGATTTGTCGGTGCAGATCGACACGACGTACGTGTGCCGAGCGCCAATGCACTCAAAATGAAAAAAAAAAAAAGGTTCGTGGCTTCGTGCCAGCTTCCGTGTCGCGCGGGCTAACGAGAGTTGCTTGACCGATACGTGCATAGCACGCACCCGCCGGGTTTGGTCGTTGCGCATGACCAATGCGTGTAAAGTTCATACGCGCACCGGTTGTTGATGATACCCTTACGGACCAATCTCGGTTTATGTGGCATTTTTGTTTGTTTGTTCCATCGATTTCAGTTCGGCCCCCATCCACCGGCATCACTGCTTGGCCTGCTTGCTAACCCCGTGCCTCCTTTCAACTCAACGCACTTCAGTCTGCTTGAACATCGGTTGAAAACTTCTGTGATATGTTTCAGTCTGCCGAAACATACTAAATACGGACTACTTTGCCAATGTATTTAAAGGGAAAATAGTAACCTGTTATCATGGTATTTGGTCAGAAAAGGAGTATCCACATTTGCTCTCAGACCGACAAATTACTACATTAATCAGGAAAAAATAAATTACCCCTACACATGTCTAAAATTTACTAGCCATTATGCAAAACATGAACCCGAAATATCCCTGTACATACTAGCCCTGAACACGTTTTGGTTCCAAACCGCTCAACCCGCAAACCCGCCCCAGAACAAACCAGCATCACGGGTTTATGCGGTTTTGCTGGTTTCCGGGTTGAACCCGTCAGACTAATTAAGTAACGGTTTGTGCTCGACTGGTTTAGAAACCAGCTAAACCCGTGAAAACCAGCACAGAGATCAGGCCGCGCCCGTGGGAGATCGTCCCTGATCCCTCAATCTGCGATCCGCCGTGGGAAACTTCGCGAGGAAGCTCCGTCGTAGCATGGCTCCTTTGCGCCGCGCGGCCGGAGTCAGAAAAGATGGCGGCTAGAGTTGCAGAAGAACAGGGGAAGGGAAAAATTGAGAACGCGAAGGAGAGACGCAAGACCAAACTACCCTCAGGACCGGCTGCACCGGCGATGGCAAGGCCGAGGTGCCCTCGGCATCCTTGCCATTGTGTGTCTAGCCGCCGGGACCTATGCGCCCGTTGTGTGCGGTTGAGGCACTTGTTCGTCACCGGTTTGCAACCAGTCAACCGGTCAAACTAACCCGGACCAGGCCGCTCAATCACCGGTCTCCAAACTAATCAAACCGCACCAGCCCAGCTAAACCGTCCACCTGCGGTCTGGTTTGGAAAACCAGCAAAAACCGGCAAAACCCGTCAATGAACAGCGCTAGTACATACATCCACCATTGCAAGTATGAAAATATCAATCTTTCCCACTTGACATGCCTATTATAAATTAGGATCATTGCCATTTAATTGCATAAATTAATTTAACGCTCTCGGCATGCATTTAAGAGTTCAAAGTTATAGTTCAAATAACTGGTCATACAAAATGTAACAGGAAATTTAAAAATTAGAAAAATGCAACACAAATAAAACATAAGGGGCTTTGAAACATGTATCTAAAATCGATGATCAAGGCAAATACACTAAAAAAGATAAGTTTGGTACTGACAGGACGACTAACATCATTGTCACACCACTGCGGGGCCACCACACTAGTTTCTATATATATGTTTTCTTTTCTAAAAGACTTTTCTCACTATGCATGTTTATTTGATATATTCAAATCATTTGTAACAAATATTACATGAAAACTAGACTGACATCACTTACATTGATTCTGATCAATGTCTATGCGATCTTAGCCATTAGGACAAATTATTAGCTAGCCAAAAGATGTTCTTATGGTTTGTTTATTGCATCAAATGGTATTTAATACGAGTTCATTTTGAAAGGACATTTTGTTTCTACATGAAATTTAAATGCAACATTGAATATATTTTGTTTGCTAGCCACCTTATTTCTTCATCCTCATTGTGTTCTCCATACGTTGTGGAATAATTGAACTGCACTTCAAGTAATCTTTGTAGTGTTGTGGGAAAAACCTTCAAACAAAGCCTTATTTATTTATTGGAGTGGTTCTTATGGTTCTATCTTTAATTTGTTCCTTCTGCTGCTAGCCATCTTCTGTTGTATCCTAACCTTTGTGTGTGACTAGGTACTTAGCCTGCTTCTTAGGAGAACAACGTCCCCTTAGATTTCAGATGACCATGCATTTTGATAAACATTTCAGAATAATTGCGCGATGAGCATTAATCTTTGGCCCGTCTGGTGAATTACTTTACTTGAACTAAAGGGTTGCAAATGGCCTTCATTCCTATTGTCTATCGGGCTCTACAATAGTTTTTGGAAAATTTATCTGTAGGAAAATACACACAAATGTGATTGTGCCTCCAATGCATATTATTTAACTGTAGGAGATTGCAAGTTTTGTACTGTTGTCTGTATATACTATATTAAAGAAAATGTTATTCTTAAATTTTTTATCTCAATGCTCAAAATACATCATAAATTGAAACTTTTCACAAATATACATTGTTGCATTCTCTAACAATGTGTTTTCATATATTTATTTTGATCTTTTTGCATAGTTTTTTCATTGAAAGTTGTACTAGATTATACAAAACACATGGATAGAGAGTGTAACAATGAGTCTTTGTGCAAAAACTTTAAGTTGTAACGTATTTTGTTCATTGAGATCGATGAAAAGTGGTTGTTTCCATTGTATAGTTAGTTCTCTACACAAGAGACAAGAATTTCGGACGTCGTACAACAAAAACCACATTTTGCAGTGTGTTGGAAACGGTGCTACGGAAGTGTCCTTATAGACAAATGTACCCTATCATTATGGTTCGCCTCGTGGGGCATGCAGGTATGTGTTATATTAAGGCAGAGGCAAATTAATGGTTAGAGCTTGATTTTATCCTTTACCTATAGTACAAGGTTACGAAAAGTACATTGTCCCCATGAAAACATGCGTGCACACTACAAAAGTAATGGCTTCCCTGCTGTTGTGAACACGTAGATTTTGCTTGCAACACATATGGACATGGGAACAAACATTGGCAGGCGGCAGCACAGGTAGACTGTATATATACTTAAGTAAATGATTGTTATATTTAACGGTTCTGAGGTGAAAAGCAAAAAAAAGAAAAGAAAAGAAAAAAGGGGAGAATGTGCGAGCTCGAATCGTGAACACACGACACGCTCCATCGACTACCGATCGATCGACCAGCTGGCAGCCGGCGAGGAGGCAGGCGGTGGCCGGCGAGGCTCGGGACAAGGCGTTGGCAGCCATCTGTATTCGTCCTGCGAGCGCGTGGGTTGTTGGAAACTTGGAATTGATAGCGTCCCTTGTCTCTGGTCGCGGGTGTACATGTGAATATTTTGCGGCTCATCAAGTGCGGCGTGCTGCCTGGCCAGAAGAACCACTCCGTGTATATGGCGCGTGCCAGGCCTTCAATTACTTGGTGTTGGTACAAGCATTCGCGTTCCAACTCCAAGTACTGACTGTTTCGAGTCGTGCCTGCTGGTCGTGATAGCCCTGGCCGGCTTCCATCTTGTGGGTGCGTTCGTTGCATGGTTAACCACTACGTGCGTCGCACACGGACCACACCTACAATGTGGAAACCCACTAAGTTTCTGCTCTGCTTATTGATTCTGTCATGGCATGTTTGTTTCGTCACGTTGATGTCAAACTCTAGTTATTTATGAATTCAAGAAGACAAGGAACCGATGCTAGATACTATGGTTAAGGAGAAAGTTCGTAGAAGACGATATGCTATTTCAGGTCCTAGTGAGACCTAGCTAGTCCGTAATTAGTCAGTAGCGGGGCTGGCAGTAGGCGGTAGATATCAGAAACTCATCGTGTTATTTGCATGTGGAAGGTTAACAGTTTACCTGTCTTTTGCGAAAATGATGTTTCAGTTTTCCCTCGTCAGAGATGATAGCGGTGGTGGATGAGATGAGATGACTGTGTTTGTTCAGATCGAAGTTTTCGTCTGTCACATATTCATATGGGATAGTGATACTAGATAGTGGAATTTACAGTTCTTTTAAGTGTTTTTTTGTCTCCCATCAATCAAATTAGAGTTGTTTTGGTTATTTTTGTAATTAGGAGATGTAATATGCTTTAAAATCAATAGTTTCTTTTTTTTTTAAAAAAACAACAAATTCATAAGGGTAATGTACTACGTTGTGGGTGTCTAATTTATTCTGTATAAAGAAAAAACAAGTGTTCATTACAAATTAGTGGCTTCCCGGCGACACAAATGTACGTGGCGACAAAGCAGTGGCTTCCCGCCGCCGACCGTGCCGCAGCTGTAGAATGTGACGCCATATGCATTTGGGGAGCAGCGGCGGCCAAATTGAACTACGTTGCTATGGCAGCCGTCGGTTTCGTCCTGCGGCGCGAGTTGGACGTGAAACAAATACGCCCTGATTGCTTCCATTAATGATTGTTCGCATTCGTATCAGTTCATGTGTTGAAAAGAAAAAAAAAGTGGGAGAACGTGCAAGATGAGATCAAATTAATCAGAATACAGCCGCCAAGTCCATGGAGTGGGGAACACACTATGCGCTCGATCAGACTACCGATCGACTGACAAGGCAGCCGGCGAGGCGAGAATGCAGGAGGTGGGGCGAGGCGTTGCCAGCCATCTGTTTTCCCTTGTTTCCGAGTGCGATGCAGAATGGACAAGAGCGACGGTGATATACAAATGAACTGGGCAACAGAATTGCAAACAGCGATACAAATGGACTGCACACCAATCAAAGAACCGTTAAATCTTATTTGTACAATGTAATAAAAGATAACAAATGCGCACTGAGACAGTATCAATGCAAGTAAATCTGATCCAAAGACGCGTATCTTGATGTCCGAGCAGCTGAACACGCGAGGCCCTCCCTCGATGGACCAGGGTGCGCCGGCAGTGACCACGACGATCGACCCTGACAGTGATTAGAGGCCGAGGCTAGAAAGCATCCTACCCGCGAGGCGAAGGCCACCCTCGAAAAGCATCCGGCCGGCGTAATCGTCAGCGCCAGACTCAGGCGCCGGTGCCATTGCCGGAGACTCGGCTCCGGCTGGAGGCATGGCCGTGGCCAGAAGACGGCGCGCGTTGGCAAATGGCAGGGCGGCGGCCAGGCAGCCGGCGAGGACCAGGGCTAGGAGGCAGGTGGCGGCGAGGCTCCTCGACAGGACGGCGGCCATGGTTCGCTTTGCGTTGCGTGCCTAAGCTTGCACGCTCGTTTTGGGGTCGTGGCTTTGCTTGACTGCTTGGAAGTACTCCGGATGGTTGTGCGCAGGTTTTCTGTGTGTGGCCAACGACAGGGCGATAGCACCTCTTTTTATAGGCGCGAGACATGGCGTGCGCGTACAGACATGTCGGTGCGCGGGCACGCGTGTTCTGGTGTCTTCGCCAGCTTCTTCTGCTCCCGTGTCGCGCAGGCACGCCGCGTCCGGGTTGGTCGATGTTGACCAAAACTAATACATGCACCGCACGCATGCACCTTCATGGTTCCTACTTCGTAGCTTGTGAATGAAGGGCTTCTGGTACAGTAGGAAAAATTAGAATAAGCTGTCGCGCGCTCATTTGATAAATAAGATTTGTTAGCTTACATTGAAAGTTCGTCAAACTAAGCTGGCACTCAAGTAGGCACGTTGTGCATGGCCATGGATACAACAGTTGTCGCCTGAGGAACATCGCCTCTCGGTGGTGAAGTCTCTTCTCCACGGCTCCCTTCAGTGCACAACTGTGTTTAAAAAAAACTTTTTTGTTCAATGACTATTTTGGTTTTTCTAACTAAGGAGATTTTGCGCGCTGATAATTTATTGTTTCGCTGGGAACTCATTGTTCTGTGGTATCTATTATATACTGTTAGTATTTCTGCACCAAACATTCATTATTCTTAGTAAATTAGTGGCATGTTTTACATTGTTCCAGCTGTGAAAGTTACCGTTCAAACAGTGTGTTCATTTGTGGTGTAGTGAAAATTCATTGTCCAGTGGTCTGGTTTGTGCTGTTTGAGCAGTGAATATTTATTTGTGATCAAATGTTGGCTTATTGAGAAGCTTAAGGTTTAGTAGATCTTAGATTGACTTAAGTGAAGCAAGCAAGTGCAAGGTTTATATAATTTTGGGCTCCTCAAATAGATTGATACCCTACATCTGGTTGTGATTGTATTTCTCTTATCTCTTAGAGAATTAGCTATCCCTATTACAATGTTGTAGCAAAACTCTGTTAGCTATGAAGCGTCACGCCAGGCTCAGGCGGATTCGCCGGTAGAGCAACCAAGCAGGCCCTGACCGCTTCCACTGGTCGTGATCACCCTGGCCGGCTCCCATCAACTGGCGGAGGTGCGTTCGTAGTTGACCTGTACTTGCATCACACGCCACTACCGAAAATTGCATTTTTTCTGAGTGCCGGCCCCTTTGCGGCATTCGGCACCTTTGGTACAGTAGGAGAAATTAGAATATGCCGTCGCGCGCTCATTTGATGAATAAGATTTGTTAGCTTACATTGAAAGTTCGTCAAACTAAGCTGGCACTCAAGTAGGCACGTTGTGTATGGCTATGGATACAACAGTTGTCGCCTGAGGAACATCGCCTCTCGGTGGTGAAGTCTCTTCTTCACGGCTCCCTTCAGTGCACAACTGTGTTAAAAAATAAAATAAATTCAATGACTATTTTTGTTTTTCTAACTAAGGAGATTTGGCGCACTGAGAATTTATTGTTTTGCTGGGAACTCATTGTTCTGTGGTGTCTATTATATATTAGTATTTATGCACCAAACATTCATTATTCTTAGTAAATTAGTGGCATGTTTTACATTGTTCCAGCCGTGAAAGTTACCGTTCAAACAGTGTATTTATTTTTCGTGTAGTAAAAATTCATTGTCCAGTGGTATGGTTTGTGTTGTTTGAGCATTGAATATTTATTTGTTCAAATGTTGGCTTATTGAGAAGCTTAAGGTTTAGTAGATCGTAGATTGACTTAAGTGAAGCAAGCAAGTGCAAGGTTTATATAATATATTTTGGGCTCCTCATAGATTGATACCCTACATCTGGTTGTGATTGTATTTCTGTTATCTCTTAGAGAACTAGCTATCCCTATTACAATTGTAGCAAAACTCTGTTAGCTATGAACTCGTCGGCTTAGGCTCAGCGAGTTCCGAACCTAGGTGTATGTGCATTGTAGATGGCTTCGTAACTTCTTTGAATAGATTTTGCTGCGGTGTCTCCAAATTAAAGAATATCTCTTGCATCTCATGTCCCCTATCTTATTGTACAATCCATGAAACAATTATATAAGAGGTCTACACATCTCTGTCCCAATGAAGTCCCTCCCTAGTTCCTTACTTTCTAAATTGCTCAAAAGTCTCAAACTCGAAAACCAGACTTGTCTGTTACGAGAAGCTTCACGAATCGCCCCTCGTGTGGACCCTTGTTGGGTTAAAATATTTAGGTGTGTTGACACCTATTATTAGGTACTTAGGTGTACTCCTAGTTCAAAATAGACAACAAATTTATTGTTTTATCATGACTTGATGATATCTTGTGAACAAAAATTACTTTTCTAATTGAAAATTATATGAATAGTAAGTAAATATGAAAAATTTGTCACATGAAGGATTGTCATAACTTTTGAATTGGCAGACACTATATTACTTTTCAGAAAAGAATGACTTGGAGATCAGTAGTTGATTCAGTTGGCATAGATGTGAGTTTCTGGCAGCAATAACAACAAATTTCATGTTAGTATAGGGTATAGGATGTAACTTGTCACAACAACAAATATAAGTTACACACTTGGTACATCAAAATAATTGATAGCTTTGCTACTTGTTTAATAATGGAAAGATAATTTTAGGTGACCAAAAATCATCTTTTAGAATATTTCATTATGGCTGACCAAGAAACTACAATATAATTTCCTTCAACTTGAACAAAATAACACAAATATCAAGCATTATTCAATTCTAATTTAAGGCCTGAATCATAACATTCCAAATCATTGATACAATCAATACTCTTAACCAACAGTCACACATATACTAACTAATCATCTAACAAATATTTATCTGCAAAACTTTGGATGTTGAAACTCTACCATGCATGTCAAAATTTTAATCATGGTTCACCTTTAACACATATTTATTTGTGAAAAAGAATTCTAGAATCATCATGTTATTTTTAATGATTGTGCAAATATAAGAGGGTATGATTGTATCCATATAAGAGGGTAGGAGTGTGCAAATATTTCTCATATACACAATTATACGAGTGTATGTTTTTTGCAGATGGTTAAGTGTCTCATTTTCAACTATACCTCAACGATTGCATGTGAGAATATTTGATACCTCATTTTCATTTATCAGACAAATAATGGGTGTTTTGTAGTGTGTAATTTATCTTTTAGAAATCAAGGAAATACTTGTTTCATGGTACTTTCTTTTTTTTTTACATTTTGGTTATTGTAGCTTTGAAGCTAAAAAAAAAAAACACATTTTGGCCGTTGTAGCTTTGAGGCTAAAAAAAAAGTGAGGGCCTTACCTCTCAGAAAGGTGGAGAGAGAGAGAGAGAGAGAGAGAGTCTTGAATGTTCATGACCTGTTGGGGGTGTTATAGAATAAAAAACAGCAAAGCTTCTGGGCCTGTTTGGCAAAATGGATTCCAGCTTCTGCTTCTACTACAGTTGCTACAGCAGGTTACTGTAGCTACAGTAGCAGAATCCACGAGAAGCTACGTTTTCGCGGATTCTGGATTCTGGCCGAAAATGGATTCTGCTACAGTGTTTTTACTCTAGCTACAGTGCCAGAAGCAGAATCCAGAATCCAGTCCAGAAGCTGTGCCAAACAGGCTTCTCATTTAGTATTAACCGAGGGGAGGTCACTCGGCTTCTCATTTAGTATTAACCGAGGGGAGGTCACTCGGCTAGTTGTCATCTCAATATGTAGTTACCGCTACAATACTACTCCCTCCGTTTTTAATTATATGACACCGTTGACTTTTTTTATTACTTTGACCATTCGTCTTATTCATAAATATTTATGCAAATAGCTAAATGTATAAGTTAATCTTAAAGTGCTTTTGATGATAGATTCAACAATATACATTATACGTTAAGAAACTAATTATTTTCACATATATTGTTGGTCAAAGTTCAACAAAAAAGTCAACGACGTCATATAATTAAAAATGGAGGGAGTACTTGCTTGCGTGATTTCTAGTACGAAAACGACGCACGTGTATAATATGTGGAAAAAAAAGATAACAAGAATAGAGGCTCATATTTGGAATGCGTTGTTGCTAATAAAAGTGATAGGGGGAAATATAAAAGTAATATAAAGGTGTTTTGGTCTAATTTTTATATAATGACAATAGTGGGTAATTAATAAGACATGCGAAGGATATTTTTTACTAAATTTCACTATGGCAATGTTGGGTAATTTTTTTTCTCCGATTAATGTGAGAATTTCTAACCCTTGAGAGAGAACGTGGTGACTCTTTTTTCGTGACCAAATAATAAGTTAATTAATAGATGTAAAACCGCTGCCTTTTTCTTGCTTACTTGAAAGGCGTGCGGGGCAGGCACGTTTCTTACGGGCAGTTTTCACCGAGACAATAACACATTCATTCCTGGTGAGATTTAGAAGAAAAGACAAAATGCATGCTCATATAACCATTTTAACTCCGATGCAATGGATGCCAGCAAGAACATTCAACTCATGGACAAATGGTGATGGCCGTGTACAACTGAACATGGCAACAAAGTAGCAAACAAAGATGAATGGAACTGTGATGTCTGTGATACATATTAGATGGAATGTACTCAAATCAAAGAACCGTGAAATTCAGTTCTGTACAAAGAAAAAGATGACAAGTGCGCAAGTACGTATCAGGTAAATCCAAAGACACACATATATATCCTGATCGTCTGAGAAATTAACTGAACACGCGTCGCCTCCCTCGATCGACTGGGGGCGTCGGCGTTGTTGACACAGGGACCCTGACAGTGATTAGAGTCCGAGGCCAGAAAGCAGCCTACCCGCGAGGCAAAGACCACCCTCGAAAAGCATCCGGCCAGCTGGGAGGTCGTCAGCGCCTGACTCAGGCGCCGGCGCCATTGCCGGAGACTCGGACCCGGCCGGAGGCATGGCCGTGGCGAGCAGACGGCGCGCGTTTGCGGATGGCAGGGCGGCGGCCAGGCAGCCGGCGATGACCAGGGCGAGGAGGCAGGTGGCGGCGAGACTCCTTGACGAGACAGCGGCCATGGTTCGCTTCTTGCTGTGTGCCTGGGCTTGCAAGCGACGCGCACGCTCGTTTTGGTGTCGTGTCTTTGCCTGACTGCTTGTAAGTGCTCAGTTGGTTGTGCAGATTCTGTGTGTGTGGCCAACGACAGACGAGAGCACCTCGTTATATAGGCGCGAGTCATGGCGTGCGCGTATGTTTGGTGGTCAGACATCAGACATGTCGGTGCGCGCGGGCACACGCGTGTTCGTTCTGGTCGTCAACTGCTTCAGTTGGCGCCAGCTTCTTCTGCTCCCGTGTCGCGCAGGCACGCCGCGTCCGGGTTGGTGATCGATGTTGACCAAAACCAATATATGCACCGCACGCATGCGCCTTCATGGTTCCTACACAGTACCTTGTGAATGAAGGGCTTCTGGTACGGTAGGGAAATTAGAATAAGCTGTCGCTGGCTCATTTGATGAATAATATTTGAAACACCGGACTTCTTAGCTTACATGCAAAGTTCGCCAGACCAGGGTGGCACTCACGTAGGTACATTGTGCAACCAACCCCACGACGTTGACGTCCTGTTGCGTTATCGGAGAGATCGTTTCGTTCAAGCGATTCTAAAAAGTAGAAGCCGCATGTTAAAATGCACTGGTAAACCTAAGGTACCTTTCGACTCTGTTTTGTTCGAGAGGATGGGTTAGTTTTGGGTGTCAGAATTAAGGAGAGTCAAACGATACCCTTAACAGTCGATGTATTTTCATCAATACAAGCCTGATTTTTATCCTTAGAAGTTGAATATATTCTGGCGCTTTTTCTTCTTCTTATCACGGCGACTGGTAGTGATTACTGACTTGTTTGATGTTTAAGAGGCTTCAGAGTTTCAATTTGCAACTTTTTCTTTTTTGCCAGGAAGTTTCAATGCGGAACTTGGAGGGCATGTCCGAGTTATTCCGAAATAAAGCTGAAGACTTTTTGCGAAATGTTTCATGTGTGTTTCGTCTGGCATAATTGATTTTTCAAACATGCGTTGGAAGCTTGCCTCAAGATTAAAATCAACTACCAAAAAAGTGTATTTATAGATATAATTAAGCAAAAATGTTTCAGCCAAGTTAGTGCCATAGCCTCATGTCAGGATGCACCAGTCCCAAGATGGTAGGAAAGTATAGTTGATACGCACATAATCTAACAAAATAGAATAAGACATGATATTTACAAGAAAAATCTGATGTTAAGGCCCTCTTTGGAACGCAGGATTTTCACAGGAATTGTACAGGAATTTCACAGGAATCAGTTGACTGTTCACAGGAAAAACGTAGGTATAGAAAAAAATTCCGCGTTCCAAAGAGGGCCTAAGTGGGGAAGCGCAGAAGACAGGCTTAGCGTGAGCCGTCCTCACCCTTTGTTTTCCATGTCATTAGAAAGGGTGAGGACGCCTCTGGATACAAAGAACAACAAAGGCATCATGCATATATGTGGGAACTCACGCCTCGGAGCAGCTTCTCATCACAATCCAGCAGAATTGAAACTCACTATTCTAACTGCTTTGCTTCTTCTCCAAAACTGGAAAGCGTAGATTCAAGAAAAATGCGAAGCATGCGTTTAGCAGTACCAATTTTTCAGCCTGACATCATACAAAGCGCCTACACAAGAATAAATTTTTATTTTGAAAAAAAAAACATATTCACGCTTCTTCTTCGAAATGTCCCCCTGTGTTTATAGGAAGTTGAGCTTGTCTCAGTTGGCTAGGTGGTGGAGGTTGTTGGTATTGCACCCCTAGCCACCTAGGTTCAAAACTCCATACTCTCGAATTTGGATGCCTATTTGGTCATAATTTCTTCTTCTTAATAAAAAACCGCCTAGCACCTCCTAGGTTGGATCTCTCTCTTTCTTTCTTTTTTGTCCCCCTGTGTTTATTATTCCTTGGAAAGTTAGAATATATACATAGCAATCGTGGTAAAAAACTAAGTAAACAGGGAAGCACAAAGTTTATGTTAGTATATATGGTATGGGTTATAAACTTGTCATTCTATGAAACCCCGAAATAGAAATAAGTCATACAACTGGTACACCAACCTAATTAACCACAATGTTGACTTGGGACCAAAAAGACAAATAAAATGTTACCAAATCAATATCTTTTAGAAATTCCTTGCTGGCTTATAAATGAACCGCAAAGTTGATTTTATTGAACTTGAATAGAATAACTCCCACAACACGACCTGACGAGAGAAGAAGTGGACCACCACAATGTCCCAGATGAAAACATTTTATTTGAATTAAAGGAATTTCTTTGTAATATTGTACAATCATCTTTGGCCTAAATCTTTGCACATCGATCACACATTGAAGTTCCTTTACCATTCTAGGCGCGGAACGTAAAGCACTCATCATGTCAAATTTAAGGGCTGAATCAAAAGCAGTTGTTTTTGTATCTTCCAAAAATTGAGTAGAAGAATGATCTAGATCATTAACACAAGTAGGTAACTTTGCAACATCCGCACAAGGGTACTCAACCGATCCTCTGACAAAAGTATATGGGCAAGGAGCTTTAAACATATTTGGATGCCCAAACCCGTACACTTGTCGATTTACATTCAGACCTCCTGACTCTGCCAAACTAGTATAGTCAGGCTCTTTACAACTTGTTCCTTCTAACTGAAGCAAACACAAACCAAAGCTCATGAATCTTTTCACTGCTCTTAGCAAAGTCCAACATACTTTCCACAAGGGACATGAAGCATATTTCAAATCAGGTTGTATAACATGTTATGATGTGAGGATATATCCTGTTGGACTGATGCATACTCCTACTACATATGGGCATGATCATCATCATTTTAAGTAGATGAGTCATCTACCTTAATCATCCGATCCAAACATCATTGCTTCACTGTTTTGAAAACTGATGCCTCTGATCTTGATTAACAGACACTACAACAAAAAGGCACTACAACGGTGGACCCATATTTACTATAGCAGCGGTTCAAACGAAATATGTCGCTAAAAATGGTTGTTGATATCAGCAATTTGATTTTTAGCGACGGGTCACCTTACGGACCGTCGCTCCATTTTTAGCGGTGGTTCATAATGTGAACCGTCCCTAAAAATAGTTTTTTAGCAAAACATGGACCGTCACTAAAAATAGGTGCCGAAGAACATCAACAAAGTTCAGCCTTCTTTTTTTAATCCGGAATCAAAATTTGTAATTGGTATTTCTCCCTCATACGAACTCCAAATTTGATGATCTTTTTCTATTTTCTTCTAAAATAAAGCTCTTTCAAGTAAGAATATATGTTTGTATGTTTACTGCTATATATTTTTTTTGTTTTCTCATGACTTGTTTTCTTCAAAATTTATATCACTAAGATAAATATTTTCTTACGACTTTTTCATAACAATTGCTAATGTTACATCATATTTTCTCATATTAAGGTAAATGTAAGCTTGTGTCCAAATTTATGCCCCGACCCATATGTGTTCGAAAGGTGTTTCAAGTGATGCAAACTTCAATGTTTGATTGAAGTTGTATGAAACTATAAGAGCAATGTATCAATGTGTGAACAATGTATATTCCCACTTTAGTCAAATCATTTGATATTTTTCTGGAGAGCTTATACACCCAAAATATGTTGCTATGCCGACTGATTTTTTACAATTGATTTTGTGATATCTCACAGATAGAAGATTGGATTATCCATAGCAAATCATTGAATTTTTCATCACTTTTTAGGCATGGCCTATAATAGGACATATGAGCGAATATGGTTTTTATACAATTTTTTTGCATTTTTTTGGATGTACATCTAGTTCAGTTTCAAATTACTTTTGATAAACACATACAAATTCTTTTAAACTGTAAAAGATAGCAAATCAATTCAGAAAATGTTGAAACTTCTATGGAAGAACATATATGTAGTATTGTACATGTATAAACTATATAAAAGAAATATAATGTATTTCCTTTGCTGGTTACTTTTAAATTAACTGAACACGTGTTGCCTCCCTCGATCGACTTGGGGGCGTCGGCGTTGTTGACACAACACAAGGACCCTGATAGTGATCAGAGTCCGAGGCCAGAAAGTAGCCTACCCGCGAGGTGAAGGCCACCCTCAAAAAGCATCCGGCCAGCTGGGAGATCGTCAGCGCCTGACTGAGGCGCCGGTGCCATTGCCGGAGACTCAGCTCCTGCTGGAGGCATGGCCGTGGCGAGCAGACGGCGTGCGTTCGCGGATGGCAGGGCGGCGGCCAGGAGGACCAGGGCGAGGAGGCAGGTGGCGGCGAGGCTCCTCGACGAGACGGCGGCCATGGTTCGCTTGCGTTGTGTGCCTTGGCTTGCAGGCGACGTACTTGCGCGCTCGTTTGGGGTCGTGGCTTTGGTTGACTGCTTGTAAGGGCTCAGTTGGTTGTGCAAGTTCTGTGTGGGCAACGACAGGGCGAGAGCACCTGTTTATATAGGCGCGAGACATGGCGTCCGCGTATGTTTGGTGGCTGTTGAGGTTTTAGGGCCTCGATAGATTTGTTATGGGGGCGAAGGAACCAAGAATACGATGGTGAACACGAGACAAGGAGTTTAGACAGGTTCGGGCCTCCTGGAGGATAAAAACCCTACATCTTGTATGAGGTGGTCTGTATTGCGTATGTTTGAGAGAGGATCCCTGCCCGCCTTATATAGTCGGGGGTACAGGGTTACATGGAAAGTAATCTAGTCGGATACAACATGGAAATACTTGGAGTACAAGTCAAGAAGCCCTTTTAGGTCACGCCGAGTAATAGAACCTTCCATCTTTGCATCGTGGGCTACTCGGCCTCTTCTGGGCTGGTCCGACTACCCTTGTCAGGTTACTCGGCCCTTTGGTCTTGAGGGTACCCGGGGGTCATGGTAACGACAGTAGCCCCCAGGTGCTTTTTGATTGATCCAGTGGATTGCATCCGACTAGTCTTCTCTCCATGTAGAAATTGATCTCAAGTGATATTGAGAAATTAAAAAGGACTTGACCTGAATCAAGTTTGAGGTACTTGACCTCGGGTGGATCAAGGCCAACAGGGCCTTGAATTAGACATGCTGTCAGTAGACACCCAACTCTGAATGATGTCAGAAAATTGGATGTATGCTTGTTGAAGCCAATTTGTATGAAAATGCCGTGTGTAGAACAGCACACAGCTCTTAGAGCTGATTAAGTCCATAGAGGAGATTTAAATAAAGTCAGCATCCGAGTCTGTCGGCTAGGGCTTGAAGCATACTATGGAGATAGTACCCAACTGACTGAGTTGACCTAGGCTGTAAAGCATGCCTACAAATTTGAAAATTATGAATGCACGATCAGTGCATCATACTGATGTAGCCCCCGAGTTACTGTGTAATTCGTAGAATTGTACAGAAACTCTAAAGTGAGCCTAAATCAAGAAAAACGATCTAAAGTTAAAAATAAAGTCAGCATCCAAGTCTGTCGGCTAGGGCTGAAAGCATACTATGTAGATAGTATCCAACTGACTGAGTTGGCCTAGGCTGAAAGCATGCCTACAGATTTAAAAATTATGAATGCATGATCAGTGCATCATACTGATGTAGCCCCCGAGTTACTGTGTAATTCGTAGAATTGTATAGTAACTCAAAACGAGCTGAACCAAGAAATAAGATATTGATCCGAGTGAATGAATGTACGATCAATGCATCATACTGATGTGTTGAAAAATAGCATCCATTATATAAGGAACTCATGTTTTCCTGCGCACAAGGCAATTAGAACAGGAAGTCACAATGAGTCTCAGCCAAGAACTTCTCATTCCGAGCTGGTGTCTAGGTCCATCCAGCTAATCAGCCAGGGATGATTACAACCCGTAGCCCCCAAGCTGTCTCTCAACGAAAACAATTGAGATACAGAAGAGGATAAATTCTAGGTATTATCCGACTTAAATTGTCAAGGATATAAAACAACCCGTGTGCCTGGGAAGTCTGCCGAGAAAATGGTGGAACTCACGCAAGTGAGTCCACGTGGACTAGCCCCCGAGTCTGTAGATAATCAATATGATTATGTACAGACTCAAAAGAGACACAAATCCGAGTAATGACTGATGATACAGCTGAATAAAATTAGTGGAGCTCACGGAAGTGAGTCCACGTGGACTAGCCTCCAAGTCTGTGGATAATCAGAATGATTATGTGCAGACTCAAAAAGAACTAGAAGCATTAAGATTACTAATAGTATAGTTGTTTTGAATTTTAGTGGAACTCACGCAAGTGAGTCCACGTGGACTAGCCCCCGAGTCTGTGGATAATCAGAATGATTATGTGCAGACTCAAAAAGAACTAGAGACACACAGACTGAAATCTGTACTGTTAGACTGAAAAATAACTAAGGATCATACAAATAATCTGAGAGATTAAGTGTATACTCCAATGATGCTCATTTAGATTTTATCCGAGTCATCCATCCTTATCCACCGAGTCACAAGTTTACTGTGATGAGTTTTGTCGTTGATGCAGGAATTTGGACAGGCGCTTTTCAGATCCTGAAGCAGAAACGTCAGATCATTTTCGTCCTTTCAGATTCTTCATCTTGGCCTTTAAAACCAAGTGTTGACGTTGGCGGTTTCTTCATTCTCCCAACACCAGACCATGACTGGCCGTAGGAATTCCAGGCGTAGGGTTTCATCTGCTGCAGTGCCATCAGCTCCGGGCGACATGCCGCCGCCTCCAGCACCTCCAGCAGCCCCAGCCCCAGCACCACCTGTAGTTCCAGCGCCTGTTCCTGTGCCCTTGGAGATGATCGAAGTGCTCAACGAGCCTCCTCTCGCGATGATCCCTCCTCCACCGGAGGCCCCGGCACTGCCGGAGTTCATCGCCATCTCGTCCGGGGAAGAGGACAAAGGTGAACCACGCAGAAGGTATCTGCCAGGGCGTAACGATCTCCTCACCAAACCATCCTGTGTTGCTCACAGGACCCGCAGCCGCCGTGGTGGGTAGATATAGGTTAGTTGTAATAGGCTAGAGCAATGATGCTCGCCTGAGTCTCTTGTAATGCATATTGTTCTTATCTTGTAATGTTCGTCTGCTTCTTCACCTTTTGGTGAAGCGTCTTGTCTGCATTGTGTTGCATTTTGTTTTCAGTGAAATAAAGAGACTCAATTTCTGGTGTGAACTGAGTCATGTTTTAAGTCAACTGAAAAATGCAGAATTCGAGTGATCTTCTTTTTAGAGAAGCAAAGTTGTTCCTGCCTGCTTGCCGAGTAATTTGGCCGAGTAATTTTTAGGACACCAAATTTCCCGCCCATTAGCAGCCCTAGCGTACTGGGGAAGCTAAACGGTTAGCAAAATCTGGGCCGCAGAGGTGAAACCGGGTATTCTGGGCCATCTGATTTGATCCATCCGTTTATAAGACCAGATCTTGCCGCAACTGCAGCTCTTCCTCTCGCCATCACACCTTGCGCTGTTCACCAAATCCCTAAATCCCCCCGAATCAATCCTTGCTACGCAATGGCCGGAAAGGGAGATCAGAGAGAGATGGAGGAGATGGCGGCCGCTGGAGCGCAGACATTCAATGCTTCAGCGGGCGCAAGCTCGTCTCGTGAGGCAGTCATTCCGAAGAGCATTGCGGGCGGACCTTCAGGTCCTCTGATCGTTGTTCCAGATGCTGCCGAAGGAGAGAAGGCCCATCCGTGGCCTAGATCAATCTCTTCTGAAAAGAGATTGGAGTTCTTGGTGAAGAAGGGTTGGCTGCCGCACAAGGAAATCATCGGCTGGCGAGCGGCAGAAGGGGAAACATTCCCATCTCCTGGGCCAGGTGAAATTGTAGTGTTTGAATCCTTTTTTCAGCGCAGATTTGGATTGCCGACTCATCGATTTCTCAGATCTCTGCTGCATTTTTACAAAATTCAGCTGACGGATCTGAATCCGAATGGCATTTTGCATTTATCGATGTTCATCACTCTTTGCGAGTGTTTCCTGGGGATTGAGCCCCATTTCGATCTTTTCCGGGATTTGTTCTTCCTGAAGCCACATCCCTCGGCCGAGAAACTACAGTTGATGGGAGGTGCCGGTGTTCAGCTCCGGAGGAAGAACAAGTATTTTGATTGCCAGTTGTCCACCTCGAACAAAGGGTGGCACTGTGAATGGTTTTACTATGCCAATGTTCTTCCGGCCCTGCCCAAATTTGAGAACAAGTATCCAGTGTATGAGGATATTTGGAAAAGTAAGCCGGGCCCTTCAGTTGCTGCAGAGTTGAAAGAACTGCACAAGTTGATTGCGGCTGTGAAGGAGCCAAGTAAAAGAGTTCTCGGTCCAGCCATTGCGCTGAATTTTTGTTTGAGGAAGTTCCAGCCTTTAAAGGTGAGGTATTTTCCAGCTTGGCTGTGGAGAGGTCTTAAGGATCCTAACCAAGAGCCGATTCCTGGGGGATACCATGAGATGAAACGCCGAGTCATCAGCCCCAATAATGATTTGTTCGTCGTAAAGGACGCTGTCACTTTACTGAAGCTTTCAGGTGATGAGTATCAGTGGTTTGGCTACTGGCATAATGAGCCTCGTCCTGCAGTAAGCATCTTTTTACTTGATTACTTGTTTGCAGCATATTTCTGAATTATTCTTCTGGAGAAATCTTGACCATTCCGAGTTATTTCCCTTGTAGGACCGTGACAGGTTCAGAAGCCCGGGCCTGATCCTCCAGTGATTACTGACGACAACTTGGCGCCTCTGCGAATCAGGGAACAGAACATTGAGTTGGGCGATGATGATGAAGAGATCACTGATGCTGAGCTCAAGGCCCTGTTTGGGGACTCGGACGACGACGAAGATCCTCAAGAAGGTGGTGAGGAGATAGAAGATCCTCTGGCCACCAGCGGTGAAGATGGAGATCAGTCTCCTAACCGTGATGAGGCCCCTGCTGCTGATACTACTCACCTGCATCTGCTGGTGAGTTAATTTATAAACGCGAAAGGCGTAGTAAAGCTAATCAGGACCGAGATGCTCGTCGATTAGGTCTTGAATATGCTGTAGGCCAAGGACCCAGCCAGCAGTTGCCCGAGCGCTCTGCAGCTGTAAAGCGCAAACGGAACCCCATAATAGTCATCTCTAGTTCTGATGAGGAGGAGGAGCATGAGGAACAGGGGGATGCTGAGCCTTCATCCGAGAAACCAGCTGACTCAGGAGCCAGGAAGGCTGAGAAGACCAAGGCTCAGGTCCGACATCCTTCCTTAGCTGCTCGAATTTTTAGACAAGTAATACTTCCTTATAATAGAGGTCACCTTGCTTTTTTGTTCCGCTTAATAATTCCGTTATAATATCCACAGACTAAGGATGCGGTTGAGAGGGAGGATAACTCCCGAGCTTTAGATACCAACATGGTTGAGAGACATGCGGAAGATGCTGATACCAATGCTGGGCAAAAGGTTGTTAATGCGGCTGTTGCCACTCTGGATAAAGAGTTGGCATCCATTGATGTCCTTGCTAAGGGACGTGACGACACCAGGGGTGAAGATCCTGATGAGATGGTTACCAAGGAAACTGTCTCGGCTCTTGACTCGTCTGTGCGCCAGCCTCCAGCCCCCAGCAAGAAGAGGATAAAGCCATTGAAGAGGCTGAGGATTTCTGACACGTAAGCCTTTTGTGATAACTTTTAGCTTATTCTTTTTTCTGCTAATTGTTTCGGCTGACTGAACTCAACTTGATTCTTTCACCTTACAGCCTTCCTATAGAGGAGGGGCCAGTGATGACAGCTGAGAAGACTGTTCCCGCGGGAGGGAATATCAATGTCGAGACAAACGTGGAGAAGGCTGCAGCCACGGAACCGACGCTTGGCGCTGGTGGTGATGGCCAAGAGGGACAGGAGGAGACCATTCAACAAGTCGTTGAGTCTGATGCTCTGGTGCTCCACCCCTCACCTGTAATGGAAACTGAGATGATGAGCCGAGAAGACCCTTCGGCCAACCGGACTCAAAGCTTGGGCGGCGCCAGCTCTTTTGGACCTGACATTGAGGTTGAAGATCTTCCTCCTCCTACTATTGAATTTAACCCAGCCTTGTTCGAATTTTGGGAGAGATCGAAAGAATCTGGAAGTCTTTCTTTCGAATTTGCTGGAGAGAAAGTGGTCATCAACGAGGAGGAGGACGAAAAGGAGTTTGACCTGTCGGAGAACCAGCTGATTGACTTGATCGACACTCAGCAGGTGAAGCTCTTGACTTGCCTTTCTTTTTGTACCAAAAAAGGAGTCAATGCTTATCATGTGTGATTTTTGAAGAAAATTATTGCTAAGAGCCGAGAAAAGACCAAGTTCTTCAAAGTCTTGAAGTCTGCGTCCGACTCGCTCCATGGAGACCTGACTGCCAAAAACCTGAAGATCCAAGAGCAGCAGGAAGAATTGCCTAGACTGAAAGCTGAGTTGTCAGCTGCTCACAAGGAGAAAGCCGAGTTTGAACTCGCCCTCGCAGGTGATGCCTTGGATCCATTGCTTGTCAAGTTTTGTGAGTGTGTGGACTCATCTGACTTGTTTTGTTTTGTAGCTCAACCCAAACTGACCAAGGATGACTTCGACGAGCTCAAGCTGTTGAGGAGGAATGCTCCTTTGCTGAGAGAAAGCGTGGCCAAGGCAAATCTTGAGGCTGAAAACAAGGCTGAGGCCTTATCGGCAGCTATCCGAGAAAAGGACGCCCTCAAGGTTGAACTGGACAACTTGAGGACTGACTCTGACCTCCTCCTTACCGAGAAAGAAGAGATTCAAGGTAAAGATTGTGAATAAGGGTCTTTGACCAGTCTCTTGTATATTTTGCTGAATGACTTGGGTTTTGCAGGTGAACTGGTGACTTTGAGAGGAGAGAACACGTCTCTCGTTCAAAGTGCCAGAGCTGTCTGCCAGTTTGTCTGGTCAGTGCCTGAAGAAATGCCCGAGGGTCCTCTACATGCAACACTGGCGCAAGCTCCTGAGGCACAGCGAGCTCATTGCAAGTCTGTCGCCGAGTATGCTGCTCGTCACGCCTTAGGAGTGGTCAAATCACTGTACTCCAAGGTTGACTTGGCATCTTGCAAGGAGGGCTATGCCAAGTTAGGGTGTTGTGCAGAGGAGTTGGTGAAGGATGTTCCTTTGTCGCCATAGTTAGGGTTGTTAGGGATTCCTGTAAATAAAACAATGAAGTAGTCATATGCAGGATTGAATACTGAGTATTTTGAAGTCACTATGCCTTTGTGGTGACCAAGTGTTTAATGACTTGCTTTTGTCGTTAACTGTCTTATGTTTATGCACTCTTAACCGTTCCAGCAATATGAGACCGTGGGTCAGCATATGCGTAGGAGTTAGCGTGAGAGTTTCACAATCAGAGCAGTTGTGACAATTTATATGTGGTATGAGATGAGTGTTTGTCATTCAGAGTTCTCTGTAGACTGTTTTCAGAGACCAGTTGCCTCCTTATGTTTATGCACTCTCCGTTGGAGCTTCACAATCAGGATGGGCAAGGCTTACTTAGTCATTTAGAAGGGATCCGAGACATATACTCATGTATTGATTAGCCCCCTGGCTCTGTTGTGACTAAGGTAGTTAGTCACGACAGAGTCAAAGATGAAGTAAACAAAAAAGGATTTCATTTTATTCATGTGAGGCATAAATAAGGGTGAATACAAGTATAAGTCGCAAAAAAGCACTAAACAAAGAAGCGACGTAGCTGATCAATGTTGTGTGTATGTGGAAGAAGATGTCCGTTCTCTCGGCGCAGTTTGTACGATCCGGGCCGAGTGACTTCGTGTACGACGAAAGGTCCTTCCCAAACTGGTGATAGCTTGTGTCGGCCTTCAGTAGACTGGATCTTTTTGAGAACGAGGTCGCCTACTGAAAAGGCGCGATCTCAGACTCGGCGCTGATGATAGCGTCTCAGCTTCTGAAGGTATACTGTGGATCTTCGGGACGCGTCTTCGCGCAGTTCTTCCAACTGGTCAACGGATTGAGTTAGCTGCTCGTCAGATGACTCCTCCTGATAGTTGGTTACTCGGGGAGAACCAAATTCGAGTTCAGAGGGGAGAACTGCTTCTGCTCCGTAGACCAGGAAGAAAGGCGACTGTCCCATAGGACGGGTAGGAGTGGTCCTGAGTGCCCATAATACCGCTGGGAGCTTTTGGACCCATCTGGAAGCATAAGACTTAAGTCGGTTGTACAAGCGAGGTTTTAGTCCTTGCAAGACCATACCATTGGCTCGTTCAACTTGTCCGTTGCTTTCAGGATGGTAAGTGGAGGCGTGACACAATTTGCTTCTTGGGTTGCCGCGAGCTGGAGTGACTCGGCTTCACAAGCATAAGAAAGCTTGACGTCAGAGCGGAGTGTAATAACTCCTTTTGGAGCTGGCATCTTCAGAACTAGGTAAGTATAGTTAGTAATAGCCATGAATTTGGCCAAAGCTGGCCTGCCAATGATGGCGTGGTAGGCTGACTCAAAGTCAGCTACTTGGAAGCAGATGTGTTCTTTCCTGTAATTGTCGGGATTGCCGAACTGAACAGGGAGGGTAATCTGTCCGAGTGGTAGGGCTGAGGTGCCTGGGATGATCCCATGGAAGGGGGAGTTACTCGGCTGGATACTTGACCTTGAGACTTTCATATCGTCAAGCGTTTTGACAAATAGGATGTCAAGAGCACTCCCTCCGTCTATGAAAACCTTACTCAGCTGGACACCATCGATGATCGGTGAAAGGATCAAAGGATATCTGCCCGGCTTGGGAATGTGATCTGGGTGATCTCGTCGATCAAAGGTGATAGGTACCTCGGACCACCGAAGATACTGAGGTGCATCAACCGAGATCGTCTTAACAGCTCGGCTTGTGAGCTTCTGCTTGCGTTTGGACTCATATGCGTCTGGACCACCAAAGATGTGGAGGCATTGCTTGGGTTCTTGGTAACCATCTTGGTCATCATCATCCCCAGCCTTTGGGTCTGCCTCGGTCTTCTTGTTGGTGTAGGTCATGAGCCCCTTAAACTTTATGCAGTCGCGGAGCTTGTGAGAACTCTTTGGGCCGCCATGAAAGATGCAAGGCTCGTCGAGGAATTGCTCGTAATTGGTGGGCTCTCGGGGCTCACGCTGCTTCTGGAACCGGGACTTGTCGGCTACGGCCACTAGATCATCGCCCTTGCATTTCTTGTCCTTCGAACCTGATCCCTCAGGTTTGTCCGACTTGTTCTTGCCGTCGTGACGTCTGTGATAGGAGTCTTTGTCGCGCTCGGCGCATAACTCATTCCCCGCAGCATATGAGTCAGCCAAAGCCAGCATCTCTCTAACAGAGCCGGGATAGCCTTGACCCATCTTATGGAGTAAAGGTTGGTCAGTGCAACCGTCGACAAAGGCCGAGATGACCTCTGTCTCGGTGATGCTCGGTATCTCGTTCTTCTTCTGCGAGAAACGCTGTATGAAATCCCGAAGGGACTCGCCCTCCTTTTGCTTGATCATCTTGAGATTTCTGCTTTTGGCGGGTCTTTGTGCCGTTGGCTTGTAGGTATCAATGACCGTGTGGCGGAGCTCATCCCAGGAGTTGATAGACCCGGGCGGCAAATTAGCTAGCCAACGTCTTAATGGTGGAGCTAGCATGATGGGGAGGTAGCAGGCCATGACAGCTTTGTTGCCGCCTGCAATGTGGATGGCGAGAGAGTAGGTATTCAACCACTAAGTCGGGTCTCCCTTTCTGTCGTACTTCTCGACACCTGGCAGGCGCATTGACTCGGGGAATCGTGCCGAGTTGCGGAGCCGTCGGGTGAGAGCTTGCAGTCCGTCAATGTCGGCTGAGTCATCATCCGAGTGACGGTCGTCGTGTCGGGGGGAGCCGTTGCGCCGTGGAGGCATATCTCGCCGTTCATCGTCGTGACGGCGCCTATCGTGGTCGCGGTCACGATATCGGTGATGATCATCATAGTGGCGGTCGTCATCACGGCGACCTCTCTCTTGATCGAGGTCTTCTTGGTTGCGACCGTTTCTACGTTGGCCATCTTCTCGGTGATGTTCTCGGCGCCGGTCGTCCCGATGCCTGTCGTTGACACGGCGGCCATTGTCGCGATCCCGCTCTTCTTCTTGTCGGTGGTGTTCTCGCCGTGGAGCCTCGCGAGGAGGTGTGCCCCGAGGTGGGGTTCTCCTTGGTGGTGATCGCGCTGGCGGGGTCGGTGATCGATCAGGGAAGCGACGTGGTGGCGAACGGGATCGTCTGGGTGACCGTCGTCCGGGTGACCGTCCGATTCCGAAGCGATCATAGTCATCCTGTCGGGCGTGTTCTCGGTCTTCTGACCTCTGGCGGCGCACGACGTTGATGTCTTGGCGAGCATCAAACCCAGGTCGAGCTATCACCTGGCGGTGAAGATTCTGCTGGGGAGGTGCGTCCACGGCTGCCGGGGTTCGTTGCCGGTTGGGACTCGGATTTTCCAGGAGCCTGCGCCTTCTGTTGGACGATGAAGAGCTGGGGGGCCCGAGAAGGAGTTTGACTCCTCAAGAGGGTGGCAGCTTCGGCGTAACACTTGGCCTTATCGAGCAAAGGCGTGATAGCTGCTGGTGAGAAGTTTGGATCGTTTATAGCCGCCTCGACTTGGTCAAGGATGGTCCTATTGGCAACCATGTTCTGCTCCGGTGTCCGAAAGGCTTGATGGCCGTTGACGTCAACGAAAAGCGAACGTTGGAGATCGCGAGATCTGCCGTTGTTCCTTCTTCTAGGAGAACGATCGTAGTCATCAGGGTTTTTGTCATCTTCAGGTATCGTACCAAGGGCACCTTAATTGTTCAGTCGGGATTGGTGAGCCCGAGCTGCGGCTGCAGCAGAGGACTCGACGTTCATCGCTGCTAGGGCCGCTGCGGCTGCTTCAACAGCTGCCGTCGTGGCTGCCGGGGCAGGAGCGACGGTGTTTGCTGCCGGTGGTGGTCCTCCTGGCGGGGGTCCGGGTAAATTGGCTGCATTGCCGTTTTGAGCGGTCAGGCGAGGATGAGCCGTCCGAGCTGTAGCCTGCGTTGGTCCCTTGATCTGTCGGCTCGTACATGGAATCCCAGATTGAGGTATCATAGGTGTCCATGTGATCTTCCCGGATGCAAGCAACCAGGTTGAAGGACATGTCTCCCTCTGATGCTAGTAGATCCTGCACGTCTCCTCGGAGAATTGTATCAGCAGAATTACGTAAACCGAAGGGAAACATACCATAGCGCTGAGCCGGATAGTAAGTCAGGCTCGGCATATTGGATCTGAAGCGGGTGTTCTCTAGGACGGCTCTTATCTCGGCTGCCGAGTAGTCCGAGTAGGACTCGACCTGGAGCCTGGAGAAGCCGGACTCTAACTCGGCGAGAGGAGAGTCCGACTCGATCTCAACCGCGCGAATCGGCGAGTTGGTGGAGACGAGGTTGCCGGTGGTGTCGGCGACAAACTCCAAGCTCCCGAAGGTGAGCCGGACGCCTGGAGCGAAGTTGTTGATGAAGCGATCCATCGTACTCGACGAAGAGGATCCCCACGCACCACCTACCTGGCGCGCCACTGTCGAGGTTTTAGAGCCTCGATAGATTTGTTATGGGGGCGAAAGAACCAAGAATACGATGGTGAACACGAGACAAGGAGTTTAGACAGGTTCGGGCCTCCCGGAGGATAAAAACCCTACGTCCTGTATGAGGTGGTCTGTATTGCGTATGTTTGAGAGATGATCTCTGCCCGCCTTATATAGTCGGGGGTACAGGGTTACATGGAAAGTATCCTAGTCGGATACAACATAGAAATACTTGAAGTACAAGTCAAGAAGCCCTTCTAGGTCACGCCGAGTAATAGAACCTTCCATCTTTACATCGTGGGCTACTCGGCCTCTTCTGAGCTGATCCGACTACCCTTATTAAGTTAGTCGGCCCTTTGATCTTGAGGGTACCGGGGGTCATGGTAACGACAGTGGCCGGAGAGACATGTCCGTGCGCGCGGGCACGCGTGTTCGTTCGGGTCGTCACGTCAACTGCTTCAGTTGGTACCAGCTTCCTCTGCTGTCGCGCAGGTACGCCGCGTCCGGGTTGGTCGATGTTGACCAAAACCAATACATGCACCCCACGCATGCGCCTTCATGGTGGTTCCCTACACAGTACCTTGTGAATGAAGGGCTTCATGGTGGTTCCTACTCATTTGATTAAGATTTGAAAAGCCGGACTTATTCTTAGCTTACATGCAAAGTTCGCCAGACCAGGCTGGCACTCACGTAGGTAGATTGTGCAACCCCACAACGTTAATGTCCTGTTCGTTCTGGGAGATATCGTTTTGTTCAAGCGATTCTAAAAAGTAGAAGCCGCATGTTAAAATGCGTGACAGAAAAAAAATTATCTCGTTTTGGAAAACTGAATAGAGTTAAACGATACCCTTAACAGTCAATGTATTTTCATCAATAGAAGCCTGGTTTTTGTCCTTGATAGTTGAATCAGTCCAAAGGCAACAACGGGTTCAGTAAAACTTACTATGCAGCCACTTTGCTGCTTCTCCAAAACTCGGAAAGCGCAGATCCAAGGCAAATGTGAAGCATGCGTGTAGCAGCAGCTTCATGGTTCTTTTGATAGGGGATGCTGGTGCCCTATTTTGATAGGGGCCATGGACTTCCGAAGTCCTTTAACTAACACAAGTTCTCGAGCGGTGCATAGGAAAATTGTTAACTTTATCACACGTGAGGTAATGTTGCTAAAATTTTGTTTTGTTTGTCACTTAGACAATGAATGTGTTTGTTTGCCATGTTAGTGCTTCTTTTTGCCTCTAATTGAGAAATTTGTAAGACACCTAAGGAACTATTTTCCTCTAATTTGGAACCCTTAACGTACCGGAAAAATCCTGTCATAAGGCTGAACTGGTGCAGGCAAATCGGAAAATGCATCACGCTTCATATCTCACTGTTTTCAGCAAAGTGATGTCAATGTATATCCTTTTCTTTTGATTAAACTATATGCTACCATACCTATTATGTTGATGTGTAAAAAGAAAGCTTGATATTTAAAACCGAAAAAATGATAAATTACAAACAATAAGTTCCAAAACACTAAAGACACTGCTGAGTCATTGCTCCCAATCAACCTGACAAAAATACTGCCCGGCATGCTACCAAAAAATACACTAACTCATGATACTGCTGTGTCATTGCTCCAAAGTATTTTTACATATTTTCACTCAAGATAACAAAGAAAAACTACGTGTTCTGCTTAACTAGCATCCACCATATAGATAGAAACAGTTCATCAAACATAAAACAGCATACACTAGTTCCAAATTTGTGAAAAGATAATAGAGGAAAAATCTTTCAAAGGAGCTAGAGAAATCCTCCAGTGTACTTCGAGATTCTCCACCTGCGACAATCAGATTTAAGAACATAAGAATATGGGGGATTTTTCAACAATAATCAAGGGGGAAAGGGTTACTACAAGTAGAAGTTTTCCTCCGCGGTCTCCTCCACCGGGAGACATACTGAACGTGGATTGCTATCCTCGTTGCTTATAACAGTCAGGTCCACCTTTTTCCCAATATTCTCCACCAAGTTTTCAAACAACTAATCAAACCAAAATCAAAACGAAGTACATATGAGTGCAAACTCATAATAAATGAGTGCGCTACTCCTACAGAAACAAATAGTGATATATTTTTTTCTCAAAATGCCATTGGAAGATCCACTCTTTAAGTTTAATGTACCATCGAAAGAAGTTGGGTAAATTTCAATATCACGGAGAGTTCGTTCCATCAAAAAAATTACCAATCCATCCAACTCAATTACTCTTTGCCCGCACTTCCATTTTCTGGTGCAGAATTAACATAAGGAAAAGACTCATCCACTTGGTGCTTGCTTTAATGTATTGCCTCATTCCTCCAAAATGGCTCAATGCCAGGAAGAAGCAAGCTATGTCGTTGATCAGTGTGACCTGTGGCAGGAACACCAAGTGGGATGAAACCAATACTTTAGCCTAACTGCTCTTCACTTCCGATTTCAGGTTTCAACTATGGGTTAGCAAGTTGCTAAATCCCTCTGCGAATTAGCATGCAATTGGTTGAACAGGAAAGGGGACCTAAGAATGGCAATATACCAGAGGTCCCTATCATCAACCAAATCTGCAAACACAACTAAACTGCGAAATGGAATATCTTGAGAAAGATTACACCGTGTATGTTCACGGACGGATAGTTTGTGCTTCAACATGCCACCAAGAAGTAGCAACTCTCGCACTTCTATTCGAGCTCATTAGAGAGAATGGAAGATAGCAAGATGAGGTAACTTTAATTACTGTTAACAGCAGGTTACCTGAAATTTGATGGGATGGGAGAACAAAAATGAACGGAATAAACATTCAATAGTATTAAGTTTGACAAGATTTTTCAATGGTATATACCTAAAGAGGGGATCTTTCAATCGTATGAAATGAAAGTTATCAATATAATTTAGTTAAAGAAGTGCCTGTAAGCTTGTAGCAACATGTCGTCCATTGCATCGAATAATAATATCATTTTGCTGCAATCCCTTCGAAAAAACTGCTCGAGACACCTTGGAGATAAGCAGGCAGATGGCAAAAAGATCAGAAAAAAGTAGCTTTACAGAAATGTACAGTTGTACATCACTTACAATTGCATAATATTAAAATACAAACTATTTTAGTAAATTTAGAAAGAAGGTTGGACTGCCAAAATCTGAATATAATTTTTAAATTTACACGCAGGTCAAGGCATACCAGCTCAACAAGGAACCCATCCGATCCGTCTTGCAAAGGCCTGGGAACTTTCACCCAAGGTGAAGTGGGGGCATTATGCAAATTCACACCTAAAACCCTTATAGTTGGACGGCAGTATTTCCTGTAAAAGGAGCTCATGAAACAGAAAAAAATTGGAACCAGCATCACTAGCCTTTATGAAGAAACAAGCTCCCAAGTGATATAAAAGCAAACCCACGATATCTCAGTCAAACAAAGCATATATTATAAAGGAGCATATTGCATAATCTCATTTTGCTTGTTTGATTTGCAAGGTGCTATTGACAGTGATTTTGTATATTAGCCTGTCCAACTCCTCATTTCTATCATAACAGATAGCAGGAACTTTACCCATTGACTAAAGAAAAAGATATGAACTGAGAATCGTGCTATAAAGTTACACATTTTCTTTTAGATCCAATCTTTTACTTTTTCTGCATAAACACAAAAATAAAGATTTACTAGTCTTTTCATGCTTGTTTAGGATCTCCTTGACAAGTGTTCTTGCTGCCTATGTCCTTTTTTTTTACTAACCTAGGAGGGTCCAGTTGGCTTTGGCATCCAGATGCAAATTGAAGAGGACCCGATAGGTGAGTGTACACCCACACCTCCCACCATGCACATTTATACTTAAATATAACATGGGCTTCAGTGATCGCTAAACATAATACAATAATGGCTACCTGCCCAACCTCAACCAACTGAAGCTTCTTTCGATCTATGGTGGGAGCAAGTGCTATCCCACCCTATGTAACAGCATAATATTTTGGTATTTGATCACTTGCAACCAAATACCAATGGGCAATTCTGAGCGAAATCCCTTTTTTGAAGTTTCATTTCTCAAACTATAACCCGGAGGATAGGTGTTTTCTTTTTCTGTTAAGACATGCTTTAAGTTTAAGAAACTAATGTTGTTGGTCGCTATGAGCTTGCGCCTGCATGGGATGATGCACATAGGTAAGGTCATTCCATATGTAAATTATGTGTCTTTTATGTAAAGAGAGGGACAGAGAGATTGTGGGTTTCATTGTTTTAGAGTGCAATCGCAAAAAGGCTAGGAGGTATTTTTGAATCTCTTAACTTTTCTCGCCCCAAATCATACCAACTAGGGTTTCAAGAATTAAAAGAAAATCTCCTAATGCCTTCTGAACAGATTAGGGACTTCCTGCAGTAGGGTCCCTGGAGTGGGCCTGGGCAAAGCATGTGAAACACTATTAGGCCCAGCAAGCAAAAAGGCATTGACAAAAAGGATCATGCAAATTGTTTATTTGAAGCAGCTCAGAATCTTAGAAAACATTCTTAAAAGTTTTATCTGATCCATCCAGCATCTGTTGATAATGTCATATGATATCATACATGTTCGAAACAGATGAGCTCTCATCCAGCCTGTGTTTACTTATTACCAGCCAATACTATCAAAAATGACAAGATAAATAAGATGGAGCATACCCTGTTTTTTTGAAATGTTCCCACCATCTTAAAATGATGTTAGATGGCAGGAAAGGAGTACAAGACACACTTTGGAAAAGCATTCCAATAGCCCTCCCATTTCTGTTTATTGCTGGACCTCCAATTGCAGTCTGCTGTCTGCATTTCTTGGCAGGAAAGGAGTGCAAGGAAAGATGGTATTAGATAGTGTTTATATCTTGGAAAATAAAGAAACAGGATAATATATATGTACATATGTGTTTAAAAATGTTGCTGTCTGCATTTCTTGGCAAATTCGGGGAAAAGCAGACCAACGTTCGATGCTGGAACAAAAGAAATGAAGAAAGTTAGCACCACTATTCTTATATTTGATAATATCTTCTAACAACAATTAACGGTGACAAAACTATAGCACCGATATAGGGGGGAAAGCATTCTTCCTACCCAGCGTATATTCTTTTTCTTTGTTTCTGATTTAATTTCATTCTTTTATTTTTGTTCTGCTTTTTTGTCGATCCATACTGTTCACACCCTATCTTTTTACATCAGCATACATATGTATATAGGGTAGACATATATTGCATATGTACCCAATAATGATCACAGAACATTCATATATTACTGGTATATGCCATATAAAATTCAAATATTCAGAATTCAAATGGAAGCATGGATATCGATTGAATCCAAATCCAAGCACATCATCTTTTCACGCCAGTCAATTATGGATATGCTTTTTGCCCACACAGGATAGTCAACTAAGCATGAAACAGAACAAATGACTTGTATTATGAATGAAGCGAAATCATTATAAAGTTGAGTAAATATAATGTAAGACAATACATATGCACTAATAAATTCAGTCAAATATCATCGCACATAAAACAATATTTGGATGAAATAGAAAACGAAATATATGCATCTTCCTTTTTGGTGATGAATTCGAGTGCACTCAAATCATGATCATTGTTCCAGCAGAAAAGATATACATTTTGCACACCCTACATATAAACTATTAAGGGACCAGTGTGCCTCAACTTCTCAAACAGAACTCATTCGGTCTTCATTATTGATTTTGAAATTTTGTACTGGTAACAACTGAATAAATGCTGAATTCTGATAAAGTTATAAACATTTCGGTAAATATACAGCAAAACTATATAGATCATAATACCTGTAAATTCCACAAATACCTTGAAGCCCAAAGGGCTCTTCAGATTGTCGACCGAGTCCAATAACAGTATCTCCGGGATAAAGCATTTCACGAGTTGAGTGAGGCCCAAGAGCAAGTCTTTCAAGATGGGAATCCCTTGGATTCATGTTCTCACTGATTTCCACCAATTGTATGGTTTTGACAACACGATCAAACGAGACAGATAAAACTAACAAGTTCCAGTGATAGTCACATGCTGCTATGGTAGCAACATAAGAGACACCATCAAAAAGATAGACTTCAATCTACATGAAGTATGATATAGATTAGTACCTTGCACCTCTTTATGAGACTAAGAAAGTAGAAATCTATAGTACCCGAGAATAATTACCTTTTCAATGTCAGGATAGAATGAGTCATGTCTAGCTACAGTTGCTGATGAAAATATTGTCCCAATCATGCTGGCTCGATCAAATTCAACAATAAATCCTGAAGCTTTCCACAGTCGATCACCATCAACTATTGAACATAACAACTTGATCCATCAGCTCTGGAGTAACCATGTATTGGTCTGTAAAGTTCAATTTAGGTCATGTCTGATGTGTGTCTGATTGATCAAACAAAGTGTTTCTACTTTCCACATATCACAGTTATTTCCAATAAAAATGAAATATATTCACACAACTTTCCTACTAGGCTACTACTTAGTTTCATTTTTGAGTCGGAGTGATCACAGAATCCTATTATCCTAAAGACCATTGTCCTAGAAATGTTACCAAACATGCATTCTAGTGTATCCTGTACTTAAGTCAACAACCTCAGTTAGCATCTCATGAACCCTGATTCATACACAGGATGTGGCAATTTCGTGCGGAGTCTTGTGCAGCATGACACACAACTAGTTCGATTCAACAAGACTAAGATAATCTGTTCAATGCAACAGATTATCTATCATCATTTGTAAAGGTCTACTCTTTATTGATGTTGGCCATTCTACTTACGATCAGAATTGAGCATTTGTATTAGAAACAAAAAAAAAGGAAAACATTAAGCCCTGGATAAAATAACTTCGACTCAACAAAGTGCCTTTTGACGAGGGAGAAAGATTTGTTTCTTATTTTCAGTTTCTGAAACGGAAGGAAAGTTCAATTTGATAAATTTAGTACGGACAAAGAGAACAAGGAGCCCATAAAGTTACCGTCGATGGAGGCGACGCCGACGACTGCCAGGGAGACCCGCGCCACAGTTCTCCTAGCTTCTGCATCGATTGGCAGGTTTGCGTCCCGGGGTATCACCACAACATTGTCATCTGATTATGTAATTTCAGATTCACCGACGATGAAGCGGGCGAGGCAACATCACAGTGGCAAGAAAGTCACCTGGACGGCTCGAGCATTGGGGGAGTTCGAACTTTTCGGGCAGGTTCCAGGGGTGCCGAGTCGGGGCGATTGGGTCGACAGCCCTTTGCTTCGCCGGCGGCTCGCCGAGCTCTGGATCCAACCCCGGCTCCGTCATGGGACCGCTAGTTGATAGATTAGGGGTTTAGACTTGCTTCTTGCTACCCTTTCTTTACGAAGGTTTATTAAACGTGAGTGAATTGCACAAAACTCTAGTGAAGGTTTTAAAAAACTACAACTTTTGAAATTTATTTCAGAGAACTACAACTATTGACCATAGGTTTCAGAAAACTACAATTTTTGTATCCGGTTCCGCATGACAGCCTCACAGGTGTTAGTGTTCTCAATCTGAGATTGACATGTGAAGCCAGAAGCAAAAGTTATAGTTTTTTTAAACATATGGTCAAAATAGTTATAGTTCTCTGAAATAGATTTCTAAAGTTATAGTTTTCTGAAACCTTAACACAAATAGTTGTAGTTTTGTGCAATTCACTCATTAAACAAAGACCTACCCTTTGATTTATGTATGAGCTATTGGGCTTGGCAATAAGCTAAAAAAGGCTATTGGGCTTAGGGACCGATACAATATGCCTAAACAAATCGCTCAGCCCAACCTGAAAAAACAAGCCTAGTTCTGGGTGTAGTAATTTTTTTTTTCTTTCTTCCTCCTTACTAAAAATTTCAATTACACGGTACAACTCAGACACCTATAACGCATGTACATATGCAAACCATATCTTTATGAGTATTTTCGAAGACTGAGCCGGCAAATCTTCGAAAAATCCCTATGAACATCCCTATTGCAGAAAGCACAGCACCGTTAAATCTTAGAAAATTCGCTCACACGAGGAGTCGAACCCAGAACTACTTAGATGACGTTTGGCAAATGGGAAATAGAGAGTGGGATGGGTATTAGGAAATAGACTGAAAAATCTAGACCCTTTATTAAACCATCTAATTAAATCTCAACCCTCTATTCCCCTAGAAAGTATTTCCCAATCCCACCACCCATTTTTCATTTACCAAACATCACATTAAGGTGCTAGTGACACTCTTTTAACCATTAGGCTTCTACATGCCCTTTTTCAAAACTACTTTTCTTTCTTCTTCTAAGCTGTTGACCGTCCCACAGTCATTGCAAGGGTGGTCAGCAGAACAAGTGTCAACAAGCAACACCGTGCATTAGAATTGAAACCTGATACAATTGTGTGAGGTGATTCATATTTTGCTCCCATTTAGTTCACTCATAAAAGCCACACTGACGATCCTCATATACCTTTTCCTTTTAAAATAGGGAAGAAAAGTGAGAGGCATTGTGATGTGATAAATTACCGAAAAGTTGATGAATGTGACTTTGAGGTCCTCAGGAGGTCTCAATTTGCTTGACGATGTCACACTTGAAGATACTTTTGGACTTGACCGAGACAAATAGAACGAGGTCGTCTGATGCACGTCTGACGGCAGTGCCGCCGTCCTAGCTGCATCGGACGCTCCTCTGCTGCTTTGCTTTGCCTGTCTTCTTCTTCTTCTTCTTTCTTTTTGTTTTTTTTTTTTTGTTTTTTTTTTTATCTTTGCTTTGTCTGTCTTGCTACACTAGTACGGGTGCACCCCAACAAGCAACAACAGCCCAGCAGGCAGAGCTCGCTAGCTTCTTCGTGTGCTCAGCTCTGCCCTGAAACGTTGACGACGTTGTACAAGCATGCTTCGCGTCGCGTCCGGGCCTGCCGACGGACTCGACCTTCTCGGCGTCTGGTGGCTAGCTAGCGGCGAGACCAGGCGGTCCTCCGTCATGCCGAGAGCCGCGGTGCCACCGCCAACGAGGGAGAAGAGGCCTCCCTGCGTATCCTTAGTACTACTTGAGTACCCTTAGTCCATTACAATAGCACAACTGATATCATTAAACTTATTCAGTCATTAATCTAGCAAACATTAGTAACAATTAGATATCATATGGCATTTCAACTTTGAAAGGTTCATCATACACATCGTGGTCGCCAATTCAGAATATATAGAAAACTCAACTCTTGGACAAAATCGAATGGCCAATGGTGCTTTGCATAGAGAGTATTGTACTACATGTATTTTCATTTTGTCATGCTGCTTACAAACCTACACATATTTGAGAGTATAAAATCCTTCCATGTAAAAGTAACAGCATGAAACCATACACATAATCATCAAAGCCCATTCTAACCATTCCAGGTCTATTGTTGGTCTGTATGCCTTGATTTATCCGAAATTATTTATCACGTCCACATCACCGTCGCATATGCATAATTGATTTGTTGTGCTTGTCTCTTCACTTTCTCGAATCAGAGTAGTTTCAGACTAGGCTCCAACGACAACTTTTGTATAAAAGGAGTTGGAAGGAAGACATTTCCGCATTGGATACACCGTCATCATCTGGATAGCTTCATCAGACATGACAACTGCATACAGAGGAGATGAGAAAGCATTGCTGGTTTAATAATAAAGGAATTCAGCGAATCAATCAAGCAGAAAGGAAGGTAAGAATTTCCTAACAGCTGTAGCTCGAGGCCTCCACACCCTACTTGTTTACTGTAATGTATACTCTAGTGACCAACTCGATTAGCTTGTGATCATAATCGATTTGAGCGAAAACAGGGCACACCTTTGTTCATCGTGCTAGAAAGAATTGGTCGTCCCAGGTGTGATGCCAAGTGTGCAGAATTTTTAATAGGAATTGAATAAAACTACATACCATAGACGGTGCATGGTTTGCTCTATATTTATTTAATTTGTCCTATAGATTTGTTTTTTGGAAAGAATGACTGCTATATTTAAATAAGATGTAGATGATTAGTTTGTAAGAGCCTATGGTACAACTTCTATCTAAGATAGATTTGTGTTATGTAGCATGATCGAATATGTTGATGTGAATTTGTGCCAGTCACTTCCTCAAATTTATACACATGATTATATCTTAGTATAAAATATATTTTCTTATTTAAGACTCACAAATTTACAATATGCATGAGCGTTGAAGTCCTACAACAAATACTTTCTTAAACACCACAACCATATACAGACTTGTCTAGTTTTTCTATTACAAAATAGAAGAAGAAGAAGAAGAAGAAGAAGATATTTTACTGACGCGAATTTGTTTTCAGACAGAATTTGATTTTATTTACAGCTCCCATCTAAAGCTGTAAGAATAGCCAATCTTATATCTATGTGAGGTAGAACTAGATATGGGGGTTAAGTCTAGGACCTGGATGAATGGGGTATGGCTAGTTTTTTGGTGGTACAATGTGTGAACTTTAATTTCCTTCCAGCGTCCTTTGACGTTTGAATCCAAGTAGGTTGTAGCTATTCAATGGATCAAGTTGCATTAAAATAAGCTACTTGACCTATTCAAGCCCACAGAACACAAGATAAGCAACTACGCTGGGTTTCTACCTAAAAGTATTGCAAATAATAAGACATCAGGTAACAACCAAAAGATTATATTTGGACCTGTTATGGACTTTGTCAAAGCTTCAATGTACGATAAAGACATCAGGTTCCTTTCTCCTCTTTACTTCCCCATCCACACTCTGCTCTGCTTGTCACATCCAGAAGATAATAAATAAATTCGTATATGTTAATGAAGTAACCATGAGCTTATACAAATGAATAATATTCAGATGTTTTGCGAATTATAATATGGTGGTTTCATATTTCATTGTTTTATTAGTTGTTTAACTAGTCACAGGGGGATAAGAAATGCATTTTGTTAGCTTCACTTGGGACACCGGTATATACTAAATTTCTTTCAGGAATTATATTGTATTCATAGGAATTTTTTTTCTAAAAACTGATGACTATAAAATTCATGTGCCCCAAATAGGATTCCCACTGCCAATTTAATTCCAAATGGAAGTCTAGGGAGTAGCTAGGGACCAAGTCAAAGAAATGAGGATACAGCAATAAAATTAACTCATCGTGTTTCCAAATTAGTAATAGTAAGGAGAACAATATATTGCTTAACAAATGAGTTGCAATTTGACCCCCCCCCCCCCCCCCCCCCCCACAACACACACACACTGATATGTAAATTAATAGGTTCTTTGATTGAATATCTTTAGAAGAGACACATTACTTTTGACGAGCAACGACATGCATGCGTGACAGAGGGAATACGATTTTCATGCCTGTAGATGCTGACAAAAGATTTTAAAAAATGCGGACTCTGGATGAGACACAGTAGAGATGTAGGTCTGTCAGAAAATCTTTGAAAAAGATACATGCTGTTTTTCTTAGATTAAAACTATGTATGCACGGGAAATTTTAGTTTCAACTGGACGTGACAGTAGTTTAAGAAACATTCTTCTGAAAATTGTGGCCAACATTTTCAATCATTGATCGCAACGGTTGCTGAATCTTTATGTACCGCTTAGCTGAATTCCACTGGATGGGCTGAACATAAAATTTTAGTGGAATAATTTAGCGAAATACGGAGTTTTGAGGACAACTTAATTAGTTAATCACTATTGTCATGATCATGTCAGTAGACTCTTTACCCTATTCAAATTGAGCTGTCAATAGGGATTCCTGGTTTGGAATGCACATATCTAAAAAGGAGAAAAACGGACCCATTGATGGTTATGCCGTTCTCTAATCTCCAAGAAATTAACCACAACGTGGAACCTTCTTCTGACTAAGTGCTTGCATATTTCACACGAATTTCCATTAAAAAAAATATTTCACACGAAAGAATAGTGTCATCTCAACAGGGGGCGATTGCCTAGCCCACAAGGACCTGGATTTACCGAGCCCTCAATGTATATTTATGCCGTGCCGACATTGCTTGGGTGAAGAGAAAAATTCAGCTTCCTCCTGAGCAGCTTCCATTTGTAAAGCTTCCAAGAGTCCAAGGCAGTAGCCATCAAAGGTTCAGGCGAGGAACGCGGTAACAGTTCGCGCAAGCAAACAAAAAAGGCCATTATTCTTCCTCCAAGCTTGCTCCACCGTTATATATACACCACTCACACGCCTCATATCTAGGAGCACTAGGCGTATCTCACCGCGGCCTCCAGTTAATAAACACGGAGCCGGAGAGAGTCAGAGCTCAGTGTGTACATCCAGGTGTTGTACATCCTCCCATGGCGCTTAAACGCAAGACGTCTCCCACCATGACCATCGACGACGACCTTTCTTTCGACGACCACAGATCGCCACCACACCTATCGGCGTTGAGCGCCATGGCCGCGGCGCAGCGTGGTCGGAAGCGTTTCGTGGGCGTGCGGCAGCGGCCGTCGGGGCGGTGGGTGGCGGAGATCAAGGACACGATCCAGAAGATCCGGGTGTGGCTCGGCACCTTCGACACAGCCGAGGAGGCCGCCCGCGCCTACGACGAGGCCGCCTGCCTCCTCCGCGGCGCCAACACTCGCACCAACTTCTGGCCCCGCCCGGCTGCCGGCGCCGTCGCCGCCGTGGCGCAGCAGCAGCAGCACAACTCGACGCCGTCGGCTCTGCCCTCCAAGGTCACCAACCTCCTCCTGCTCCGCCTCAAGAAAGCGCGCAGCGACAACTACCTCAACGCAAGTGCTACGACGACGCAGCAGTCACTACTGGTGCAACAGCAGCTAAGCCGGGAAGGGCATGGAGGCCATGAGGATTGCAGCTTCCAAGTCGACGACTTCCTCAGCTACGACACCACCTGCGGCGACGATCACGGCGGCGGCGTCAAGCACGAGGAGGTGTCCAACTGCTTCTCACAAGAAACAGACGATGGCGGCGAGGAGGAGGAGGCGCCCCTGGACTTTGGGTTCATGGAAGCCAACCCGTCGCCGTTCACCAGGGAGATCGATGACACGGGGCTCTACTCGCCGTTCGAGATGGTGGCAGCCGAGCTCGCCGGTGGCGGGGTGGAAGCTGATCCGGCTGTGTATGGAAGCTATGGCAGCACCGGCGGCGAGCCGGTGACGGCGATCCACGAGGTGATGAAGAGGATGAAGTATGAGAGGAAGATCTCGGCGTCGCTCTACGCGCTCACCGGCGTGTCGGAATGCCTCCGTATGCGCCTCAACGACACTGCCGGCGCCGGAGGAGGGCACGAGCTGGCGTTCTCCGGGCTCAGGGACGCGTGCAGGAAGAAACACGAGCAGGAACAACCAGCAGGTGACGCTGCCCAGGAGGAGAGCTCGAACAGCAGCAACGGCAGCTCGTCGGAGGTGGCGAGCTCGTCACCGGAGGCAGCGAGCGCATCACCGGAGGCGAACGATGCCGATAGCGACGTGCTTCTCTGGAGCTCCCTTGATCTGCCTCCTATTTGTTAAGAAAAGTTTATTCCATTTGTTGCAGAATATTTCATCATAGCTACTACTAGTATAGTATTAGAATTGCGTCATTGTTTTGTCACATGCTAGGGGGATCCCTGAGGAGCCATTTGCCAATCATGTATTGCACCTATTATCTCTCGTTGCAATGCACAGAAGGGACCTCCATTAAGTTCCCAATAAAATGTCAATTTAACCTTGCGCGGTTTTCTAATCACGTATTACCAAAATAAAAATGGAGGTGTAACATTATGAAAGTACATATTCGGACGATAAATTTGTCCATATCATGTTTATATATATTCTAAACTGTAAAATGCACATAACATCTTAATTATCACCCTTAAACTTTATGCATACACCATACACATGCACACGTTCGCACCACTATATTGACGAACCCTCAATTAAAATGCCTCATTGTCGTCCAGGAATCACCGTACCTCCGACTAAGAAAATACCTCTGTCGATGAGAATGTAGAGCGTCAAACATAGCGTCTGATCACTTAATGGGCAAGGAAACAGCCCCACACCACACCTCCGCCAATCATCCAAGCGAAATGCTTGGTTCTCTACTACTGTTATTGTTATTTTTAATTGGATGAGGTTGCAGTTCAGATGTTAATCATCTGAACACTATGAAAAATAAAGTTATTACGATTTGTATTTAGAATTGCATTTTTGTGCTTGGAGTGCGCATGAAAACCTGGGAAATGTGGCCATGTGTAGACCTTGTCAAGGCCCTTGGATTAAGGAACACATATCGTTTTGTATATTGACGTCGTGTTACCGTTAAAACCAACATTTTCAAATAATTTCCTTGATGTATTTACATAGACCCTGAGATTAAGGAACTTGTATATATAGTCATGTACATCGACATGTTCTCCAAAGTCCAACTTTGACAAGGCCTGCCGAAATTGTAACAAAGCTACTTATTATCAAGTGTTAGAGACCCATCTAGGCGAATATTTTCAAAGTTGAAAGCTTAGTAACCAACAAGGAAAATAACAAGATTTTAAATAGTTAAGTGCATGCAAATAAGACCTTCCCATCGGACACGATTAAGAATGGGCCATCCTTGTGGATTAGGTACTCAATTAGAATCATTCGCGTAAAAAAAGGGTACTCAATTAGAAAAAAATATATTAGATTGCTGCCTAGCTAAAAGAATTTGACTTCATAACAAGATTTCAAATACAAAGAAATGTGAAAATTATAATGATGCACGTGGATCCCAAGTAGGTTAATAGGCCGTGGAAAGTATATGAATATTCAAGCTAGGAAGGTCTTAAGAGGGCTCGTGAATCACAATGGGCCCTCCGAAAGGCCGACGATCAGGGTGCGCAGTTAGGCCTTATAGAACTTTTGGCCATGAGAACAGGCCTGGTGTGTGCAGCGTGACATGGCCTGTATGCGATAATCAATTTTTTTGGCAGAAAATGAAGTGTGCTAGCATGCTAGTTGCAAACTTGGGGAAAATGTGGGCTATTCGCGTGCACGCAACCACAGTTGAAGAGATGATAAGGGTAATTCGTGAGAGGCAATGTAGTAGAAACAAGAAAAACAATATGTAAACTTTAATTCACAGAGGGCGCGTTTGGTAGGGTGAACGCGCGTGCAAGCTGCACCCGCAGATGCAACTTGACAAGTTTGGTAGGCTGAATAAGCCTCTGAGCCAGGCCGGGCGGATGCAGATAGAGCCGATTTTGCTGCATCGCGGGGAACGTCCCGGAGAGCCAGGCTCGGTTCGTCCACCCGCGTGAAGATGCCGTCACCTCCCGTGAACCTTTCGCTCTCTCTTTCCTACGCCATAGCCTTTCCCACTCTCTTCCCCATGTCCATGGGCGAGCTGCGGCCACCAGCGATTTGAGGATTCGGTGGCGGCGCGAGCTCCACCTCCAACGAGCTCGCTTGCGGCGCCTGTTCGAGCTCGCTGGCGGTGCGCATGAGCGGAGCGTGGTGGGGAGGGACGGCTCGGCGAGACGAATCGACGGCGGCGTGGGCGGGTGAGCTTGTAGGCGCCGCTCCGAGCCACCGCACGCACCCGAGCTGTCGCGGCCGTGCTGCTCTTGGCCGGAGCACGCACCCATGGCTGCTGGACAAACCAATCACGGCGGCAGCGCAGAGGCAAGAGCGGCGAGCGCGTCGCCAAGGCTCTTGCGACGAGCGAGTACGCGCTCAAGCTCAATGGCAGACTGCTGTGAGCACCACCTCGACGGCAACGCCGGCTGGACGCGCTGTCTGGACTAGTTCTACTAGATTCCAGGGAAGATTGGGGAAAGAGATGAACGGTAACTATACCATATCCCAAATGCAAGGTAAATACACCTACCTGTGCAGGCTAACAAACAAAGGACCACGTGAGCCACTTTCCCACTTCACAGGCTACCAAACAAAACGAGTTGCACACGCTGCTACTGGATCAACGGGGCCGGTGCAGGCTCACGATGCAGGATGAGGCTTGTGCAGGCTTCCAAACGCGCCCAGAGTCGCATCCTCCTTGCAAGAGTAAAATTTCCATAAGGTTGGACAAAAGTTGCGCTGAATTTCACTTGGTATAATACATGACGGTGACTCAACGGCACTAGGAGAAGTTTGCAAGGCACCAGGATAACAATGCGGAGCAGGCTATGGTTGTGATCTTATCTCGGCCTCCTGCTGTCAGTTTTGGCAAGGCTCACTCATCACATGGTTCTTGTCCACGAAATCAAGAGTGGAGGTTGACTGCTGCTGTGTTGGCGATGCGATTTGTTGGTTGACTTGGTAGCTAGCTAGGTTCGAGGTGGTGACGGAGCAAAGCATCTATTGTGTCCACCCGGCCCGTCTCTTCGGTGTCGTTTGAGCCATATACTGTGGACTCGTCGTGAACCTTCGCCTTTCATCTCCGATGTCTGTGCTTACCTGAATCTTTCAAATGTTCTTCAGAAAAAAAAAAGTTTAACGATCTTCTTTTAACCAATCGATGAGAATGCACTATCCAAATCCCAAACAAGGAAACATTCTGACATCACTACATTCTTTTCCATCCTAGCGACATATCTCGTGAGTTTAAGATTTTTTTAAGGCCTCAATTTTCAACGAAACAAATAAAGACCATACAAACAGCGAAATGCTAATTTAACTATGCAGCACAGGATTTGGAGCCTTAGCTCATTAATTGTTTTCTCTCTCTAGCGAACAATAAAGAACTCGTTAATTTCTAATAATTTCCCGATGCATTACATTGACCCTGAGATTAAACTTGTATGTATAGCTCTATACCTCATGTTCTCCAAAGTCCAACTTTGGCAAGAATTTTGTTTACAAATGTAACAATAATACTTATTATCAATAGTTTGAGCTTAGTATTCAAAAAGGAAAGAAATACCTAAGCACATACTCCAGTTAACTTCATGCAGCCAAGGCCAGTAAACTACTTATGAATGGACCATCCTTGTGGGTTAGGTACTCCACTTGAGAAACTGATGAGATTGTTGCCTAGCTAAAAGAATTGCCGTCCTAACTAGAACAGAAATACGAGAAATGTGGAATTACAATCAGGGACGTGGATCCCATATAGCTTAGTAGGCCGTGGAATTACAATCATGATGGGCCGTCTCAATCAAAGACCGAGCCATGTAGAACTTTAGGCCCATGAGAACAAACCTGAGTATGAAGTGCCAGTGCTGGAAGAAAAAAGTATATCTGATAAGCATTTTCTTTCCAGAAAAATGTTCTATAAACATGTATATTGTTCTCAAATTTTGGACTTGGAACTATGGGCAATTTGACGTATATATATAGGGGAAATATTGTGTGCAATAGAGTACTTCCGTGCAACCGTGCAATCATTCAGCCTGTTCACCTCGCTGCGATGCAGCCGTTTTATTGTAGCGGCTGCTGAAGAAATAACTGCGAACACTATAGCGGCTGCTGAAGAAATAACTGAAACACTGTAGCTGCTGCCAAACAGCTGCTGCAAAGCAGCGAGGCGAACAGGCTGATCAATTACAACCAACCGATCGCCATCTAACCACATAGGTTTCAGATGGTCATCGGTTTGTTGTAATTTGATGATTGCACGGTTGCACGAAAGTGCTCTATTGCACATAATATTTCCCCATATATATACAGCCAAAGTTGAAGATATAATTGAAGATACAAGGATGACTCGGGAGAGGCAATGTGGTGCGAACAAGATGTAAACATTTTACTAGACTCTAGATGATAGGACGAGAGTATTTAGAGGCGCGTCCTGCAGCAAGAGTGTAATTTCCGTGAGATTCGACCAAGCCAAGCCTACCGAACCAAGCTGGCTCGATAGTTGATATCCGGCCCTAGGTACAATACAGCCCCACGCGGCTACACCTCCACCAACTGTCCAAGAATTCCAAGAAGTTTGCAAGGCTGGTGGATAGAAATGGGGAACAGGCTATAGTTGCGACCGTAAGACTGACTCCAACGCTATGGCTTAAATTTTATGACCAAAACCATGAAATAGGTGTGTATGAGCGTTAAAGTGCAACATCCAAATTCATCCATCTCCAACCCAAAGTCCCAGCGTGCACCTCATTCCGTCGCCTTCCTCCTCTCGCTCCTGGGAAATTGGACGACACGGCGGAGGAGCTCCAGGTGGCGGCGCGCCCTCCCGTGCACGGAGCAGCGAGGGTGAAGGGCACGGCGGAGAAGAGCCTCCTCCCGCCGCGGCGTCGCGCTCGACGCACCTCGCGCTCCCACGCCGCGCCGCCGTACGGAGGAGGAGCGGCGCTCCTCCTGCCACTGCTTGACGCGGCGCCGGCGACGCTCCATCTCGTCCTCGAACCGGTCCTGCTCGCCACTGCTTGACGCCGCACCCGGGAGGGACGAATCGTTGAGGGGCGCGGCGGCGGGCCTCGAGGACGCACGGGGGCGGCGGTGGGTGGCCGCTGCGGCTTGGGCGGGCCCCGGCGCGCGGCGGATCTGCGCCGGGAGGGAGGAGGAGGGGTTGGCGGCGAAGGAGGGACCCGATGCGCTGCCCCGCTCACCGCCGCCTTCCGCGCCGCCACGGGCCATCGCCACCTCTGCCCGCCGTCGCGTGTCGTCGCGATTCGGCTCTTCTCCTCGACAGACGCGCAAGGCGACGGGGGCTCTTCTCCATCTGAAGGTCGTCATCCGCCTTCCGGAGCGGGTCGCCGACGCCAGCTGCTGCCGCAGCTCGTCGAGCAGGCGTTGGATCCGGCAGCGGACGCGCGAGGATATGCGGCGGGGAAGAGAGACGCGAGCGAAGGAGAAAGGGTCGAGGGCGCAATGTGCTTCATTTGTGGGTGGGCGGAGCGACGCGCTACCAAAAAGGGGTGCCGTTTGGGTCACCGGTTGGAGAGCAAATTTTCAGTTTCATCATCCATTTTGAGGATTATGTGTCGAAAGGGTTGTCGGTTGGAGTCAGTCTTATCTTGGCCTCATGCTGTCAAAATTTTCGCAAGATTCACTCAAGGCGTGTGGATAGCAATGCGGAGCAGGCTATGGCTGCGACGTTATCTTGGCCTCATGCTGTCAATTTTGGCAACACTCGCTCAAGGCTGATGGATAGAATGCGGAGCAAGCTATGGTCGCGACGTTATCTTGGCCGCATGCTGTCAATTTTTGGCAAGACTCACTCCTGGTTCCTATCAACGCAATCAAGAGTGGAGGTTGACTGCAATGTTGCGATGCGAGTGGGTTGTGGTTTGAGGGGTGGTGACGGCAGCAAGCATCCAACATATGTGATTGTCCTTCCCGTCTTTGGTGTCGTTTGAGCTATATACTGTGGATTCGTCGGGATCTTGTCCTTCGTCTCCGATGCCTCAGGTCACATGAATCTTTCTCGAGTTTTTCAAAAAAATATAAAAAGGTTTTACGTCCTTCTCTTTAACCATTGGTTGAGAATGCACTCTGCAAAAACTCCAAACAAGGACACCTTCTGAGGTCCCGACATTCTTTTCCATCCTAGCGACATATCTTGTGACTCATACGTTTCGCATTTGTTCATTTATGATATTTTTTATTTTTTTTTGCAAGGCCTCCTTAATTCGAACAAGACCAATGAGGACCATATGCAAACAGCTAAAAATGCTAGCACAGGATTTGACGTCTCAGCTCTTTGTTTCTTCTCTAGCGAACAGTAACGAGCTTGTTAATATGCACCGGATGAACAGCGCTAGCTAGTCAACGGTTACATAACCTCAAAACCATTTGCACACCCAAAAAAGCTTAATTAAGCAACAGCGATTTCCTGCAACTAATTACCACACCCCTGGGACCTGACGACGAACTTTCTGCACAGTTACAGCTTACAAAAACGATCGATCAGCTCAGTCAGTTGAAGAGGTTCAGCAGCATGGGCGCCCCGGCCTCCGCGTCGCCGCAGGCCTCCTCGCACGTCGTTGTGGCCGAGTACTCGTCCGACGCGCCGCCGCCGCAGCCTCGCCGGCTTCCGGCCTGAGGCGACGCCGGCGTGAGGCAGAGGTGCAGCTCGCACGACTGCAGCAGCCCGGCCGGCGGCTGGCAGTAGTCCTTGTTGTTGTTGCCGGCGAAGGAGGAGGGCTTGTTGCGCTTCCTGGGCGGCGCGGAGGAGGAGTGCTCCGGCGAGGAGGAGGAGGCGACGCCGCCGACGTTGCCGTAGAGGCCGGCCATGTCGCGTTCGGTGAAGGCGGCGGGGATGGCGGAGAGCGAGCGGAGCGACTCGCCGCGGAGGACGGCGTCGGCGGCGGCCTGGCAGAGGTCCCAGTTGCCCGTCCACATGAGCCCGATGGCGCCGCTCACTGGGTTGATCGTCCGCCCGCAAGCCTCGTACAGCAGGGAACGGAACAAAGCTGCATCATACATACGTCGTCGTCCATTGTTAATTTTTGTTCATCACTTCATTCATGGAATGTATATATGTTGTTCATCGAACAAGTCTAGAAATGCGACAAAATTCGCAAATGAACAGTATACTGTTTGTTTTCCACTACTACAGGCGCAAACTGACTCTTAGCCATGCTAGCAGTCAGGAGTCACAATTCAAAGAGTCAAATTCAACGATATTTAATGGGCTTAATAAAAAGATCGTGTCAATTTAACTAGCATATCTGCCTAGTACTACATGCTAGTGTCTGTTTGGTGAAGCACCATTTGGGCATGGCCAAAAGATTCTCCTTTGTCCCATGGGGCGTCGGAAGGCCGCGTAACACTAAAAATATATATTAAAACTTTTATGGTGGGTTCCTTGGTATAGATTGTACTAGGACAGGTGTTGTCATCATCAAGTTAACAGTGTTCATCTAGATTAGATAAAACCAAAGTGACTCTGGGTCAGTTCTAATGATCGATGAGCTTGAATAAGATTAAGCATGATGACTTATTTCTAGTTTACATCATGTTTTGTACAACCGATGTCTACCAAAGCAAAGCAACAAGGCATCGCATAAGGAAAGGTTAAACATGATGACTATAATATCATAATGAATAATTACCTGGCCGATGTTGCAGCGGGACGGCGGCGAGTGAGGCGACGAGGCCGGCGCGGCCGAAGAACTTGGCGACGAAGACGGTGGCGTTGGCCTGCGGCTGGGCGCCGTCGATCCACTCGATGCTTGGCCGGAGCACGCAGGCGTCGCTGCAGCCCTTGCGCAGGACGCGGCACCCGTTGCAGCTCATCTCTCGCTCAGAGTTTGCTTTCAACTGATCGACGACCTCGTCGTGCCCACGGCCACTGTACCAGGGGCCGGTTCACTGATGGTCTGAGAGAGCTGCTGCTTGGTGGCTAGCTAGTTGTCGGCAATGGAGACAGGAGAGGGCGGAGGAGTGAGCTATCAAACAACAGCTAATAAGCTAGGAGGAGAAGATGAGGTCGAGGACGCTTATATAGAGGAGAGGAGGAAGAGAGAGGTAGCGGTCCTCCGGGGTGGGAGGGGGCAGAAGGAAACGTTGGGTTGTTACATATTGGGGTTCCACTGACATGGGCGGTTGGCGCCTCCGTGTTGCCGCAATACCACTGTCCGCATTATTCTCCCCTCCCCAAAGGGATCCTCTACGCGCAACGTACGTGCTTGGACGCCACAGGTGTTGTTGGGCTGGAAACAAACTCAGGAGCCAACCTCGCGGCAGGGGCCAAGCTACACTGAGATTTATGGTGGTGCACATAGGCCAAAAATCTATTTTTATGTTTTATATTGGTATAATTCAGATGCTAGCCTGCTCGCCATCCATCGCGAGCAACTGCTACTCCTTGTTCATGCGCAATACATGCAATTGCTTTCAGTAATATCATTACTAGGCGTTTGATGCGACACGTTCACAAGATAAGAAAGAATTGCATATAATGTGCTTTGTATCATACACGTTCACAAGATGAGTTGTGAATGATAACTAATTGAGGCAGTCAATTTGCCGAGCTTAAACAAGCTTTTCAACATGTGTAGTGCTTGATAACTGTTGATGCTATTATCGCTGCTAATCAGCTCTACCATTACCACAACATATATATTACTTCTTCGTTTTATAATTAATCTCAATAGAACAACAATTTTAGTTCGTGTTAGGTCAGCTTTTTAAAGTTCATTTTCAAGCTTAAAAAAATACTGACCTAAAAATTATAAATAAATTCTAAAAAAATATGCTTATTATGCTTTCCAAATAAGGACCCACACATACACACACGCGGCCACTAAGCATCGATCTGCAACCAAAGCATGCAAAGGTCGGCCGGATACAAAATTAGTGGAAGTAGAGGATCCCAGTGGGGCAGGGTTTAATACGGGTGTTTAGGTTAATCTAAGCCGCGGAAGGGGGGTTGTGGATAGGAACAACGGAAGCAAAGCAGGGGAAAAGGTGGGAAAGCGACTGGGTCCCTCCCTGGCCTTTGGGTGCCGCCAAGAGCTGAGGTCGCCGACCCGCCGTTGCCATCGACCAAATCGGCGGCCCCGGCTCCATCTCCAGCTCCTCCTCCCCTGGCCCTTCACCTCCATCATGAATTCGCGTGCTCCTCCTCAATCGTTGGCGCCCCTCCCATGTCTCTGGCGCAGACGCAACTTGCATTCTTTGGTCTCTACTACCAGCTGCCTGCCTTTCGGCTGCAATTTTTTTTTAGTTTTCTTTTTCAAAGAAGAAGAGGATACTGGCCTACGTCTGGGCAAGTTGGCGACTAATTAATTTCGACCAGTTGATGGTTGTTTAGGACGAGCGGTTAATTAAATAATTTAATTGATCCGGACGGGCTTTGCGCCGGAGTCGCTTTTGGAAGAGACATGAGTGGCATGCGTGGCCACGTACGGTGGTGTGGTGCGGTGCGGCGTGACGTACGCCGCCGGGCAATGGAGACTGGAGGCGCAGCTTGCTCCGGCGCATCACATCGCAAGCATATATCGTTTTCCTTCCTATTTAGGCGCGGGATTCCCGGTCTTTTAAGGGCAATGGAACCATGGTCGGCGGCCACTCGATCGTGCGCACGGACGCGGCAAATGGGAAGAGTTCGAGCAAGCCATTTGATCGGTTCGGGTAGGTTCTCATGGATTGCCAGCCTCCGTGCCACGGTGCTAGCCTCAGGAAAAATAGCTATCTCGCCAAAGCTGAACGTGAGTTCTCGAGGTCCAGCACATTAGGTCACCCTGCAATCGTTTGGTGGTGCCGATGGCTAATTCCCCTCCTATACTATAGTGGATTGGATCGCAGCACGGTTTGAATCGGAGCTTTGTCATTGTGTAAATGGATCAGCAGATTTGTGAATCTCTGAGTGAGAACCTAAATCCAAGAATTCAGATGGCATCCGACAACCTCCTTGCAGGCGTCACCATAGAGATTTCTCTCGCATTCAAAGGAGTTGTCTACATATAGTTTTTTTTTTGGCCATGTTCTTCGTTCATTGGGTAGTGACCTCCAACAATTTTGTCGTCACAGATGTTCAACGATAAAGCTTCAGCGATGAGATACTCTTTCTTCTTTTCTTTTTTTTTGTATCATACACTTCTACATGCCTGATGATGATCGATATCCGTGATGTCTCTATACTGGTGCCTCCATGTTCACCGGATGTATACTGTTAGTTGTAACTCTCCTCAGAGTTAAGGCTGGGTTTAGTACAATTTTTCTAATATCTTAAAAAAAATCTGTAATCGCTCAAAGTGGTTTCAGGGAGATGTCTACTGCATTATGCCTTAAACGTTCTCCATCAATAATCATGAAACTTATTAATGACAGTTGTACTCCATTTTTGGGACAAGAAACACCTCAATTCACAAAAGAAAAGGCACGGTATAGAGACACTTTCCTATACTCCATTTATGTTTTCCTCATTTAAGACTAGTCTCAAGTTCCTCAAAAAGATTTACCCCAAGTAATTTTCAACTGTTCTCCATCGGTGATTTTGATTTGTCTTCGAATCTCCACATACACAGGTCTACCTTTTGGGGTAAAATATAATGAAGGTGTCTTTGTTGGCCTACTTGAATTTCTCACATACGACTTAGTACACTTAAATAACATATTCACACATTGTACCTCTTTTTCGTTTTCTATCTTACATACGAGATGGTGAAATGAGTTCAAACCTATTTTTTAATAATTAATTAAAATTCCTAATATGTATGTTTGGATTTTTTTTAAAGTTTAATCAGATTTCTTTATGACCGAAATATCTAATGGCTGTTGAATTTTTATGAAGTTTAATTAGACTTCATTTCGACCAAAAGATTTAATGGCTCAAATCACATGGGTGGTAATCCATATATCAACTAAAGGGACCAAATCACATGGGTGGTAATCCATATATCAAAAAAAGTCGGATAAATGGGTCGTACGTGAAGCATTTCACATATCTATTCCAGTTGACCATCTCTTGACATGAATGAACGAAAAAAATGGTTCCATACCCTCATAATGCAGGCAAACTTCAAATGTTAGACATGAGAGATGGATTTGAGATGACACGAGACATGGATTTTTTAGGCCCTGTTTGGGTGTTGTAGTTTTTCAAAACCGAAGTATTAGGAAACCATGGTTTTAGAAGCCAAAGCCAAGCAAAACCATGGTTTAGAAAAAAGAGGTCATGAGTGGAGTTTTTAAAACTCCAAAATGGTTGCATTTTTAGCAATACCATGGTTTTTAAAACATCAAAAGTTGTTACATCCAAACACCTCCATACCTCTCAAAACCAAAAAATTTTGCAAAACCGTAGTATTCTTACAAAACTTCAAAAATACTTTATATCCAAACAAGGCTTTAGTGTTCTGAAAAGAGGAAAAGTAAACAAAAGCACGAGAGTTGGCCATTGGCCAATTTGGCGGATCTCGTTGTGGGCTCATTGCGGCAATTTGAGACCGCACATATAGTTCGTTGTGCGGACGAGGCCCTGCGAGCTTGCCGAGAAAGATATGAAGGGCCCACGAACTCTAGGCAGGCCTTCTTTCGAAACAGAACAATTCTCTAGCTATGAGAATAAAAGCTCGGCAAATTCTTTTTCAGTTTGCGAAAGAAGTTCAGCGCGTATGCGAGCAACTTGACCATAGCTGATCCCGGTGCACCACATAGGTTACCTATGATAGGTACTTTGACCTTCAGTTAAATAATATGATCCGGATTGTACACGATCGGGATTATCTTCCTCGGAGAGGTTAAGAGAACTCCGGTCGCAATTAAGGATATCGACAGTCGATCATGTCACTTGAGTACGCGTCAAGGATCTGTGGAGGCAAACTGATTACAGCAAATTTGTTAGCGGTAATCAGTTTAAAGACCCGTACTTTTTTTGGGTTGCCAATGTAGAAAATTTGTGGTAATATACCTTGGCAACAAATATATCGTTGGCAAAGCCCATTTTCTACGGCAAGAAGCAAGCCAACAATGACGAAGAGAAAAAAAAATGCATAGAAGCTTGGCTGCAGGGTCCCTCCTGCAGAAGCAACAGACGCCATGATTTGCTCGTCGGCAACGCGCTCAATCTGCACACTGCGAAAGTCTTTTTTTTAAGTGAGCCTGCGAAAGTTTTTCTTGTCGTGATGCAGTCCATCAACTTGTGATTTCGTTTTGCATCTTGCAGCATGAAGAGGCTACAGCTTATCTGAAATAAGACTGAAATAGTTACAAATAATCCAGAGGAAGCAAATCCATTACATATGGAAGTGATCATTATTATGACTGGGTGTTCATAGAGCTGTAGATACTCTTACCTGAAAGTTAGCAAACAGTTAGCAAACAAGAAATACTTACCTGGACTTCAACAATAGCTGTACAACCTTTGATCTTTTTCTTTTGCTTTTTCCTGCAGAACTTATTGCTTTTCATCTGAGACATTTCTTTTGAGAATTTTTACAATAGCCCGAAATGCATGCACATCGTCCATGATACTTTTTACCCAACAGTACCATAGTCTGCCGTAAAAGTGCTCTTGCTTTTCTCTTAATTTAATTTATAACTAGTGTGAACCTTGCTCCTCCTTTTTCCTAAAATAAAACCTTGTGATTTTCTTTGTATGGACAGCATAGAAACACTGTTTCTCTAACACACTAAGGCAAGAACGGAGCATGCTAATGACTCATTTAAACAACTCGAAGAAGGATATATATCTGACGTATGCAGCCGGGCAATGGAGATTTGAGGCGCAGCTTGCTCTGGCGCATCACATCGCTCGCATGTATCCATTTCCTTCCTGTTTTATGCTCTGTTCCCTGTATTTTACGGGCAACCATGGTGGTTGATCGTCTGCCGCTCCATCGTGCGCACGGACGCCGCAAATGGGCCGAGCTAGAGCAAGCCATTTCGATCGGTTAAGGTTCGTTCTCGTTGATTCCTTAAAAAACTAGAATGCCTACCCACGCATTTGCGCGGCTAGACTTGCTTATAATTACTTTCACATTATTTTAAGAGTTTAAACATAGTTTATAATTATTTTTTATACTATTTATAACATATAGCTGAAATTGTTTGGAGAAATTTCTCGTTGAGTATGTCTATTTGACTGTGTTACGATATTTCTTGTCACTCAATTGAATACTTACAGATTATGTCAATCATAACATATCAGCATCCTTTATTGAACTAAGAAAATTGAATTAAATTGATCCTTTTTTTGTAAATTTTTTAGTCACGCCCCTCACTTATTATGATCTATTGTTCTTCCATCAACATTCTTTCATCTTGAACATGATTCTTTTTCAAAAAAAATTAATAAAATAAGACACATAACATGATTTTAGCGTAAGAAAGACACAACACAAATAAAAGATATGCAATATATTTCTAGGAATAAACAATACCTATTAATTTTCTTGATTAGCATGTAGTGATGAACTTCTTAATTTTGGCTCACATCTCTCGTCTCTACTTTGCAATAGTACGTGTTTGCCACAGGAGACTTTGGCTGAACGTTTTTGAGCTTTGTATAATTGTTTGTATATTCAAATTGATAGTCTTGTCCTTTGTTTTTGTTGACGGGAAGTACATAAGTGAATTATAACTGCTTATTCCATGATTTACAATATGGATCCATCCATCGCGATGCCTAGTTTGTATCCTCATCTCGCCGTTAGAGTACTTTGTTATTTGCGTTGACAAATGTGTTCAAACATCGATCATGGGCTACAGTGCACATATATGGGTGTATGGCAGACAACCATGGTTCTTTGTGTTGACAAATGTGTTCAAACATCGATCATGGGATGCAGTGCACATATATGGGTGTATGGCAGACAACCATGGTTCAAAGGCTTAATTAGTTCTGATCAAGCCAGCCATTCATGTCAGCTGAGGTTACGCTTACCTTGGATCACTTAAAGACTTGAACTACATATGCTTCTGAGAGATCCATGACTTTGCGCTGAGAGGTCTACTATACGATGCCAATGATTTATCTCGGGCTCAAATAAGCAGCTGTATTGCGCTCATGTGCATCATTGGAGTTCACTCATATCTATCACATATGTATATTTAATTAAAATAATATTATACAATTTAAATTTTAACAATCATATAGTCTTACAGTTGATAATATTGTAATGTTAAATGTATTCTTTATCTTTCATAAATTATTTTGCTTGTTTCCGTATTTAATAGATAGATGTACTCATATTTATTATCTATATGGGGCATTTGCAAAACAACCATCCTTTCAGATTCTAATTGCGTTTTCACCATTAGTTTTTAGATTTTGCGATTTTACCATCAGTTTTCGAAAAGCGATGGTGATCTTGCAAAATAGTTTTGCGATTTTACCATCAGTTTTTAAAAAATCTGTGGTGATCTTGCAAAATCTGAAAACAATCAATGGTGATCTTGCAAAATCTGAAAATCGATGGTGAAAACGCAATTAGAGTATAGAATCATGGTTAAAATGCTATTATCTCTATCTATGTATATACTTAATGAATATAAATATTGTTAATGTTGAACCACTAAGGCATTACACATTTAGAAAATGATTCACTGCGACTTATGTTTCAACTAAATTATATCTGGGCCAAGCAAGGTTTTGAACCCTATTAAGGTGTATTTGCCCAACAATCTAAAGAGGAATTATATTTTATGTTCATATGATTTTAATTTTTAATTTGACATATGTTCAATTGTTTTTGAAATGTTAAAATAGACATCTATTTACTATTTTTGGACTCATGATGGCATTGTGGTAAATTAGAAATATGAATTAAGAATATTTTTAGCTATTTTTTGTACTTATAATGGCATGGTGAGTAATTTAGAAATAGGTGTGAAAGGTATTTTTGTCTATTTTTATTATTCCGAATTTAGTTATTTTTAGGCTCATAATGGCATGGTGGGTAATTTAGAAATATGTGTGAAGGGTATTTTTGTCTATTTTTTATTATTCCGAATTTAGCTATTTCATAAATATTTATAGGGGGTTTTGTGACAAGCTTTTTCATAATGGCAGTGGTGGGTAATTTTTTCTTCTTATTTTCTCGGATTAACGTGGGAATTTCTAAGCCTTAAGAGCGAACGTGGTGGCTCCTTTTCTTGATCAATTATATATATAATAGATAAAAATTGCGAGGATCTTTCTTGTTGATTTTTTTCTAATTATTTGCAAGGATCGCTCTCGATGATTAAAGATAATGATAATCGTTCGACAGGTCAACGGTTCACATGAGTGGAAGAGAACTGGAAGATAACCACACTACATAGAATCCTGAGAAATCAATGGAACAACCAATTAATTCTATCACAATCACAACTACAAAAAAGCCACCATACATCTGCTTGCAAATACACAATACAACTGCAGCAGGCTAGTACGGCAATCAGTTGTAGGCAGCGCTGAAGAAGACCTTCGCCGTGTTACCAGAAAGGATACGAAGAACGCTGGAATTGGACCGGGCGATGCACCGCGGCAACTTGAACTGATTTGTGGAAAAGCCGAGGGATCGGTGGTGGCGCAGCACCTTCTGTATGGTGCCCATCTTCAACACCCGCAGCTCGAGCGGCCCGATGGCGCGCGTCTTCCTGGATCCCACGTACCCGGCGTCAGCGAAGCTCCGGTCCAGCTCGTCGCAGCATCTCTGCATCACATCGTCGTCGTCCTTGGCGTCGTTGTTGAGCTCCCAGAAGAGTACGTAATGGCCCGGATCGGACGACAAGTCGGCGTAGCTGGTGTAGTCGACGACCTCTAGGTTGTTGTTGCTGGTGGCAAGGATCTTGGCTGCGTCGTCGACGGCAAGCTGAACGTCCTGCTCGCTGTTCTTGTCGATGTTGATGGATAGCATGAGGCCCCGGCGGCACACGAACTTGAGCTTGGGCGTGGAGTTGTAGAACCCGGTCACCTTCACCATGTCCCCCAGCCGGTAACGGTACAAACCTGCTTATATTTGCAAAGAATTACATCATGTGTGCACGCGGTGTACGTGCCTGGCCATGTTGTGCTATATATGACTAGGACCGATCCTAGTCAGCACGTGGAAACCGCCGGCATTTCCGATTAAGAAATTGTTATACGTACGGCAGCTGGGCAAGTAGCTAGATGGATGTTCATTGGAAGTTAGTTATGGACGCATGTTTAGTAGGACTGTGCATAAGAAAATTGTGCTATAGTACCTGTGAAGGTGGTCATGACAAGCTCGTAGTGCTCGCCGGCGGCGACCTCGGTCAGGCCAATGGGCTCGGCCTCTCCGCCGCAGCACTGATCGCCGCCGAGCTTGAGAGGTATGAACTCGAAGTAGGCGATGCTGGGTAGCACGGCGAACGTGGCGGACTCGGGCGGCTCCGCGGGCTCGACGTTGGGTCCCACCATCCCCTCCGTCGCGCCGTAATCCGCGGCGACCAGCGGGAGGCCGTCGCCGGCGTAGTGCCGGAGCTTCTTCACGTAATGCTCCATGGAGCCCGTCACGATGGTGTACACGTACCTGGCGTTCGGCCACAGCGCCCGTATCACCCCGCGCCAGCCGGTGACCAGGCACGCGGCGCACACGCGCTCGACCTCGTCGGCGAGCGCCGGGTCGGGCGCCGGCATGAGCGCCGCCACGGCGCGGCGGACGGCGGGCGTCGTGACCCGCGCCGGCGACGGCGAGCCGCGGCGGATGTCGGCGCACAGGTCCTCCCACACGCGCTCGAGCGTCTGGAAGGCGAGCACGAGGCTGTGCGCGAAGGTGGCGGAGACGACGCGGACCTCGCCGGCGGCGAGGAGGCCGCAGAGGAGGTGGCAGTAGAGCGACTCCTCGAAGTCCGGGCCGAACACCACCTCGCCGGGGCTGGTGCTTTGCAGCCGGACGTCTGCCGTCGTCGGCTTGAACTCCTTGCTACGGTACAAATGCGTGGTGGCTGTCGTCGCCGTGAGGCCGCCCGGGGTGGTGAACTCTCTGCTGGCGTAGATGAACTGCAGCGTCTTGCCGTCCTCCACGGGGAACGCCCTGCAGCAGTGCTCACCACCACGTACGTACTGATCAGACGACCAGGGGCCAACCAACAAGCAGTGCATAGGAACATCTGCAAGTTAAGAGAACGCAAGCTACACCACATGTACCTGTTCCTGTAGGCGAACGAAGTTCGGTACACGTGCATCGCTGACTTAAACAGCTCGTTATTGAACGGCAGGTACTTGCGCTTCCCCTGCGTCGTGCCGGAGCTGCATGCATATATGGCCCAAATAATCATGGTGACAAGTGAGAACTAGCTGTCCAGGCATGAGCTGGCTCATGACGAACAGCAGCAGCGACGTGCGTGACTAACCTGAGGGAGATGGAGGTGATGGGCTTGGCAGTGAGCAGTGGGCAGGTGTCGCCGTCAGCGATGCGCTGAATGTAAGGCTCGATGTCTTGGTGCGTAACAAGAGGCACGCAGGCTCGGAAGCTGTCCGGGTCAGTTTGCCCGGCGAGGCCGCGTCCCCGGAGATACTCGACGCCGGCGTTCTTGGACAGGATCCGCCGCAGCGTCTCCCGTTGGACGGCGGCGGTGTCCCGGCTCAGCCGCTCAAACTCGGCAATCACCTCCTCCCCTCTCAACATACTGCCCACTTGTTTAATTAATTTCTGGCGGAGTTAGACTAATGGATGAGATGATGATCCTCTAGAGCTCCTCTGTGCTTTCTTTATAGCAGGAAGGAGCGTCGGAAATCGATCTTTTCCAAATCAAAACAAGCAAAAGTTTCGCGTGTCCAGTTTCTATAGAATTTTTTTTCGAAAGTTCAGTTTCCATAGAGTTAACAACGTTGTACATGAGGCGCAAGGGCAGAAAACAAAGACACGCTGGTCAAGTACAGGAGCTAACCTATCACGCGGAGATCAGTCGTTTTTGAAGCTCATTAAATATCACGAGCTAGCAGATGTTGACAATATTGAACGACTTGTCCTGTTTCAGCTTAGAGTTGGTTGCTACAGCTGCGCACATGCCCAGGCTGCAGTGATCGATTGCAAATCTTAAGAATGAACAGATATGCTGACGTTTACCCATGGATTTGTCATGCTAAAATTTATTTCAGTATAGTTAACTACGAGAGACGGTGATCCAATCCAGCAATCAACTACCGCATTTTTCGAACCAAGCTGCTTAATTACCACAGTTAGAGTATGCTCCATGCGTTCGGCGAGAAGGAAAACAATGGCTTTGGGAGCTTTCCTTGAGGTAGAAAATGACACCGCGTCTCGGCATGCGCGAAACGAGGTTTACCAAAAACACGTCCATGTAATCACGTCGACGTCCAGTGTTCTTCGGGTAGTTGAAAACACCACAGTGGAAGCTGAGTCTTTTTGGGTCTCGATTGACTGGAAAGTCTGGCTCACCTGTTCCAACTCCACATCTCCACCACGACCGGGACAACACACATGTTCCTCGTTCATCCTGATCTGCGTCTCCCATCTCAACTAACGTGCAGCTCGCGAATTTTTCGCTGCTAGTATCAGTGATTCCATTAAAGTAATGTTGTATCATCCTGACAGTCACGTGGATTTATATTTGACTTATCAATGCTCTCATTGTTATTTTATCTGACTATATCTCTCATGCTCAACGTTTTCATCTGTATGCAGTATGGTCATATCTTTCCTTCATATATCAGGTAAATTCATCTCTATAACAATAATGGGGCAATTTATAAACATGTACATGTGTGTTTCGAGATATTTTTGTGATGGGTGGTGTCGAAATTATAAACATGTATAGAAGTAATTTAGGCTACTTTTTCTGTAGTCGTGGGTAATTTTGTTATGTTTTCTGATTAAATTTAATAGTTTCTTGCTCTTATTGAGATCTGCCACTTCAGAGGTATTGTTGTCGGAACGATAGCCCAGAGATGGAGCTAGAAAAGAATTACTAGGGTGGCCAAATACGAAAAAATTGCTACTTGGCATAAAATATTCTAGTGTCACAAAAATATAAAATCATTCATCATATAGCGGGTGTAAGCCCCTGTAGCCCGAGTACCTCTTAGCTGCGGGGTAGATGGCCAAAGATCGAGATTAATACAATCTTTGGATCATCTAAAAAAAGCTGCGGGGTGTGACCAACTTCGCTGGTACACAATACACCCATAACTATTGGTTATGCAAAAAGGTCATGGAGTTATGTATCGTCGTTGGACATCGAGCTGTCGCAAAATGATGAAATCAAAACTAAAATGCAGCAGCTACAACATCTCTTGTTCATCACATTCACAATTGTGTAACAAATTTCCAGCAGAGGAGCATAATATCCCTCTTTAGTTTTGTAATGGCTTCCCTACAACGCGAGCGCAAAGTCTACTTTGGGCCATTACAAAATGGGTCCTGGCAGATTTTTGGGCTTTTACCCATTTGGTCCTTAGGCAATTTCTTACAGTCTTTGATAATCTTGCACAAATGTTGGGGCAACACTCCTTCGGCCCTTGTGCCTCGATGGCTAATTGGGTTGCCTGGATCTGGATGAAGCGAAGGGGGCATGGGCCTAGGAAAGGAGGGGATTCTGGCGGAGGGAGAGGGGAGTCGGCTCACCTGTGGGTGCCAAGCTGTGGGGTGGGCGGGTTACCATGCTCAACCATAGGCTTCCAAGTCACTAGAAAATCATAACACATCTGGTTTGGCTGCTCTCATGCTCTTGGTTGTTCAATTTCCTTATGTTTTTAATATAGAAGCACAAGTATGATTATTGATGGTTAAGTTTTATATGTCGTCTGAAAAGTTTTCATAATAGTTTCAATCAAGTACATCAAAACTTACAATTTTAAGAAAAATCTAAATTTTGACTATTAATAGGCATTCAAATAGAACTAATTGTTTTGAAACATTTAAGTCATATATGCATATGATATGTTCTTGCAAAAAGGGAATTTCTTTGATATAAAAGCAAATGACATCCCTGATTACAAAAGCAATCCAAACAAATCCAACTTCAGACAAAAAAAAAAAACTTGAAAGAGCAGCAAATTATACCATGTAGGATAACCATCTATACGGATATCCCACGGACGAGAATTCCACCACCATCATCATCGATCTCTTTCGCAAAAGAAGGACACACTGCTAACCTTCCATGCGCACAATGAACTTACAGCAGTCGAGCCCGAATCCATTGTCACATTCTTCGTCAGATTCAGACAGATCACATTTACTCCAGTGTACCAGAACCCTGCTATATATGGATCCAAGCTGGCATTTCTGTCTTCACAGCTCCACTGCTGGAGGCTAGGCGGCTGTTCGTCTTCCCAACTGAATACCCTATGGGGTGGCTAGGAAGGAGCAACAAACAAACAGATCAAGACGTCTCCAAGCTCGATGATGCTTTCCACGTCGATCATATTTCCTTCTCCTAGCTCGACTCCCACGTGAGAGCAGAGCAGAGCGCCATGGAGCAGGGGAGGAGCTAGCTCGCCGTCAAAAGAAGTGGCCGTCCACGTGCTTGCCAACCAAGGACACGGAGCCCCTAGCCCTGGCTGGCCTGAGGAGGGTGACGTTCGCGGATCGAACACGTACGGGGATGGCGCTGTCCGACGTAACGGTGGAGGACGACGCCCTCGACTGCGGCGCCTGCTTCTTCCTCCCGCTGAATTAAAAGCTAGGCCCCCGGCCATCTACCAGTGCGAGCTGAGGTTGGGCACGTGATGTGCGCGCCAAGCAGAAAACTTTATGTGAGCACTGAGCAGATGATGCTTTACAGATTGCAGTCCTCTGTTGAGAGACTTGTGCTAGCAGATGAGTTCCAGTTCGCCAGAACGGGAGAAACTACTGTGATTATTACTGTTTATTACAGCTGCTATCGGCTACATAAGCAAGTGGAAGCTTAGTTATTTCGCACTGCCAAATTTATATGAGCACGCCTACTCCTTACAAATATGGAAGGAGCTGCATTTTCTTTGTTCCATATATACATCGCATACAATTGGGTAGTTCGAATATTTTAAATTTGAGCAGATCGGATTGGTCGTACATGGACTTAGAAGGTGGTGTAAATTAGTCGGGGAACTTGATATGTACTCAAAGACGTCATAGATTTAAGCCTTGTTTTAGGGTTGAATAAAAACAGCCTACCAGTCTAACCGAACAACTATAAGTGCTCAAAAACGCCTGCTCTACCGCACCCACGTCACCTCAAAATGGCGTAGTTTTGAGAAAGCCTTTTCGCTATGTCAAACCATCTCGCAGTCCATAGTAAACCCATTTGTTTTCTTTCCCAAAGACCCTCGCATTTCCTTCTAAGCAAATGAAAAAGAGAAAATTATGATTTCTTGGTTTTTTTTTTATTTACAAAACACAGTGGCATGGATATTTTGCAGGGAGCCCCTCCCCGCCCCGTTGGCTACGTCGTGCGACCAGCCGTTTGGCCCCAGGTGCCCCGCGCTTCATTTTTTTCCTCGTCGCCGCCGTGCGCAGCCACAACTCATGGCCATCGCTGTCTTCTTTGTCTTGCTTTTTTTCTTCGTTCTTTCCCGCTTCTCTTCCTTTCCCTGCCACCAACTGTCTTTTATGTACAATAAACATAAATTAAATACATTTCTACTCTCTAGAATTTCACTTAATCCCTGAATATTTTCGGAATTTAATGGGTGCGGCGTAGCGCGCCAGCCTCCCTAAGGACTAGACGAGAAAGCAACCGGTGCCTGACAAGCCCCAGTAAAGGTATTAAATTTTTGTTATATATGCCGATAAAGTAGCAAAGAAAACATTGTCACAATCAGCAAACGGTTTATGAGCTGACGTAAATGGTTGAGGCAGAGAAATAGGGGTATGAAAATCTACATTAGGTGGACAACGCAACTGGGTGGAACAAAACTGTACATACTAGGACTTAGCCGGTAAATAAATTAAAGGAAACGAAGTTTCTTAGTGAAGAAAAAAATACTGTAATATCCCCAGCTGAAATCATCACAAATGCCGTACCCCAAATTACCAGCATTCTAATCTAATGCTAAAAAGAACATTGGTAAGCAGCCGTTTCTCCGCCAAAATGGAAGCTCGTCTGCAGGGTCCATCCTGTAGAAGCAACTGATGCCCTGATTTGCTCAGCAAAGAGAACTTGCACCTCGCGCTCATTCTGCACAGTGTGCCTGCAAAAGTTGGTTGCTGCGATCCAATCCATCTGCCTGTGATTTCCTTTTTCGTTCCTTCGAACACTTCTCTTTTTTCTTTTTTCCGTGTTCGAGCTTTTCACTCTTTGTATGAACAGCATAGAAATACTGTTTCTATAGCATACTAAGGCAAGAACCGAACATGCAAATAATTCATTTACATAACTCCACAGAAGGATATATGCACAATGGCGCAAGGAATACATAGTGCATAAGAGGAACACAACATACCAAATCTTGAATAATAGACTGAAACATACATGATGATGTTCACTGCACATACACAGAGCATATAATCCACCAGACAACCAATCAGAGGAAGAATGAAAACCACATTGCTCAAATTTGCAAACGATTATCTAGAATGTTTTCATGTATGCATCAATAAAAATGGGGCTCTGCTAAATTTCAAGCGCTTGAAAACAGGGAGGTCTTTCAAGCAACCAACACAAGCGTTAGATCTGAATTGAGTGGCCACCATTGTCTGTAGCTGTAACCTATTTGTTGTCGCTCGTTACCGGGCACGCCAAGGATACAATACTCCTAAGTAAATTTACTCACAAAACGGGCGTACAAAGTGGGAACATAGACCCGATAAGTGCTACTGGACACAAACAGGCATGCTCGGACCCATTTTGTGCTAGACACTACTGGACATATTAAACAAAACGAAATTGGCTGTAGTTATGGAGAAATTACAATACAAATAACATTTTTTCTATATTCAATATAAATAAAAATTTCAATACGTACTAAAAACCAAAATTACATAATAACATAGCTAGATTCTGCAATAAAGCAAAATAGTGAAACACTGTCATCTACTAATCAAAGAGAGGTGCCCACGTGCAAAAGAATAAATGGGCAACTGCACAAAATAAAATTTTAGATGAAGATAAGCAACTTTCTCTTTAGATGTGCCAAACTTGACAAGTAACACCTGTGAAAACAAAGAGCACAGAGAGGCCTTCAGAAATCTCAACATTTCAAGGAACAAAACCAGGCCAACTGCATTCAGCATGTACAATTACCAAGCAAGATTTGGGAAGATAAAAATAAACACTGATCCAGTAAACGTAAATGATTGTTACTTTTAAAGCAGACTCACAGTTACATCACTCCTTTCTAAGCATCAGATGATATCATGCGAATGGAGTTATTTATTGGTAATGCAAAAGGGTCTTAAAACAAACTTTTGATGACAGCTCAAAGAGCAAGGTTGCCTAGTGTTCTCAAAACATATATGAATTAACACCCTTGTCTAGAGTAGCATTGAGAAAACAGGGAATAGTCAATTCACCATAAAAATGTGCATTCCCCGTAAAAATGATTGGGAAGGTTTATGGGAGTGCATAAATATGCTAACAAAAGAATGCTACCACTGTTCATGTAAGATGGGATGTAAGAAAGTGACGAAAAAAGCCAAAACAATGTTTGAAAGGTAGCCCCATTGTAAGAAACAAGGGTCACCGTTTCTCGTTCTATTTTATTTTTTGCAGAAATATATCCAGAAACTTATTAAATCTGCTAACAAAGAAATTTGAAATCTGACTACTCTCAATGACATACACAGGGAACACATGCCTTTTCACTTAATAAGAGTGCAATATACATTAACCAGTCCCTATTTTCCATTTAATATAATTTGTAATTGCACTTAATATATTATGGAATTTGCAAAGAAATATATTATGCAGTTAGCAAATGATGCACATGTGATGGTTCCATACGCAAGTACATAAATAGAGATACAAATACTGACATATGCCTTCAAGTATAATTGTGGAGACAATTTTACATTGCCAAGTAGTATGACATTAAATATCAAATACATTAGAACATGTCTGAGAGTTAAAACTAAGCACTCATGTCTTATGGATTGATGGACACATTATACGAATGAAACCATGAATCTTAATGGAAGTATCTGCAAAGTGCAACAGTTAGGCTATCCCACGACCCGCCAACAACTACACTTCAGACCACAAATGAAATATGACATGTTTAATAAACCTGCACTCCAATCCTGACAAAGTCCAAAGAAATGGGAGCCAATTTTAAATCCATGTGTAGGTTATTTAGTTGTTTGTGAGTAACAATAGAAATGGTGCTGCATCAAACAGATTACAAAAGTGCAATGAACAATTCGGCTATGGACAACACAAGCACAACATTGACTAGTGAGAATCCCTAATACCTGAGCTAGTATGGTTCCAGTGATATTCAAAGTTGACGTACAGTTGCCCCAACATGGTTCGTCACTCTGATACCTGTACAAAGAAATGAACAAATACCTGTAGAATTTGCACTTATTATATTATGAAATTTTTACAACGTAAGTTTTGCAATTATCACAATTCAGAAGTACAATTACCAATATGAAATGTGAGGCTACGTCTTTTGCAACAGGTAAGATGAATATTTTTTTTAGTTGCAAAAATCATATGCACTAACTGTAGTATTTGCCATTTGCAACTACTATAAATAGAGTGAGCAATTATGGCTATTCAAAAAGAACACAAGAAAAAGGAATTAAAGACCACTTTTATGTATCACCAAATAGTCAAGAATTGAAAATTTCCTGCTGATCAAACGTTGTCTGAAACTAAATTATACTAAAATACAAGAAACTAAACATATATGTTACACTTGCACCCATCTAGAAAATTAAGAGTTCAAGAGTTAGCTATAAAAGAACATTTTAAAGAGTACTAGAACTGTGACCCAGTCACCCATGCATAACTCAGTACAAAAATCTTTGAGCCAACACTTGCACCACAGGGTTAGAAATCAGCTCTGTACAGTTTTGAAGCACTTAAGCCATATCTCAGTACAAAGTATTCCTGCTCAACCAGAGTGTGAACATTCATTACTCATTGTAGGGCAAACCCATAGCTAGTCATGTGTCTTTTTTGAAATATAATCTAACGACTGGTATGGGATGAACTGACTACAAAATTTAGTCTATACCATCAACGATTTTACCATCACTATAAAATTTCTCATCGCAGGAATGATTAAAGGAGCATACCACCACGATTGTATTGTAAGATCATCTAATTGACTTCTTGTAAGTTTATTAGCCATTGATCTCAAAGCTGCATGCAGGGAAATCTACATTGTTGTCTACACTTCCTCAGTGGCCTGGACTGCAATGGCATTGGCTACAGCCACAACAATAGCAACCATGCCCGATTTTACAGAACTGTTCCCACACAATGAATTATTACCTCCTTATGTGTCTTCAGCAGCGAGTGGTAATGCATATAAAACAAGGAAATGTTACTATTCTTCAAAAATTAGCAGGTAAAACACATAAATATTAGAACCAACATGCAGATACAGATACAGACCATATAAAGAGAGTCAGCTCACTAATCTTCACGAACTACCAGAGCAACCCATCATGGACTGTAGGATGAATAAAATGTTGAGAATTACCTAATATGTGCCCCCAAATATATAGTTAAAAGAAGAGGAAGAATGCCACAACGCCATATACAAAACAGGGAACAAGTACCCAGGTGTGTACTAATATAATAGTTTGCCAACCTGAGAATAAAATTCATGCAGCATTATACCAGCTGAGTAATCTACAATACATAATAACCGCCTTCTGCTACCAATTGCAAATTGCAGTATTCCTATATTCAAATTGCACAAAATACGTGGTGCAATTTCTTTGGTTTCAAAATGAAATTTAGTAACCTATATGAACAGGGGCTAAACTAATGATTACTAGAAGTCCTACAATCATAACAAGACTACATATGAGTTACTTTGTTATCTGCTTATACAGGGTGAATTAGTTTTTGAGTCAAAATACACCCTCCCCCCCCCCCCCCCCCCCCCCTCTTTCTCTCAACTAAGGAACGGCAGGAGTCTCTCAGAAGCCAAACAACTACCGGAGTCAGGTTCAGATCCATTAGAAAAAGCAGGCCCGAAAAACAAAGGACGCTGCGGCTGTTGGGTTCCATCACACGCACGAAGATTGAAACAGATCAGACGACACAGCAGTCGCTTGAACAGAAACGAGATTTAAAGCACTTGTAACAAAGTAAATATGATAACAATGTATGTATCAGTCTACTTTCATAATTAGTGGCAAGTGAAACAAATACTACAAAAATGTATACTGAGAAACAGCAGTAAAACATCTAAAACATCAGTGACAAAATGCATCCTGTATACTCTACTACAAAAATGTGTGATTTTTGCTTCTGATTTAGGTTTAATACATGTGTAGGATACAGTTTGAACTCTGCAATTTGACAAATACTACAGTTACATGTGAGATTCCAATGTTGCTAAATGAGGAGAAAGGACAGGAAAAAAATAATCACCCTTTATTCGAAAACCTTTTCACCAGTCGAAAATATCAAAAAAATGAAAGAACTGATAATACAAAGGTATGCTGGAACAAAGAAGACCGTATTCCAGGTTTCTGTATTCGTTAGATCCTTGTTAGAAGCCTTTGCCGCCTCCAGAATACTTCCAGTCAGGTAGATACCAACAATTCCAGCCAGTGTCCCGGCTGTGTTTGAGACTCCCATTACTATCCCTGCAAACTTTGGAGCAATATCCATATGATTTACAGCAAATCCTGCCCTTCCTAGAGCCAGAAAACCAAGAGATACTGCTGAACACATCACAGTGCCTGAGGGTGTACTGAATAAAGGGAGTGCCATAAGTGCAAAAGCTGAGACAAGGAATCCAATGGTATTCAGGAGCTTCCTTGTGTTGGTAACTGATAAAATCCTTCTTGTAATCAAATGATCAGCAACCACACCACCAATATTTGAAAAAATGAACATGTTGAAATAGGGGATCATCTTCGAGGAACCCATATCCTGTAGGCTGAGCTGAAGGCCTAGCTCAAAATAGGTAGGGAGCCAGTTCATAAGAACATACAGGGCATAGTGGAAGGTGAAGTTATTTACGACAATTGCCCAAACAGGTAGACTGAAGATTATCCTTCGCAATGGAATCTTTACATTCCGAGGTGGGACAATTCCTCCTGCTTGTGCCTTAATCGAGTCTCGAGATGCCACTTTCGGCATTGCCGCCTTAGGAAGAAGATCAGTACGAGCTGGCTCACTGGAAAATTTAAACCATAGTACAGACCATGCTGCTCCCAATACTGCCTCAACAAAGAAAACTGACTGGGTTCCCATGTGCTTCACCATATTTGGAACGAAAAGCATGCCACAGGCCGCACCAAGATACATCCCCGAGGTAGTAAGAGACACTGAGCGAGATCGTTCCTGTGGTGGTACCCATTGTGCTAGAACAGTGTGAATGGCAGGAAATATGAAACCCTGTGCTACACCCACAAATATACGAGAAAGGACCAAAATGGTTACTCTATTGGCGTCTAGTGGAATCAAACCACATATCAAAGACCACAGTACAAATGACAGTAGCAAGACTCGTCTACCTCCTATTCTCTGTGCTGCATATCCACCAGGAATTTGAGAGAAAACATAACCAACATAGAAGATAGAGAGTATACTACCCTTGGTTGATTGATCCACACCGATTGCATCAGCTGCGGCAGTGTAAGCAATTGAGAAACCCAGACGTTCAAAGTAGCAAACATTCGTGCAGATGAATGTCAGTAATACTATAACATAACGTTTTGGGAACTTCATTCTCATCACTAAAAACCAGAGATGAAGCACTTTTATTCTTCTTTTACCAGTCTAAGGCCACCACTTGCTGACCTCTCATGAATATTCACCAGAATTTACCATAAGGCTGTCTCTCTTCCTTCCATACCAAAGGATACTAAGAGCTGAAACAGGGAAGATACTGATTGCTTCTTTGCTTATGCTTCAAATGTGCTTATCTGATTCCTGATCTCATAAGAAAATTCACACAGACAGTCTCAGTACACTGAACAGTAAGCAAGATACCTGCTCAACAAAGACCAAACAAGCACAAGTTAGATGAATCAAGAACTGAATGTGTTTATACTTGTACTGAACTGAGTTACTAAGATGCAAATTGCAGCAGGAAGCGTTGAAATCCTGCACAAGATTCAACCATGATTGGGGAAAAAAAAAGATGTATAGGCATTAAATATTTCGACCGTCAGCATCTCTAAAATGAATGAAAGAGACGACAGAAACTAACACTTGCTTAAATATACCACTGAACAATGCCCAACTATACTGACTGAGATCACATTATTCTCAAATCAAAGAAGGGAGAAGCATAATTTTGCCAATGAGATACTATAAAATTAAGCTCGGGGCAATGAGCCTCCTAATTCGGTGGCTGAGTTAGATCTTGCTTGCATTCAGTACTAAGTATTTTAAATTTTTGCTTGCAAGATATCATAAAACCAAGCTTGAGTGCTAGAACCAAGCTCCAATCAACCAAGTTTGGGGAAATCACACTGGTTGGATCTGGATTTGCAGATCCAACAACTTGCGGAGCTCACCTTGAGGCAGGACTCTGGTGGATCTTGGTGGCGATCAGGGTCGGGGAAGGCGTCTGGGGCCCGAGTGGAGCGGCGTCGGTGGTGGAGTGGATGGGACGCCGGATGCTACAGCGTCGGGCGCGGGCGGGGGCGGGGGCTTGACGGTGAGGGTGAAGAAGAGGCCAGGCAGGAGCCTTCTTTGGGAGCCGGGAACAGGGGAGGGTGGGTGGTTGAGGGGAAAGCGGCGGCCGGAGGCGGCGGCGGCGGGGGCAATCGCCGTCGCCGTCCAAGGAGACGACGAGCTGCGGGAGGGAAGGGCGTTGGGGGACGAGTGATGAGATTCAAGGGAGGGAGTTGGGGGAGTTTTGCCGTTCTTCTAGGAACAGTTTTTTTTTTAATTTGTTTTCAGTTATTATTATTTTTTTCGATTCCGATGGTTGATTCCGTTAGACAAGTGGAATCACGGGATATCTGACAGGGACGCAAACAAAAAGTGTTGCGGTTGGTCGATCCACATGGCTGTGTCGAACCTCAACATGCACACACTAACACATGATTTTCGGGAAACAATATTCTTTGGCCAAGAATGCAATAACAAGAAGAAGTGAAAACTCGCATTTGTTACGAATTCAGAATAACGGGGGAGGGGATGGAAGCAATGTGTGCCTCAGATTTGGTGACGGAGAGCAGGAGTCGGTGCCTCAGATTTGGTAACTCTCAGTCTGGAACTCTTTATTTGGCGCAACGGAAGGGAAGAGTGACATTCAGTATGGATCTACAAAATAAATAGTCGGATGTTCTCAAACATTAATTGTGAATTTCGGTATTGACTAGAGTATCTTTATATGAAAGAGCGTATAACTCAAGAAGCTAGGTGCATTGTATAGTGCATTAAAAGTTCTGGCCGTATAGAAATATATCAGTCTATCACAGCTGATGACCGCATCTCCCTCACCATTCTCAGATTATTTCACTTCAATATTAGCCCGTGGGGGCATTGGTAGTGCGCAGATTGTAAACACTTGGAACAAACATAGTGATCAATTAAAAGACCTGTACTTTCTTTATATTTCTACCGGGAAAAAAAATACAGAACATCCCGTGAAACTTGGGCTGGAAATGGCACCAATGACCAAACTTACGCCCATCATTAGCATTCCCATGCTAAAAATATATCATTGGCGGGATGACAAGTAAGCCTGTAGTATTCCACATTCTAAGATCGCTACTACTCTCAATAAAGGCAAATCAAGAACAAAACCATGGCTGTGAATCTGTTAAACCATGGCGTCTAGGACACCGACGAATTCCTTGTGATCCGTGATTGCGTGGACTTCACTTCCTCTGGGTTGACGGACCCAGGGCTCTCTGACGTGTCTGAGCTGCTGTTCTCACCGGCGTTTGTTTTGCCGGACCAGAGCTTGCTCAGTATCTTCTTGGGCATCAACATTCCCTTTGCCTTCCCTGTGGCACTCTTGTCATCACCATTCTTGTTGGCATCACTGCTACCACTGCTTCTCTCGCTGCCGCCACTGTTGTTGGCCCGCCTCATCGACCTTAGAGAGTTGATGTCACTAGAAGTTGGGACCCCACATTCGTCCTCCGTTGTCGTCGTGGCAGCTGATCTGGAGCTGCCGATGGAGTTGCCATTCTCTCTGGGAAGAAGCGAGCGAACAACAGATGGAAGCTCAGATGAAGGGTCACCCTTTGCAGAAGCAACTGATGCCCGGATTTGCTCAAAGAAGAGAACTTGCACTACCACTCGCAAGGGTAAGCGCTCGTTCTGCACGGCGTGCATGCAAGCATCCTGTGACAGTTGCTTGCAATCCATTAATCCGCATAATTTCTTCTTTTCACTCTTTGATAGGCTGGGGTGCTCCTGTAAACATGAAAACCGTGTTAAAATTTTACATCTCCCAATGTTGCAAATACTCAGTGGAAACTGCAAGAAATACCTTTAGATACATGTCAATGGCACGATAGAGACCGTCATGTGTTGGTCGGGGTAAAGAAGACACCATTTCAGCAAGGGCAATCAACTTGTGAAGAGGAAGGTTGGGGTCTTTGGCAATCTCAGCAAGGTATCCATCAATAAGTTTTGCAACTGCAAACTTTGACGTGCTGGAAACAGCAGTAGTCAGGTTTTCAACCTCCACGATTTCTTCATCTTCTTGAAATTTCGCCTTACCATTACTAACACACTGCAACATAAACTCCTCCACTATTGCCATTACCAAATCTATGTTATATACACTGTTTTCACCTGCAGTTTCTGGTATAAGAAGGTCCGAAACTGAAGCGCCATCCAATTGTGTGCCTATTCTCCTGATCAAGTTACTGCGATGGGATTCCCCAGATTCCAGCAAGCATGCTGCTCTTAGCAGCTTAAGAAGAAAACCGCATGACACCGAACCTTCCTCAGCTGGCAAGAGAGATAAGATGCAATCAAGAGCTGCACGGCGTTTTGTGCAATCAACTCCATTGCTCACAGCATCTTCTAGGGAACCAAGCAACTGACGGTATGCATAGGCCCTCAGTGCTTCTCCGATTACAATAGCCGGTATTCTCCCCTTTGCCTTGATGGCCATGATCACTCGCTTGTACAAATCCACCTCAAGCTCGCAAAGATCCTCGACCCACCAGTCACTAGGGACTATCGGTTGCTTCCTGACACCATTCCAATGAGAATCAATACCATTCTCAGATGGGAGTTTCTTTCTGTTGTAGGTGTATGACCACTCAACCTCCGATGGATCAATTGACGCCTTCGACGCGATAGAGTCAATGCAGTGGTTGATTGTCTTCAAATTTTCAGACCAAGGTAGCAGTGACTTTGTGCTCTGTAATACTATGATTGAGTCCTTCCAGGTGCGAAATACGCTTGATGTCAAAAATACATCAATTTTGTAGATGAGATTTCCTTTGTCAATGGTCTCAAACATTTCTAAATACTCAGCCGCACAGCGGGCAGCCAGGACATTATATGCATTGAGGGTTACAATCATGCCATAGCAGAACTTGGCACAAACTTCAAATGCTGAAGGTCCCCCAGGGATGTCAGAGATATCTACTTCATCATTTTTCTCCTCACTGCTTGAAGCCACTAATCTTTGCAAGCGTGAACTCTTTGATAGAAGAGGGAACTGCACATACGCCAAATAGTTTGCATAGACTGTATTAATATTTTGCCTCGGTTCACCAAAACAAATATAAACTAGTTGATTAACACAAACATATCTTTTTCCCAATAAGAGCCATTCATTGGTGTGATGTAAAGTCTAGCTTGTTCAATGTATCCTGAGACTAATATATGTGCAAAATAATGAAGCTAGTACCTTGTGAAGATAAAACTTGACATCCCCTATGGAGATAACAATGTCTGTTGCCAGCTCTGTTGCAACAAACCTGAAAAGCATGATTACACAGTTAACATTAGAATGAAGCTAAAGGTGAGATAACAAATGACAGCATATGCCATTTACTAAGTACAGAAGCAAAACTAGAAAATGCAAAAGAAAGGTTCATGTAGTAGCAGTGTGCATGACATGCAAAACTAATTAAACTGATATGTGGTCCAACAAAAAAATGATTAAATAACAGAGGACATAACAAGAGGTAAAGATCACTTGTTGGGCTCCAAGAATTGTTTACATGATGGACCACAATTGTCACCAACCGATCCACTCATCCAAAAGGTCAATACTAAGCAAACTAGAGAAAGGCAATCCTGTGAGTAAAACGTAACAGGCCACCAAAGTACAGAAAAACTTTAGGAACATATACCACTGGCACGAATCAAGCACAACTGAGCCCATAAAAAGATCAGTTGGGACAGTTAGCCATCTGCATGTCATCATAAGATGCGCTTCTTAGCATGCCAGGGCAATCCATACCTTAATAACTGGTACACATGGCACATATAATATAGTGGAAACTTTGAAACAGAACAGGTGTATAGCTTTGGAAGATGCCAAGAAATATTATGTAAGGGACAAGTTTAAAACTTAAATTGACTGCAATCAAAATTAAATGCGATGCTCGAAGATTATTTAAGTTCCATTGAAGCCCCTAAACACAAACAAACCAGAAAAAAAAAAGTACAGCACCAACAGGCTATTCACTACCCTTACTTCTTTTCCTTCCAGATTAAGAAACAGAACACAGGAGTAAAAGTACAGAACTAGGCCCCCTTTTACGCACAGAGCTGATCTTACATTGTGACTAGTCACCGTATGATTGGCCCCTTGAACAACTTCACTGATTTAAGATTTTTATTTTAAGGAGGAGCCAAATGTAGGCCCGCTAAAACATGACCGAATAGCAAATTAAAGATTCATACTGAGACACAAATACATCGCAGAAATGGGACTAATTCTACTGAGCCCTGTATCCACCATCAAATGAAATGGATCATAAAATTCCTACCAAAGAATCTTTAGACAAATTCATCAGACTACATTCAGAATTCAGTGCAAAATGACGGCTCGTGGAGGGAGTGGCCATTAAAAACAATGTCAACAATGATCAGTAAAAGAAGAAACTAAAATTCTCTACAATCTGATAAAATTGTGTGTCAAGACTGGAACAAATCAACGAACCTGATATTGTTTCCCTCTGTCTGAAAGACATCCGGCTTCGATCCAAGCTTCATATACTTCATTGTGCCACACCAAAAGATAACCCAAGAAAAGAGAATTCTCCTCTTCCTTTTGTGCTCCCTACTTCTTCTTCTTCAGCACCTAATGAGAACCAAGTCCAGAAGCAGCACACCAACCCCACAGCGTCCGTCAAGAAAGTACCAAACCGGTGGCCGCTGGCATGTGAATGCTTGTAGCCGAAAGGAGTGGGCAGGACCAACAACTGGTGATAACGATCCAGCAGGCCTAACTGTCCCCCTATCCCAGTGGCAAAGCCCCCACCAAATCGGGTCAATAACTCCCCTCCTCCTCCTCCTCTAGATCAGTAAACTAGTCGGCAGCCGCATCAAGATCTGGGTCCGTCTAGAAGCCAAGAACGCGTCCTCCTCTTCCTCCTCCTCCGAGCTGGATCTCACGCGACGCAGGCGGGCGGAGGGAGCAGCAGCACCTGCAGAGCACAAGGGCAGCATCCCGCGGTGAGGGGACAGTGGGAATAATTGACGAGCCGATGTTGGGCGACCATGGGAACAAGCACCAGCGAGGGGAGGAATCTTATCTCGTTAAATTTGAAAGCAAGCCACATGAATGGCAAAAACGGGTTGCAACAGGGCAAGTTTTTTAAGGATCTAGCACATGACGGTAGTCAAACGGCGACCATTAAAGAATTCGCAATCCACAGACCATTCCACAGTTTTTCCCCTTCCTGAACTTGCAGACAACAGGATTGGAATGCGCGCAAGGAAATTGACAGAGAAATCTTGGATAATTTTAGCTGAAAGAAACAAGAACTGGAACAGAAAACAATGGGGGAGAACTTCCCTGGGTTGATCCCCATTGCACATACACCGACAAACGCGCACACGGTCTGCAGTTTCGAAGAAGGAAAACGAATGAAAAATGAAGAACGCGCATGCGCCGATAAAATTTGCACTTTTCTCTTCAGCTAATCTGGAAAACAAGTTCACTGCACCTGGAAGAACCAGTGACACTCCAATTTGTCGAAAAAGAAAAGAAAAAGTCTCATCTTGCGGCAAGAGACCGGAGCAATTCCCGAAAACCTGGGGTGGCGGAGAGCAGCAAGGAGGGGAATGGGTGACGCACCTGCGCCGGAACCGAGCAGCGATTCCCGCCGGCGCCAAAGACGCCAGTGGCAGGGTGACGGATTTGGGGGAGAAGGACGGAACATAAAAACGGGGGGTTTCTTGGGACCCAAAGAGATCGTAACAGAAAACCGCGATTTCTTCTCTGGAAACGAGGGAGGGCAAAAGAAGAGGCAGCTTTTCAGGACAAGGAAATGACCAAGAAACATTCCTACCGAACTCCGGTACTCCCAGAAAACAGCGTCCAATTTGGCGCAAATAAAAATAAAATAAATTCAATTCAGGGAAGAAAAATGCGATCCAGATAACAAAGAACCCCACAAGCTTGCTCGACGCTCAGGAAAAAAAAATTAACTCTGAAACTATATTCTCTTGAAAGAAAAATTCAGAAACCAAAACAGGGGAGAGAAGAACGGAGAACGACAAAGAAACTTAAGAGCCAAACTCTCACCTTCTTCCTCTGCCACCGGGTGCCCTACAAGAACAGCTCCAGGCGAAACTAACAGTGGCAGAACTGCAGGGGGGGGGGGGGCCTAATGGAGGATGCAATCAGATCGCGCTCTCTCTTTTGGCCGCTGCTCGCTCATCTGCCGTGTGTCTTCCGCAGCAAGTCGCATTTGCTCTGCTGCTGCTGCTGCGATGCTGGACTAATGGATTTGGTTTATCTTAAAAGCTGCTGGTGGTGGGGGTTGTGGTGGGGTGGGGTGGCGATGCATGGGGTGGGCTTGTGAATGGACTGTTATGCCCCTGTCTCTCTCTAACATGTTTCTTCCTCTCGCTGGCCCCTCCTTTTCTCACACCAATTAGCAGAACTTGTTTATGATCATGTCTCTGCTTTTCATCTCTTTTCTTGTTCGATTTTGCTGATCGGTTCTCATTATTGGAGTTTTTTTAGTATGAGAAAGTAGGCACACTTTTGTAGTGCAGCTTCCTTTTCTCTCCCTTAGAAAATAATTCAGATGGCACTTGACAGAGACTTGGGTTGCATATGTAATGCAAATGTTCATCGGAAAACTGATCAAGATTGTTGCATTATTTGTTTAAACAGTGATTAGACTTGCAAGTGAATACGTACTAGGGAGCTCTGCTTTGATGAAATATCTAAACAAGAATGGCTACAATTCATTAGGCTGTCGCAAAAGCAATCAATTGCATGCAACAAAAGCATCTTCGTTTATGCAACAGTGTGTTTCGTGTGAACTATCCCAACATATTTTCAACCATGTAAAGCATGATTTCCCACCGTGTGTCTATGCTGGGTGAAATTAGAATGTACTATATATTTTCCGGTCAATTACATCAACACGGTGGCTCACGAACTGAATATACATGGCTTTGTTTAAAGGAGGTGTGTATGTCATATGAGCTATAGACAAAAAAAAAAGAGCTATAGAGTAGTAGAGTACACACCAAACCACCACGGTCCAAAACTTAAATTAAGGAGCATTTCTCCTTGGTATAAAAATGCTACTAGTGTCCTGGTTATTATTCGTTTACAAATAATTTCTATTAATGGTAAATTTAATCATATCCTTTTTCTATAAATCCAACTAAAGTACAAGTGTAAATTCTAAGCATGTGATTCAATTAACAGCTACTAACATTTAATATCAGTTAAAATATGACTTTAGTCACCATAAGTTGTTTCAAACATTTATACACGCTAAAACAACAAATGGATCACCGTCACTTTGTTTTCTACGAATTGCTTTCCAAGAAAGGCACGTTGTCGTGGATGGCGTCCGCAGGCTGCCCATCGCTTGAGCCGTTCTTTCGACCCATCTCTTTGTGTACGCTGGCGCATTATATACACACCACAAAAAGTAACTGTAGTTATCCTTGTATTAAAAAACCTTTCATTTAGTTTTTTCTGGATTTATCTCCGATACGTAGATCATGACATGAGTGTAGCTTTCTCAGCGGCAGACAAGCTGCCCATGTCGCTGCAAGCAGCAGACACAGGATTTCTTGACAATCGACCTTGCCGCTGCATGCGTCCATAGAGCTCGCTCTACATTTTCAATCTCCTTTCTTAATTTTCTCGTACACCGATTTATCCCTTCTTAAATTTCTCCTACACAGATTCAACATCACTAGAGGACGAAACATGATCGATGGATGTGGCAGCTCCGTTCGATGAGTCACAGAAAAGCATCAGATTTATTTGCCACTAGATTCTGCACAGCTATACTTGGAAGATGCTGGTGGAGCACTGGAGCTGATAAAAAGCACTGCTGGCTATATACACAGCACTGGCAAAGCTTCTCGGCAAATGGTGCGTCGCTTGCGAACTGGACCTACGTTTAGGGCAAAAGCATGCATTCGTGGCGGATGAATTGTCATGTCTTTGCGATACATATGAGGCAAGAACATATCTCACTTCCCAGTTGCACGGAAGACGGCAAGGATGGCGACGTCTGAGGCCCAGGGCTGCACCGGATTTCTACGGTGAATGTGCTGGGTGGCACCGGTCGTTTTATCTTCTGTCTCATCTTTTTCAGGTACCAGTCTCGGCTCGTGCTTGACCTAGCTAGGTACGTGCTCCGTCCAGATGCAAGTGTGCACGAGGGGCTGCTAATTAAACGGGACAAGTGGATGCAACAAGCTGGACCTAATGGTGAAACATGATAGAGAAAGATATACTACTACGAATTGAATTGGGATGACATGATCATCTTTTTCACTCATGGATTGACTACGTACATAGACGTCTTCTTTTTGGATATTTTTGCTGTGACAATTTGAAATTGAAATCGCTCTAGCTGGTATTTGATTGACTCTTTAGTTTGCAGATAATGTACATGCATTTGACTTTGTCCCCCAGAGAGTGAACCCGTGACACACGGTTGTGGCTCAGTCTCGCAATCAGGAATTTGTTTTATATGTACTTCCATCCTCTGCGCATCAATTCTTTTGTTCATGCAAGGTATAATGAACTTAATATGCAGGGAATCTTGCATGTATCTAGATGGGCGGTCTCAAAGGTGCGCTTTTTCCAGATGGAGCAGGGCACTGGAACCGCTCGCTCAACCTTTTACCATTTCGCGCTGGTTTAGCTGCATGATGCAGAGTCTTCCACTTGGCGGCCTGGCCGCCGCGAGATTGACCTAGGCGAGTCAGTAGGCTGCCGAGTTGAATCTGCGTGGTCGTGTCTAGATTCTCCTTACAGATCGTAACAAATTGGATTCAACTAGTTAGTCAATCGTTACTTGTTTCTACCGTGGCCTATCGTTTCTGTTCAATTTGGCATTTCTCAGTGAAATAGTTTTATGCAAACAGAGAAAAAATCCAGGTGAAATAATGTATTTGAGACGACGAATTAATTCGTATAAAACACTCAATATTTCTTTTTCTTTTTTCAAGAATACGTAGGAGAACTGCGTATCTTTCTATTAAGAAGAAGAAACATAGAGTTTTACATGTGCCGAGTTCGTTTGGTGCGTTGTACAATGAAAGGCACTGATGAAAACAACCAAGAAAGAATTACCCCGGAGATCTAGATAAGCCTATTCGCTATGCGCTACGCGCCCAGTGAAGCAACCTGGTGAGGTTCTTGGCCCCCGCGGTAATCCAGACCTCAATCTCACCGAGTACTGTGTCTACAGACTCCTGGATGGTCTTGGCCCTATCCTCGAAAACGCGCGCGTTCCTTTCCTTCCAAAGACACCAGGCGACGAGCATGATTAGTGTGTCGACGCCTTTTGCCAGCTTCTTTGGCAAGCCAGTGCGTCTTTGATGCCACCAATCGACCACTGTGTCTTCCTCGAAGTTGCAGTTCAATCTCAGCGACGAGAGCGTATGCCACCACACTTGTTTGGAGTAGCTGCAGCCCAACAACAAGTGGTTCGTCGTCTCCAGTTCTTGGTCGCATAGGTTGCAGGTGTCCTCTTCTTGGAGCCCATGGCGGTGCCTGCGTTCTGACGTCCACACCCTGTTTTGCAAGACCAGCCATGCGAATAACTTGACCTTGGGGGGGGGCACCAGGTGTTCCAGACGAATTGAGCGCCATGCAGTGCTTCGGATCCCTGGAACGTCATCTCGTAAGCCGATTTAGAGGTGAACACTCCGTCCGGTGTCCATCGCCAAAGTATTTTGTCTTCCCGCTCTGGTTGCAGGTCGAAATATCTCAGTCTGATCCACAGGTGTATGTACTGGACTAACGCCGGTACTGTAATGCCACCTGTGATGTCTTTAATGCCATCTGTAACGCCGGTACTCAATATTTCCACGTCAATCGAATAAAGTTACAACTAATTTCATAAAAGAATGTTTCTACTAGCGCGTAGAAGTAGGTTCTATGCCAATTTCCCTTTTGTATTGATTCTTCAGCACCATCGAACTCGGAAACTCAATATTTTAGGCTTGCTTAATCAGCTCCGTCTTCAGGGACATTTTCTAAAAGGCTGCCCTTGTAAAATGAACTGGGAACCAAAAGTTGAAACTAGTTGCTTTCTCACGGCTTTTCCACCGTTGGAGTCTGATCTAAAACCGTTTTGCCAATGTTTCTAACAGTGCTTCTACACCCCTATATAAAAACTCCAGATCGAAGCCGTTTTTACAGGAGGAGCCTGAGCCAGTTTTGAAGGAGCCGTAGCGCTTACAAACAAACCCTCAGTCTGGTTTTCTAATTAACCAAGTTAGTAATTTGATTGCATGGTTCTCTTATGAATGTTGAATTGAGGTGACCGATCGATACTTCCAGCGCAACAATAACTAGTTGACAAGAGAAGGACAGGGCATGGGCATGCTACACAGTGCACGGGTTGGCACCGAGTGCCCTAAGTCAAAAGTTTGATTTGAGGGATTACTCTTCCTGTCTGTTTGGAATTGTAGGCAGGAGCATGAAGCGATCCATCCTGCATGGTTCGATTTGGCACTGAGCTAGTGGCATCGAATCTTCCTAGAGGCCTCTGTGGTGGTAGCCCTTATTGATGCCACTGAAGAAATGCTGATCGATATGTAGAAAAGCATTGAGCTTCCAGTCCCTACTGGGTTTCTTATAGTACATTTTCTTTTTGGTATTTCACTTCACAAGCATTTCTCAAAACTTGAATTACCAGTGTAGCTCGCGCTGGTGCTGCAAAGTTGGCATAGCCGCATGCACTAATTGTCGGGACTAAAAAAAATGGTGTGTCACAATAGTGAGTTAAGCACAAGTGCCTTCGTAGTTTCGTTTGCTCAGCAAGGGTAGTTTAGTCCTCTGTAAACATGCGATGCATTATTGTGAAACGCCATCTGTTGTGTGAGCCGAAGGATATACGCACAACAGGCATGGGTACGCAGTAGTGTCACCGGCACTGTTCCACGTGCTGAAACAACGACAAGGAATGCATGTGCAGTACTGCATGTACGTAACACATGGACACGTACGTACGAGCGCGAGATGTTTCCATAATTACGTGCTGAGCACAAGATACAATACAAGGACTTGGAGACAAACATACCTTTTTGATTTCTTATTGGCTTTTGTCTACACATAATCAAATAGAAATGCCGCTATTTTCCCTGGGAGAGAGATTGCTAACTTCTCTGCCTCCAAAAGCCCTTGAATATGGATTTCAAGGACTGGCTGAGAGATGAAGGTGACAGCGACATTTGGCATGGGAATTGGGAAGGGCAAGAGATAATGGAGAAGTAGAAACAAAGCAAGCAACGAGGAATGCATGCATGGTGCTACATCGTTGGTAGCGCGACCGCTCAGGTTCCATTCTTGGATTGCTCGGGACCTCACCGAGGCCTTGTCTCCATAATGAAATTTGCAGGTATCTTTCCGTGCGTGGTGTCACAAAACAATTGAGATGCTCCTCGAGGCGCCCTGAAACCTGAAGGTATCTGATGATTTCTGAAAGAACACATTCTTCGTTGCTAAGTGTAGTTGTAGGGTGCGCATACATGAACATATACTACAACTGTACCCAATAAGAGAAGTTCGAAAAAAAATAAGTAGAAAGGAGAAACAGAGCATACCAAAACACCGAAGTGTGTAGTAGAAAACAAACGGATTCAGGATAAGCAATGTGTAGTGTGTAATACCTATGCATACCCCTCGTATGTAGTACAAAACAAACGGATTCCCTTTCTAACATTTTTTTTTTGCCCAAGATATGGTGCTGCAAAGAACAAAAGTTTGCATGCTATCACCGATTGAAGGGCCAAATTAATTAAGAAAACGACATTGACTTCTTGTATGGTACTCCTTATAAAAATGTATGAAAATGATTATCAATAATGTATTTTGCTGTAGAAACAAAAGCACTCCTTTGAAAAGTAGCTAGGTACAGAAGATTCTGAACGGGATCTGTGGCTGGTCCGCATATTGATGATTTCGAACATGACAGGCTCGATGCATGCATCCATGCGTAGGGGTGAAAACGGATCGAATACAAATCGGATAGTGCATTTCCCACATCCATATCCATATTTGTAAACGAATATGGATACGAATGCTAATGTTTTCGAATACGAATACGGATCGAATATTAAACGAATGCGAATACAAAAGCGAATGTCACTATAATTCGGACGATACGGATACATCTAACTTTCTATGTTGTTAAGACAACTACTACACCATTTTCCCTCTAAAATATCTTTAATAGCATTATTTTACATGGATCTACACTAGTTCATATCAAAATTTAATCAATTTTATAATATTTTTTATATAATATATTGGTATATTTATGATATAGTAGCGGATACGAATACAAATACGGATATGTCGAATATTTGATGTCAAAACCTCAAACCATATCCACATCCATATTTTTTAATCGAATTCGAATACGAATTCGAATAGTGTAAAAATATTAATCGAATGGCAAATTTCGTACCACATTTGTATTTTATCAGATACAGATATCGAATAATACGGATTATCCGCATCCACTTTCCACCCCTATCCATGCGTGCAGCGCCCGGTTTGACGGCCGTGTAAGATCTAACTTTGCGTGCATGTTTGCCAGGCTGGTTTCTTCCCGGTCCACTAATTATTTTAGACGGCCCATTCCTGTGTGGACCTATCCAAATTTAATGATGATAACAACATTTGTACAATCTGCATTGCCCACTCTATATACCCACAGGTTCATAACGTACTAAAGTCTGCTAGAGCAAATCAATCATTGTGCCGCTCAAAAGAGTGACGTTGATGCGTGGTCTCAGAAACGCTACGCCTAAGCCTAACACATAATTCTATTTTAGCAAAGTACTTCTGATAATTAAACTACATGTTTTGACGTTTTCATATGGCCAATCTCAATTAATGCTACAATATGAAAACACCTATTTTTGTGGCATATTAAGACAAACGTTTTCTGATAATTAAATCTCCTTATTCATAGGTTAGTAGCATTAATGATTGCCTGCTCAATTATCTATATAAGACAAGCATATTTTTGGAGGTTGCAAGAGACATAGTTATAACAGAGACATGTGGCAATTTCGTACGTGTTCTCTCATTAAGTCTAAAATGTCAATGTAAAAAAATACCCGGCTGAACACTTGAATCCGGATGAGAGAACACGTACGAAATATCTGTACGAAATGAGAGAACAAGTACGAAATATCCGTACGAAATGAGAGAACACGTACAACAAGGCAATGAGAGAACACGTACGAAATTTACTATAGTGAAGATTCGTACGAAATTTACTAAAATGTCAATCCAAAAATTGAAGTAGAATCCATAGCGAAGATTCATAAGGGCAGGGTTTTATGAAACAATTTGACCAGAATACTCGGAGTTTAGTGACATGAGAAAAAATATCCGGGGTTTTGTGCAACAAGGATCATAAAACCTAGAGGTCTACGGAATTTACATACCTTCAAATTAGTACATGAACAAAATAAAAACTTTGACATTCTAGTTCTTGAGACAGTACTACTTCTAACCTCCCTGCACTCAAACTTTGACTACTCTCTTTTTTTTTTGCGAGGGCTTACAATACTACTTCTAACCTCCCTGCACACTAATGATTTATTTAAATTAAACAAAAGCACCTCACAAAGATAATCAAAACTAGAGAATCAGAGCATCCAAAGAGAACATAGAAGCTTTTAGTTAAGCGAACATGAGCAGTGCGCCACTTATTAATAAATACATCAATTTCTAGAGAGAAAAAAATAAAGAGATTTAGCTGGTACTCATCTGAAGATGAGAACTATGGATGGAATCCGATAAACCAAAACGGTGCTGCAACGAACTTTGACGACTAGTGGTTTCTTTTGGTTTTTAAATTCGGTGATTGGTTGACGTCATGTGGCGCCGGCGTTTAAACTAAGAGCGCCGTGTCCCCTGCGGCGGGTGACATGGCCGGAAATGGCGCCTCGCCGAACGTGGCTGCCGGGCGCCGGCTACACACAGGATGTGCCCCAGTACAAGTGGGAGCGAGTGACTTCCTCGCCGTGTTTCGCTAATATATAAGCCGTGGTTTTCCGTCAAACTTCTTGTTTTTGTCGTGACAAAGAGATAAGGTACCAGTTTGAAATGCTGACGGATAAATTTTCAAAAAAAGAAAAAATAGAAGCGAAAAAAACCCGACTAGAGGAATTACACACGGCACACCTAGGATTAGGAGAAATAAATCTACGATCATAATAAAAGATCCAAGGTTTGCATAGGAAGTGAATCCAGTTGGGTCAGCAGTCAGCACAATCATGGCACTCTCTTGCTCTGATTGTTCTATCTTCAGATGGGCTGCAGCCTAGCCTAGAGTCGTCGCCTGTTTCTGCAATCAGAAATGGGCCCACATGAGGATCCTTGAAGCAAGAAAGAAACAGGCCCAAAACAATTCCACTGAAGCGTTGTAGTAGAGCTTTTTGTTCTGTGTGCATCTTTTATTCTTTTGTGCTATCTTTTGTGTTATCCATCCCATGTGTCTACTATCTACGACCGCGAGCTGCAGTCATTATTCAGGGACGAAGTGATTTCGCGTGTCCAAATGTGCAGTGGCGAATATTTCAATCTGCTAGGCATCAGCCGGGGATCGATTTCTTCTTTCAATGTACATGAGTATTAGCACTACGTTCAACTATTTATTTGCTTGCACGAAGCGGATAAGTTCAAACAGCACACACGCACGTATACTATCTACTAGTAGGAGGAATCTTTAATTTAGCTAGACGAGGTTGCTTCCGCCATCATCATCGTCTCGACCCGACCATACATGTCGACTCGATCAGCTCTCCTCTTCCTCGTCGGTTACTTCGATCTCGGCGAAGCCTTGGGCGAGGAACTGCCGGCGGATCATCACCTCCTGGTTTCGGTGGGCCTTCACTAGCGCCTCGCAACCGTCGAGAAACTCCAGGAGTTGGGCGCCTATCTCCTCCCACTCGGGGTCGTCGGGGTCCGAGAGCGCGCGGATCTCCTCTGCAGTGGCACGGGGAAAAGGACGAGGAGGGGGCTTAGCCATGATGAGGTCGATCTGCTTCTGCGATAGCCTCACCATCTTCTTCTTCCTCCTCGTCTCCCTGCCTCGCTCGCTCTTCATCTCCGAATCCGGCGCAGCAGTCTTGCAGTCCATCGCCTCTCCCGTGTTTCTGCGGCGATGCTGGTATGCTATGTTGATGTTGTTCGGGCCAATCGGAGAATGGTTATATGCTCCCGATCAGGAACCTGCTCGGAATCCTTGGTCAACTCCAGCCCTACCTTTGGATTTAATTGGGCCTCCATTCAGATTCGTTGCCGTCAGGGCCCAAAACTGTCAATTCGTCTCAAGTCCAAATTCCCCTGATTCATGGGCCACGTCTCTAATTGTTTTTGAGCAAATTTCTTATTTTGCCGGATGGTGTTTTGTAGTACTTATTCTCGTAATGAATAAAAGGTAGTGTTCTTCTAAAAAAAATACTTTCTCTTATTTATCATCAAAATTTTGCACGTTTCTTATTTGCCATCGATTCAAAATTCACTTCTTTTATCCACTTCAATCACTTTAGCTTAGAGAAATTTTAATTGTCATAAGAGTGTTCATGCTACAATACCATATTAGGTTTGTCTCAATGTGTATTTTATGCCAAAAAACAAAAAGTTAATTTGAGGTAATTTTGAGTAAAAACAAAATATTACCTGTAACTTTTATCTGAAAATTTTGAATTTTTTCTTCATGTCCATTTTGCTACTGCAACACAAATAATGCAGCGACAAGAGCACAATATTCTATCAACAAAAGTGATTGGAGTGACAGATAAGAGAAGTGAAATTTGATCCGATGACTAATAAGAAAGTGCATATTTTCGATGGCAAATAAGAGAAGCGTATAATTTTTGATTGCAAATAAGATATTTGCTCATTGTTTTTCGGGCAATAGGAAATATGCTAGTGTCCAAACAATAGCTTGCGTTGAGACATGAGAAAATTCCTTCCACATGCTACTGAAACTTGTACGCTTCCGTCGTATGCCACCAAAATTTTCTAGCACTGTTTTCAAATTCCCTTTTTTATAGGAGGAATTTTCTTTGGAACCGTACCACCGGAAGTTGACCTGCCATTTCTTCTTCTTCTTCTTCTTCTTTTGAACAGTGGATCCAACGCGTATGTATCGTACTCAACAGTATCCATTAAACAAGTGCTCGCCGACTCACTTTACTGTTGGCTACCAACCAGTAGTGCCTGTCCTTGGAACGAATATTTCTTCCCCGTCACTTGCTTGTGGTTCGCGCCACAACTAAAATGAAAGAGAAGCCAGTTGCTCACCGCTTTGTGATTCGCACCTTTTGGAACATAAGTGACACAAATTGCACAGGACAAGCGGATGCAGTTCAAGCAGTCGATTAGTCGATTAGTCGTGATGCCGCACCGTGATCCTCATTCCTCAAAGTTGGTGGACAAGATTTCTCCAACAGTTTCATCACAGCGATCAACTACTATAACAAACTAGAGGTCCAGAACTCCGCGCCTAACAGGGGGTGGTAGCCGACACGGCAAGAAACTAGTACACTGCTGGGCTGGCAGCTACTTTTGGTTAGTACTATAACACCTATAATCCTTGTATTAACACCTAGCTAGCTACTGTCTACTTAGAGGAGCAGTCCTCAACATGCATCAGATCAGTGGCAGTGTGTTTATGACAGAACATGCATCGTCAAGATAAGCTGAATAATCAATATAATTCCCCTTTTCATATACCAGATCACATGGGGAGCAATTCTTTATCATATACACTGAACCATCAATGAAATAATCGTTCTACAGAATAAACCACATGAGAAAACAGAAAGGGTGGATCGATCAGTTAACTTGCATAGAACAAGCCACACCTTCCTTGTGGATCAATTCTTTTCTTTTTTGTATCTTTGACAAGGAGGCACATGAGAAAATTCCTGACATATACTGGTGATACTTAATACACTTCGGTTAAATTCCGTCCAAAATATACTTCTTGCATAGAAGATATTTTTCTAGATACGTCGAATGGAAGTTGACCTGCCGTACTTCTTGTCGTCATCTTCTTCTTCTTTTTGAAGAAGATCTCCCGCCCTTCGCAAAAAAAAAAAGAAAAGAAGAAAGAAAAGATGATCTCCCGCTCGTTCAATGCGCAAGGCATATTTTGCATATCAAAAATTGACCCAACGGACTACATATTGTACTGTCGACGATATCCATTAAACAACGAGCGGGAGATCATGTATGATTCATCCCTTTACTGCTTCCAACTAACCAAAATTGACTTGTCACTGGAATGATATTTCTTCACTAGTTGCGATTTGCGCACAAGCCTAGCTAGCTGCTCACCGTTTTGCTATGGCAATTGTCTTTCTTGCACACAAGTGATACAAATTTAATTACACAGGACAAATCATGATGTTATCGATAGTGCTATCACCCACGACTAGAATCAATTTTGGAGGCTATGCAAGCCGATGCAGTTTAAGCAATCGACTAATCGTGGTGCCGTGTCGTGAGTCTCGTGACCCTCAAAGCTGGTGGACAAGATTTCTCCAGCAATTTCATAATGATCAACTAATTTTTTTTCTCGAACACGCAAGAGAGTTGTGTATCATTATAAACGATCAACTAATAAATCTACTGGAGGTTCAGAACTGAGCCCCGGGGGTATCTGTTAGCCGACACGGCGAGAAACTACGTACACTGAGGGCACTAGCTACTTTTGGGAGTACCACTCAACATGAATGTACAGATATAATACTTGTACTCACACCTAGCTACTGCCTACTTAGTGGAGTAGTACTCAACATGCATCAGATCAGTGGCAGTATGTTTATAACAGAACATGCATCATGCATCAAGCTAAGTTCAATAATTGATATCTAATTCCTTTTCATATACCACATCACATGGAGTAATTCTTTATCATATAAACACCGAACCAATCAATCAAAGAATCATGCTACAGAGTAATTTATACTACACAAGCCCGCACCAATCACTGAGCAACAACCGAATCGACCTAGCAACACTCTCCACCAGGGATGAGATACTATACGTACAGTACAAGTGTGCACAACTAATCACCAACGCAATCCAACAGTACAGAGAATTAAGAATTGGCCTTTGCAGTAATTGACAAGCTAACTACTAACTAACTAACTAGGCCGACGAGATCATGAGCCTCGGCTTCTTGAAGGCCAAGGGGCTGAGCACCTCCTCCTCTTCGCCGGCCGGCGCCGGGAAGCACCGGTCGGTGATGTCCGGCAGCGCCGGAATGTTGAGGTCGAACCCGCGGTTCGTGGTGGCCGTGGAGGTGGCGGCGCCGATGGTGCCCTCGTAGTGGCAGCGCTTGTGCCCGCCCAGCGCCTGCCCCGTCGGGAACGTCTTCTTGCACACGGAGCACTCGTGCACTTTTCCCGATGTCGAAGACGACGTCGCCGGAGATGCCGATGACGACGCCGCCGCCGTGACCTTGGCCGTCGCCGGATCTGCTTCCACGACAGCGGTTGCCGTCGGGGTCGCTGGCGGCCGGGCGCGGTGGCTGGACTTGTGGCCGCCGAGGGCCTGGTGGGAGGGGAACACCTTGCCGCAGATGGAGCACTTGTGCTCGGGCGGCACGGGAGCCGGCTGCGCGTCGCGGTCACGGTGGCCGCGCGCCAGCATGAGGAGGCAGAGCGCGAGGTGCTCCTCCTCCGTGGAGGCGCGCGGGTGGCGCCGGGACCGCTTCCGTTTCGCCCACACCTGCACCTGGTCTCCCTCGCTGTCGTCCTCCCGGCTCGGCCGCCATGGTACCGCGGCCGCGTCGAGAACGGTGTCCACTACCATGGCCATGCCTCTGATCTACAATCTATTGGCTTTCTTGCACTAACTAGAGTCGAGAGAGGATCACTGGAGCGGAGTAGCTGGCTTGTTGTCTGGAAAGTGAGGAGGGAAACTTGTGTGTGAGTGGAATGCTGGAGCGAAGTGAGAAGTAGCTTTATACCAGAAGTGAGTAGGGACGCCGGTGGTGGTGGTGCGGTGGTTTGTTTTTGTTAATGTGGACGACTGGACTGATCGAGTCGAGTGGTGGTTGGTTGATTGGTTCTTGGGGACTAAGGTTCGTTGGAACGAAGAGTAGAGTACTTGCTTGCTTTTGGTCAACTAGAGTGGAGGGTGGACAACAGTTAGGTGGATCAAGTGTGGATGCTTCCATTCCATGTGGCGAGAGGACTTTGTTTTGGAGGTCAAGGGGAGTGGACACCCAAGAGTAGTTAGTAAAACGGGTGACACAACGTTGTGTTGCATGTGTTGTAGACTGTTTCTCCAGTCCACACCATGCAAAATTATTCTACAAATGGAGCTAGCTGGTGGTTCCAAATGGATGGATATACACATGACGCCGATGACAGGTGTGTGTGTGCGCGCGCGCGCGCTTAAGTGACGTCATGGGATGGATGAGCAACATGGCTGCGCTGTACCCTGCGACCTGAGCTGCTACAAACCGCGTAGTGATAATCAAATTAATCAGAGGTTGCTTATTATTACGCGGTACTCGCGGCGTGTTTAGTTTGACCAGCAGTGTACGTATATCGCTAGAGTTTCGTATGGTAGGAAGACGACACGATGCATATATGTTGACCTGAGAAATTCAGTGAGCAAGGATGGAGGATGTCAGCATCGGGCAACACATGTTTGTCCGTGTGCGGCAGCCCTTTGTGTATCGGAAAGGAATCCGCCGCGTGGAACAAAGTGAGGCGTCGGCCGGACGCGTTGGGCGGCCAGGTGGTGGTAAGTAGGACTGGCGGGCCGACGCGACGGCAGAGCATTCCTTCCTTCCATTTGGGAGCTGGACTGGACTGGACTGGAGAAGAGTGAGTGGACTTTCTGGAAACGGCAGGCCAATCTACACTTGTTTGGCAGCATATACTCACCCTCCTCGTTTGGCAGCCTGCTGACACGTGTTGTGTTGGGCTAATCAAGTTGATGAGATAGGTCACCTGTCATCATTTGATTTGCATAAACCTGTGCTCTTTCTGTTCTACTAATCTTCTCTGCTCCACAAATTTAAAAAAGATCGATGGGTATTCATCGATCAACAAGCTAGCTGGCTAACCACTTGATCTACTAGTCGATATTAACTTCACCACAGTGTCGCTACTTCAGATGTTGCTTGGTTGCGGTTGGCGGAGGCGTAACGACCAGTGTTGGTGGCGCGTAGAGCTCAGCGATAGTACCAGCAAGTTGAGACCACGGAAAGGGAAGGGCGCAAGCAAAGCGATTGCAGAAATCTCGACTGGTCGGCAGTCAGCAGGTAGTATGCTCAGTCGTGCACCGCCGCGTTTCAGGGCTTGCGCCTGTACACCGACACGGCACAGACGCGGTGCATATGCATTGCTGGAGCGTGAAGCACGCACATGCGTGATGGACCGGAATCCCGCCGCGCGGGGACCCAGCGCCGGCGTGAGACATCTCTCCGGTACGCAACGCGTCTGCGCCGTGCTCACCGCGGGTCCGCGGTGGTGACCATGTGCGACTCGCCGCAAGGAGCCTCGTCAGCCATCTTGGTCATCCCAATCCTGGTACTCATTGCCATTCATCTTCACATAGGTGGATGACAAGCCGCCATATAGACTCATCATTTTTTTCAATGAAGTCATCGACTCATCATGTGACTTCATTACGTCCTAAACCATCGGAGGTGGCACACTTTTTGAAGGATGACAACACTAGAAGAAAAAATATGAACGATTCATTTCTCCAGCAACCTGATCCCGTGCTAATCACAGCTTCTAGTCAGTAAACAAATTACAAAGAAATTTCAGACTAATTCATATTCGATTATACAATCTCTTACCTCACTCCATGTCATTATTTTTTTTGCGACGGAAAACATACATGACATTTAGAAATGCAGACAAGGGTCATCAGTTTCAGAATTAAAAAAAGGGTTTGAGAATCTTTTACTTCTTAATAAGTTTGTAAAGAGTCGTGAGCCCGGATTTTCAGCCTATTTTTTCAGTTTTCAGACCTCTGCTGTTTGTATTCAAAGCAGATTCAAGTTTAACTATCCAAGTTCCTTTTGTACAATGAAATAACAAGGGGGAGAATGGCAACCGAATTTAATTGGAAAAAAAGAGAAGAGAACCATCAAACCTGTGAGAGCAACTGGTGGAAAAGGAAGGCAGATCCATTTTCACCTCTATTTTCTTCCTCTGAAGCTCCGTATCCTGCCACCAAATTTGTGCAAGCGAGCAGAAGCGCTCATCCATGGCCCCTGTGGTCCTGTCAAAAACGCGATTTAAGTCCATCAAGAGAGAGAGAGAGAGAGAGAGAGAGAGAGAGAGAGAGAGCACCTGGATATGGTGAGCGCGACGACCACCCCAACGCGCTGCGGCAAGGAAAGGGAGGAAAAGACACGGGGATTGTGGGGTCTCGGTGAGCCTTCTATACTGCGCCGCGCGCGCCGTCGCTATCAGCCACCGGTGTTGGCTCAACCAGTTGCATTTCCCGGCCACCACCGCTGCCATCACCCCAAGCCGCCGCCCCTAGCAGCCTCCACCCCACGGGGAAACCCAAATCGAACATCAATGCGACCAAATCAAAAGAACTGGAATGAAGGGGAGCGCAAAAAATGAGGGAGGCAGGAAACCTAGACGACACGTTTACGGCGAAGCTCCGAGAACGAAGCGAACACATGACGAACTGGAGACCGGAGCAATTCGAGACGATACAAAGCAGAGCAGACCGTTGGCGCCACGAAACCCGATGAAACCGACCTGCCCGACGACAGAGCGATCGGCGCGTGGAACGCACAACGGAAGGAGGAGCGTCGCAAGGGAAAGAGGCCAAGCCCAGGAAGGGTAAAAGGGAATGGGCCGAGGACGTACCAAAGAACTTGAAATGCATGCGCCGCGACCGACGATCCGGCCAAAATAACGGCCCCACAAGCGGCTGCGCGTTGCCGACCGATTGGCCACTAAATAAGCCAAGCGCACGCGTCAACGGATGATTAGCGCAATTTGTACGTGTTGGAGATGATGCCGAAGGCTCCCTGATTCATCCGAAGGGTAAATATCATCTGCCGAAGGCTTCAGAGGTGGCCGCGAAGGGTACTGAGCAGAAGCAAGTCTAAGCCTACAATTGAGAGACATAATAAAATCGGCTAATGACACAATTGTAATAACGATCTTTCCTCCCCCTATAAATATGGAGGGAGGGGATCCTGTAATGATATATGTTTTTCTGGCCACGAGCCAAAGACACCTTATTTACTCCGTCCACGTTTCTCTGTCATCTCTAACCCCTCTGCCCAGCATCGCGGGCGATTGAGGGCTTCAGTGTTACACATAACGAAAGACCCAAGGAACAACCTGGGCAAACGAACCTTCGTCCGGCACCGCGGACACATCAGGAGGGCTTCGCCAAGGAGTCAACAGACAGCAGGGCGTCAAGAGGGCTTTGCAAGGAGACCATTGAACGTCAAAGCACTCTGAAGGCTTTACAGCGACGAGACAAACAAGTACAACCTGTTGGAGGGCTTCGCTGAGTCCAACCGGGACCTTTGATACCCCAACATTTGGCGCCGTCCGTGGGCCGAACCCACGACCACGAACAAGATGGCTAGAGGCAAGTCTTCAAAAACGACAGATACCGAAGCACAACAGGCCGAGATTGAAGCAGAAAAAGAAAAACTCGCTAGAGAGGAAGAAGCCAGGATCACTAAAGAAAAAGAAGAGCAGGCCGAAGCGGCTCGAGCTAAGGAAGCGGCAAGACAGGGGAAATCCTAAAAGGCGTGCAAGCTAGCAATGGCGAAGACCCTCACGATGGAAACACCCTTCCAGAGGATGAAGAAGTAGAAGACGAAGAAGCAGACTCCATAGCAGAACAACTCCGCATTCTGGAACAGGAAAGGCTAGAAAGGGAGAAAAAACTGGTCATCATCGAGAGGAAGGCGAAGATAAAGATAGATATGCTGCAAAAGATAAGACAGACACACAAGGAAATCAAGGAAATGGATGACAGACTCAACCAATTCAACGAAGACATGGAAAACTTGAAGAAAATAGGCCAGCAAAATCAGAACAGGCCTAAGAAGCAAACTAAAGGGAAGGTTATCTATGATGTAAGCAGCTCTGGCAAGGATGCTCACTCGCATATGACATTCAATGAAAACTCACCGTTAAGCGAAGAGCTACTGAACGAGCCATGGCCTATCAACTTCAAGATACCAAAAATAAGGGCATATCAAGGGAAGTCATGTCCAAGGGAATTGCTAATGTCCTTCGAAGCTGCAGTCGAATTTGGTGGAGGTACAAATTCAACATACGCAAAGGCATTAGTAATGGCAGCCAAAGGAACAGCTAAGACCTGGTTCTCCACTCTAGATCTAGGGTCAATTAACTCATGGTCTGAGCTGCGAAGGGAATTCATAAACAATTTTTAGTGTTTTCAAGCCGAAGAAATCCATCAAGGAAAATTATTCTCCTGCAAGCAAAAAGGAATGATGAAAGCCTCAGGAATACATGCAAAGATTCATGGAAATCAAATCAAAGGCTAGAGGCGTGGGAGCTTCCATGGTCATCGATGCCTTAATGGAAGGCCTGAGAGCCGGCCCCTTCCACTCTTCGCTCGCAAGAAAGAAACTGGTCCCAATCTTCGGACTGCTCGATACCTTCGAAAAGTATGCAAGATTAGACGATGAATTTAGAAGGAAGAAAGACGACGAAAAGAAACAGTCGCAGCAGCTAAGGGATGAGAAAAAAGCCAAGGATGACAAAGAATCAAGCCGAAACCGAAGGCATGATGAAAACAAAGAAAACTCAAGAGACCACAGCAGTCGAAGGGTCCACAACCTGGAAAATAGAGAGGAAAGGGGAGATGAAAAGAGAACCAGAGAAGATGAAAATGGAAGGAGCAAAGCAACCACGACAAAGACCAGGAAGAAAGAAACAGAGACAATGGTCAGAGAGGCAACTCCCGCACCGTATTCTGTGACTTACCTGGTGAAGGCAAAGGGCATACAACAAAACAATACCGTGACATTCAATCATACAAGCAGAGCTGGCTCGCAAACCGGAAAGCAAAGAAAGCCATTTGACACACAAGCAACTACCGCGAAGATTGGCCACAAAGCAACACACATCCAACCTACCCTTTGCATTCTGTAAATCATGTGGTCAATTACCCAAGACAAGCTTCGCAGCAACTGCAACAATATACTTATCATCAACCACAGAGTTTGGCTGCATTACCGCCACGACCAGAAACAAATCACCAGAACAATAGAAGGCATTCCGAAGCTAACATGGGGCTCAGAGACAAACAATAAACGCAATCACCGGAGGATCAACTCAGCAGCTGGACTCAAGAAGAGCCAGAAAAGAATATATACGAAGGGTACAACACGTCTCATCTAGAGCCCCGTTTGTCAAAACAAGATGGTCTCATGTTGACATAACCTTTGGAAAGGAAGATACAAGAGATTTGGATCAATCACATTCAGAGATCCACTGGTGATTCAGGCAAATATCAAAGGTTTTGACGTCCTCTTCACTTCAACCTTAAGAAGAATGAAACTGGAAAACGAAACGTTGCAACCAGCAGGGATTCCATTGGTCGGTTTCACTGGAAAAATAATCCAAGCAATGGAAAAAATCGTCCTGCCAGTAACCTTTGGCGAAGGAGAAAATGCAAGAACATAAGACGTAATTTTCGACGTGGTCGACATCGTCTACCCCTATAACGCAATATTTGGCAGAGGATCTATCAACAAGTTTGAAGCTGTTATCCATCAAGCATATCTATGCATGAAGATCCCGGGACCAATCTCACTGATTAGGATCTTCGGAGATCAATTGCAAGCAAGAAACATAAAAAAATGACGAAACACGAGGGAGGAAGAACATCCATCTCATAAGGCAAGCGCAAGAAATCCCAGCGTACAAGGTCTTCGGATGAAAGAACTCCGCAAGCATAATGCAAGACTTCATGAGGCATTTCTACCAAGAGTTATCAGAATGACTCTTCGGTAGAGCGAACGATGCTTATGTGTAAAAACATAAAGAACTTACGGGGGTGCACTCTTTTTCCTCACGAGGGTAGCCCTGCGAAAGGTGTGAGGTTTTTTAACGAGGCACCCTCTAAGACTGTAACACAGTTTTATAGTTATCTTTTGCCCTCAAAAAATTCCAGAGCAATTTGCTGAGAGGAACTCTATCAAAAGGCGAAGCCATGAGCTTAACAAATGAAATCAGGCAAAAAGCTTAGAAAAAAGCAAAGGGCACACCAAGTCAGAGCTTGGCGTAACCCAATTCTGGGATAACGTATCACGAGAGATGATACTAAGCCACCAGATATGAATCGAAGGGAAAAAGGTAAGCTAAGAAGCTGAACCTATCCCAAAAACTTGTTTCGGCTCCAGAAATAGAACGCCAAAGCAGGTAAAGTCTAAGACGAATCAAGGATCGCCTAGCGAAGCAAAAAATTTCCCAAAAAAAGGAAAAAGTCACTCTTCGCGCCGGGGGAAAAAACCCTCAAAGAAAAAATCTTCGCTGGGCAAGTACTCAGTGTCTCAAACGCAAGCGCGAAAACTTTGATTTTCATTAAGGAAACAGAAGGTCATCGCGCAAGAAGCAAAAAGCTTCGCAAAAGTATTGAAGAAACCTATTCTCTAGCGAAGCGTGCCGAAAGGATCTCTTCAAAAGACAGCTTAAAGCAGCATAAAAATAATATTCAAGGGGAGCCATCGTCGGGTTCCTTCTTTACAATAAGACCTAATTCTATCAACATCTGACAGACAATACTAAACTCGTCAAAATCATATCCGCTCGAAGGCGAGTAAGGCATCTGAAAAACAGGATCAACTACCCCGGAAGAGACCATCCGCTCAACTTGCGAAGCCGCATCGAAGCGCGAAGATGGACCTTCGGAATCAATAGGAAGACTACGACGGCCTTGACCACCACGCTTCTTCTTGGCAGAACCTCGGCTAGAGAAGGGCTACCCCGTGAGCGGCGTCCACAAGACCCTCGCCTTCCTACGGCCACGACGCCCTTCGAAGCATCAGAACCAGAATTATAAACCCTACCAATAGCCACAAGGCTACCTGGAGGGAATGTGAAGGAATCCATGCCCCCTTCGACAGGGGACAAAGGATCCGAATCACTAGACAAATGAATTTCCGAAGGAGAACTGAAAATCTCAATTGGAGGCTCACAACGAGCCAACCTATGAGAAGAAGGCTCCGGAGTAGCAAACTCGCTCGAGACATCAGACGAAGACTCCGGAGTAGCACACTTGCTTACTAAGACATCAGACGAAGGCTTCGGAGTTGCAAACTCGCTCAAAGAAAAATCAGACGAGTCCTAAAATCCAAAATCAAACAAAAATTAAAGATAAAAAATAATGATAAGTTTACAACACATGTCTTCGTGGCACACTCATCAAATACAAGTTCGAAGGGGAAATATCCCATACACAACCAACAAGGAAAAAGTTTATACCTCACTCTGAGGCTGTCGACCGATCGCAAGAACCCTGCTCCAGAAAGACTCATCAATATGATCAATGAACTTAACAAGGGCTTCGATCAAAGAGAGAGGGGTGGTGTCATTGGAGATAAAGGAGAAGGAATTACAGACAGCCTTTGCCAAGGCATCGCTTACCCCAACTTCAAAAGAGTAAAGGAGGCCCCGAACAGCAAGATGCACGTCTGTTAGCAGTCCTAAGGCCTAACAGAAATAAATCCGCAAGCGTACGGATACCGATGTAGCTTTCACCCAGGAGTATTCCTAAGGTATCGAATCCATAGGGAACGAACAGTGTACTAATACTCAAGATCTATGCAAATTATCCGTAAACAGGGGCACACTAAGCAAATAACTAATGCAATAGAAGTGATAGTCCTCTGGCCAGGTAATCTAATGCAAGGTATTAAATAACTGAGCAATGCGATAAGGTTCTGTCTATATCATCTACTTCGGGGCACGGCCGCCGCTAGCTGTACGCAACCCGGTAACTTGGTTCAATGCATCTAACTGATGGACCGCGTCTAGGCCCTACACATTCAACCCGAACGTGGTGGACTACAGAGACCGGTACAACTGTCACCTGCACTTGCAGGCTACCACATCATCCCGTGGGGTTGAGGGCAATTCAGGATAAATCAAAGTATAAACACCACGTTTACACCTATCATTAATACTAGCGACTAGCAATTTCCTAGAGCTAGCACATGCAGTAAATAAGAAATACTTACTACACACCGAAATTCCATAAATAATAAAGAAGAATACCTTACTTAATTGCTCAATAAATAATATCCTTACATGTTACCCGGTCTGGAGAACTAGGAGGACTACTCCCAGGCGGAGTACATACCCGAGGCGCCGAGAAGAAGAGCTCCGGCATCTCCGGAGCTTCCGCCCTCACTCACTCACTACTCCTAACCGCTCGACAGAGCTTCGCTACACTGGAACGAATCTAAACTTATGTATCTCGAGGTGCAAGTTGTTCTGGAGCCGCAAAGGGGTATTTATAGGACCATCAGGACCGGGGGGTACTTATAGCCGAAGACGGAGTGGTTTGCACGCTAAGTCAGGCCGGCCGGCCTAGTAGGGGGCCGGCCGGCCATTGATTGTGGCGGTTGGCCACCGCCTTCCGCGTGGACGTCTAGAATTGATCCCTGGTGTCGGTTCGAAGGTCGGTTACTTGCTAGGGGCGGCAGAAGTGGAGTAACCGTCAAGTTTAGGCCCAAAAGCCCACTTTTTGTATGTCGGTTGTTCATCCACCTAATTGGCACTTGGGCTTGATGTTTTGGGATGTTTGTAGCCCACTGGAGGAACCTCGGGCCCAAAGGAGACAGAAGTAGGCCAGCCGGCCTAGCGGTGGGGCAGGCCGGCCAGGAAATTTCTGCATTTCCTCAAATTCTTCTGCGGGCCATAACTTCTGCTCCTGAACTCCAAATTGGGCAAACCAAAAGTCCATTTCGACTATCTCGGAGAGGGCTTTCACATGGTGAGGTCAAATATATTATTTGGATAATTTATCTTCATGACCAAATCCCTCTTTCTTAACAGTCTGTGGTGATTTTCCTTCATAAATAATGCTGCAATCAAAATATCACCAAAACTTGTGGAAAGCCATTAGTCCATAAAAAGTATTCATTTTATTCTTGGTTTATGGCTTTTATAAGCTGGTGTTGGCGGTAAAAAGTGGTCATTAAGCACCGCCAACAACCCCCCCCCCCCCCCCAAGACTTAGATCTTTGCTCGTCCCGAGCAAAGAGATTGATCCAAAGAAAAGGTATCATCAAGGAGTTATGGCAAAATTATTTCAACAATTACTTCAGGCTCACTATGTGGAAGTGGCTAAAGCTCATTGTCTTCAAGAGTTGAGAGACTGAATAGCAATAATCAAAGATTCTTTCAAACTCAAAATCCCTCGGGTTTCAAAAACTTTCCCCCTTTCTTGTATCGCAAAATTCATAACATGAGTCACTCAATGTGGTGATAAAGCCTTTCTCCACTCAAAAGATATCATCCCTATCTTTAATAGGCTTGTAATTGGAGCTTGGTAGGGAGAGCACAATCTTTTTGCAGAATTTTGTAAGGCTAAGAAAGAATTCTAAGGAGAATATTGCACATCCTCATCGTTCAGTCAAGAGTAGAATTGATGCATGTGGTGGGGGAGAAAATGAACTCGCTCTTTTGAGAGAATTGATGCCCACTTTGAATTTTGAAGTCGGCCATAGTGCCTCTCTTTTTCTTTTCTTTTTTTGACATCGGGGAACTCTCTCTCTCTCTCTCTCTCTCTCTCTCTCTCTCTCTCTCTCTCTCTCTCTCTCTCTCTCTCTCTCTCTCTTTGAGAGTACCCGCGATGTGTGAGGCAACTTTTGCGGCTCCTTTGACTTTCTTCCATGCTTTTGGGGGCATGGACATAGGGACAAAAACTCTTTGAAGATGAAGAATTCGCTTCAATTTTGAGTCAAGCAAATTATCTAGTGGAATCATTCGAGAACACACGCGAAGGATAAAGACTGAACTTTGAGGAGTGCATTTTTCTCTAGAGAATTAAATCTTAACCGAACTCATAGCAGAAAGATTGGCTTTTGAGGAGTTGATACCTATATTTGTTATGGGCTCTAATAGGCTTTTGCAAATGAATTTCGTGACAACAAGTCCAAAGGAAAATTTAGATTCCCAAGAGGATCAAGAGAAGAAAGAAATCAAGACTTATGCATATATCGAATCTCACAACAAAATAGACAAGAGCATCCTTAATTTTTTTTTGTGAGCAAGGAGTAATAGTGAAACAATAACGCCATAAAACCGATGATATGAAAGAACTTTATTAGGTTCATCTTCGGAAACAATTTTGTTTTGTTTTCAGGGTATGTGAAACAGAGCAAGGGGTTAAGGTAATAATAACAGGAAAACCTGGACCTGATTGGAGCTTGATCAAAGCCGGCCGGCCTGTGGTGCGAGCCGGCCGGTGGGGTCCCTCCCTTGTTCCCTCTCTGTTTCCTCACGACGGTGCGCCATTATATGTAGACTGCTTTGTTCCTGCGCACTTGGGAAAACGTGAGCGTATAAAGGTTGGTTTATGTGGTTGCCCACATAAACCAACGCACAATTTAATAAAGCACTCACATTAACATGTAGGTATTTTATTGTATTTTTATTAAAAAAATGAAAAAGGTAGGATAAAAGGAAACAATGCTGGTTTTAGGGTCGGAGCTAGACCGTAGATGCAATTATTTTTTTAACCATGAGTAAATTCGAGGACATCTACTTCCTCGAGAGTAGGCATGGAGGGTTCTAGGAACACTTTTAACCGTTGGCCATTTACCTTAAAAAGGCTTCCTTCATCGCTTTGGAGAGTGACGACCCCATGTGTGGAAGTTTTCACAACAGTGTAAGGGCCGTCCCATCTACTACGAAGTTTACCATGGCCAAACAATTTAACGCGTGAGTTAAAAAGTAGTACCTTATCTCCTGGCTCGAAGTGCTTCTCTCGGATGCGCTTGTCGTGCCATCTCTTAGTTCTTTCCTTGTATAACTTGGAGCTATGGTACGCCTTCTCCTTCCATTCCTCAAGCTCGGCACTTTGAATTTGCCGCTTGATTTGGGCTTGATCTAAATCCATGTTCCATTTCTGGATTGCCCAATATGCCTTGAACTCCAATTCGACAGGTAGGTGGCATGTTTTCCCATATACCATTTGGTATGAGGTCATGCCAATGGGTGTCTTATAAGCTGTCCTGTAAGCCCATAATGCTTCATGTAATTTGCTTTTCCAGGTCTTTCCCATCTCATCAACGGTCTTTTGCAGGATATTCTTGATTTGTTTATTCGAAGTCTCTGCTTGACCATTGGTTTGTGGGTGGTAGGCGGTTGCTACTCTATGGTCAATTCCATATTTGTGTAGCATTGCCTTGAAGGATTTATCAATGAAGTGTGAATCCCCATCGCTAATAATCACCCTTGGTGTGCCGAACCTTGGGAAGATGTGTTCTTGGAGCATTCTCTTTGAGTGGGTGGAGTCTGCATTGCGGCATGGTATTGCTTCTACCCACTTTGAGACGTAGTCCACTGCCACTAGGATATATTCATAGTTTTCTGACTTTGGAAAATGTCCCATGAAGTCAATGCCCCATACATAAAAAATATCAATTTGGAGATTATTTGTAAGGGGCATTGTGTAACATCCCACTCAAATTTAGTCCCTGATCAAGTTACTAATCTCAATTAGTGAGAATGATCAAGAGAAATCAAAGTTAAATGAAAAGGAATTCAAAATCACTTCAAATTTGGGAAATTTCTTTCAAACAAGCATTTGCACTGCAACTTTAAAATTTTCTATACAAGTGGACCCAAATGAAAAATTCCTCAGCATCCAGGGACTAAAAGAGAATTTTGGAGATTTTTGGAGATTTTTCTGCAAAAATCTAAAGGGTCAATTAAATGCATGAACCTTTTTCAAACTTTAACTTTGAATGAATTTTAGTTTGAAATCCAAGCCGATTCAGCAAAAGTTCCAATGGACAAAGTTGTTCCTCTCATTGAAATCTTCCAAACCTGAGTTTTCCGTGATTTTTGGAGCTCGGGAAGATCGAATTTAAATCAAATCAGTTCCAACCGAGGAAAATCACTGAAATTCAAAAATTCGAAAATGGCACTGTAGCGCCAAGTGTCGCCGCCGGCGACGTCTCCTCCTCTCTCTGCCCATTCCGGCGGACTGTGGCCGCCGTCAGCGCCGTACGGCGACGAGGACCAATTCCACACCTCCCCGGCCTTATCCCCTCCTTCCCCGCGGTCAAGTCGTCGTCGTCTCCCTCTCTTTCTCCGTTTTCCCCCGAGCCGCCATTGTCGCCGTCGCGAGCTCACCGCCCCGCCGCCGCTCCGCCGCACTTCGCGCCCCAAACCCAACAGCGAAAGTGTGCGCTAGGACCCCCTCGACCTCAGACGCAACACAAACTTCAAGTTCCCGCGCTCTGCAACGAGAATCGACGCGAAGACCGATCATGGCCGCCGGGTGACCGTCGTCGAGCTCATCGCGGAATTTGATCATCTCGGTGAGCATCTCCTCAATTCCTCACGCACAAGTCTCCCTCACTCCTCCACGCACACACACCGCTGACCTCGTCGTGTTTCGCGCAGTGGAATCGCCGGAATCACCTTCTTCCCCGCCGCCGTTCACCGGACCACGCCGCCTCCTCCGACGAAATCCTCTCTCCGGCCTTCCCCCGCGTGCACACGCGCTACGGTGAGCTTCACCTTGATCCCGTGATGCTCATGCGCGCGTTAGTTTTCATGCGCGCTGCCTCCCCTCGCCGGAACATGGCGCGCCGCCGCTCACCGCCGCCGCCATCACCGCCGTTTCACCTCCACGGTCGAGCGCACGTGCACGTCAGCTGCGTTAGGACCGCCTCGTTGCCCTCTACTTGGTTCCGCTGACCAACTCGTGAAAATCGCCGCCGTTTAGCCGGAACGCCATCGTCGCCACCGCCGCGTCGCGCGCGCCCCGCCATGCCCTGGCACTGCTACAGTGCCACGTCGTCTTTTTCTTTTATTTGAGTTATTCCAGATTTTGGCCAAACTTGTAAATTCGATAGAAATTCGTAGAAAAATCGTAAAAATGCAAACTCAAGTGTTCTGGAATCCTTGAAGTGAGAGCTATCCAGTGGTGCAACATGAACATCTGAATTCTTTTCAGTTATTTTTATAAAATTCAAAGAAGAGAAATCAGGAAATAAATTCTATAAAAAGATCTGTAAGTGCAAAAATTCTAAATTTTGGCATGCACACTCCTAATAGGTTCCCTGAACATCCCCCCAAGTGGCAGCTTGAAATGCATCTTCTTTTGGGAGTAATTTCATTTTGCAGTTGCTAGGAAAATCTTTTTATTGATTTTATTCCTGCACCTTTTTGCACCAAATTTTGGGTATGTTACTGTACCTAGGTTGAAGATGCTAAATAAAAATACAAATGTAATTTTTGATCTTCCAGAACCCTTTTTAACGAATTTTAGAAGAAGATCTCTTTTACGCGTACGGAAATTCCTAAATCCAAGTATTTTGTATAAATCACTTTGGACCAAACTGCAAAAACTTAATGAATGGTCCTGCCAACATGTTGCCTTTGCACCATAACATCACCATGTCATATTTGTCAAGGAAGTTCCGTGAACTATCTTTGATTTTGTATATCTTGTTGCATTCATTTAGGACCCGACGCCGGACTCGAGGACTTGGAGATCGTGGCCGAGGAGACCGGCGCTGACCTGAACGTGCTCGAGTGTACTAACCACCAGCCCCAAGGCAAGCCCCGGTGCATTCCCATATTTACAAAGTCTTATACTTTCTCACATGTACTGCGAGTCGTGAAATGTGCATTACGTATAGGACTTGATTGAAAACCTAGTTGCATATATCTCCAGATATTCCTATGGGTTTGGTTAAGTTAAGTTCTACCGCTCGTTAGCTTGCTATGCTTAATTAAAGTAGTATCGTCGGTAGAATATCGAGTGGTATGGAGACCGCTCGGTAATCGGGGTCGGATTTACTTTATGTTCTCACTTGATGATGGTAATGAATTTGAGACCGAACGGGGAAGCTCTTGTGTAGGTTGGGGTGACAAGGCTCGCCTTGTTCGCCATAGCCCCGTTTGTGTCGGTTGAGGACCGTTCGTTGTGGCCCCGCTGAGCAAGTTTGAACAGTACCGGATGCATGCTAGGAGAATGGGAACTAGTAAACTTAGTAGCTCGATGCTATATTGTTGGACGTGAACCCACCTCTCTTTTGGTGATGAAGATGGTATGGTGGAATTTGGGACAGTGTTTGAAGGGAGGGTGCCCGGGTGAACCACGGTTAGACCAGGCATGGCTATCGCGTGGGGAGACGTGTACTCGGGAGAGGTGTTAAGCGGCTCGACTCTATGGTATCTTGTAAACGGTTGCCGTGCGTGACTCTTTTGAGTAGCGTACGTCGTGTATCTCGGGTTTTGCCTGCAGGTGTAAATCGATTCGAATCGCCGTCCCTCGCGGTTATTGAGTACCACTTGTTCACTGCGTCACATCGTAGTAAAAAGAGCACATGATGATGTTTATATGATGTTGTATTTCAATTAATTGTATTGCAACCATGTATTGCTTAGTTAGATTGCTAATATTTACATTTATGCAAGAACCCTCTTAATTTTGGCTAAAACATGAAAATAAGGATCAAATATTAGCGCCGTTTTTGCAATTAAATTTCAACCCTTGGTCAACCCCCTGCATAATAGAAGTCGGTCTTAGAGGGCCAATTTGACGGGTAAGACTTGCTGAGTATTAGTTGCTCAGGGTTTCGATGTTTAAAACTTTACTGCAGGTATTCCTGATTGCAACTTCTGCGGTTGCTGTGGAAAAGTAGTGTGGGAGGGAGAACCGCCCAAGGATTGGTCCATTGAGTGGGTTCCCTCTTCTCCCCGCCAGGAGCAAGGTGAGTGAGATCATGTCTACGGGCCGGACATGGTTTCATTGTATATATGTATCGTCGTGTATTTCGCTTCCGCTCGTGTTTGTAATCGAATTTCGAACTCCTTTTATGTAAAATAAATCGAACTCCGAAACGGAAAGCTTATGTTAATTATGGAACCAATGTAATAACTAAACTCAATGTAAATTATTTTAATTATGCTTATATGTGTGGTCTATGCATACTTGCTTCGCCAAGTATTTCCCGATTAAGATCCTGGTTAGCTAACCCCTCATTGATTTGAGGCGGGATGCTACAGCTGGTATCAGAGCAAAGTCGGGTTGTACCACACTAATGAGCATTATTTTCGAAAACCGCGCTTACGGTGAGGTACGGTTTAGTCGGCCCTATATAAGGATGTTAGTGGTTTAAGGTGGCAATTAGCGAGTCTTGCTTGAATAGGTTGATTGTTTTCTTTTCTTTTCTGAAATGTCGGCGAGATGAAAAGGTAATGTATGTGGAGGCATGGGTCGTTGACCGCATGGCCGTTTTGTTGTTTTGATGGTGAGGCATGGATCGTTGATCGCATGACCGTTTTGGTTGTTTTGCTGAGGCATGAGTCATTTGACTTAATGGCCGTTTCGTTGTTTGTGGATCTTCTGCAGGTATTCTAACCGCGTTAGAGGTCACACCATTTGCTAGTCTAACACGGTTGAGAGACGATTTCGTCACCGAGTCACGAAATTGCCGATATAATGGCACCCTTTTCTTTTGGTGAGGAACGAATAAACTAGGTTGATAAAAATGGTTGCATTGCATGTGCATTTGGCATGTTCATAAACTATGAAAACTATCCTCGAATCCGTCATGCAAACAAACCTCTGATCGTGTGTGGTAATGTCGCAAATTTCGTAATGAAACAATCAATTCAAATGAATTTGAAATCCTTCAAATGAAGCAAGTCCAAATCTGCCGCCGGCCGAAATTTTCAGTCAACTTCAAAACGCCGTAACTTCTTCGTTTCAAATCCGATTGTCACGTTTAAGCACTCTATGGAAAGATCTCAGAAAGCTCTACAAGTTTGGTATGTAAATGTTTCCATGATTCGTCCTGGAACCTGACGAAATCTGGTAGTTCTTGAGTCGAGTTCAGTCTGCCCCAGAGCAGAATTTTCAGCAGACAAATGTCGAACTTTGAAATGGCATAACTTTCTCTATACTGATCGGTTTGAGGTGAATGAGTACTTGTTGGAAAGCTATTGAAGTTGTCTACAACTTTCGTAACTACACAATTTTCTGTTTCTGCCCAGAATGATGTCAGATGTCGTTTAAGTGAGCACTACCAGTTTT
>CM017443.1:20500993-20745799 GCA_007726485.1 Eragrostis curvula | reverse complement strand
CGTTGTAAAATTTCATAATATAATAAGTGCAAATTCTACAGGTATTTGTTCATTTCTTTGTACAGGTATCAGAGTGACGAACCATGTTGGGGCAACTGTACGTCAACTTTGAATATCACTGGAACATACTAGCTCAGGTATTAGGGATTCTCACTAGTCAATGTTGTGCTTGTGTTGTCCATAGCCGAATTGTTCATTGCACTTTGTAATCTGTTTGATGCAGCACCATTTCTATTGTTACTCAAAACAACTAAATAACCTACACATGGATTTAAAATTGGCTCCCATTTCTTTGGACTTTGTCAGGATTGGAGTGCAGGTTTATTAACATGTCATATTTCATTTGTGGTCTGAAGTGTAGTTGTTGGCGGGTCGTGGGATAGCCTAACTGTTGCACTTTGCAGATACTTCCATTAAGATTCATGGTTCATTCGTATAATGTGTCCATCAATCCATAAGACATGAGTGCTTAGTTTTTAACTCTCAGACATGTTCTAATGTATTTGATATTTAATGTCATACTACTTGGCAATGTAAAATTGTCTCCACAATTATACTTGAAGCATATGTCAGTATTTGTATCTCTATTTATGTACTTGCGTATGGAACCATCACATGTGCATCATTTGCTAACTGCATAATATATTTCTTTGCAAATTCCATAATATATTAAGTGCAATTACAAATTATATTAAATGGAAAATAGGGACTGGTTAATGTATATTGCACTCTTATTAAGTGAAAAGGCATGTGTTCCCTGTGTATGTCATTGAGAGTAGTCAGATTTCAAATTTCTTTGTTAGCAGATTTAATAAGTTTCTGGATATATTTCTGCAAAAAATAAAATAGAACGAGAAACGGTGACCCTTGTTTCTTACAATGGGGCTACCTTTCAAACATTGTTTTGGCTTTTTTCGTCACTTTCTTACATCCCATCTTACATGAACAGTGGTAGCATTCTTTTGTTAGCATATTTATGCACTCCCATAAACCTTCCCAATCATTTTTACGGGGAATGCACATTTTTATGGTGAATTGACTATTCCCTGTTTCTCAATGCTACTCTAGACAAGGGTGTTAATTCATATATGTTTTGAGAACACTAGGCAACCTTGCTCTTTGAGCTGTCATCAAAAGTTTGTTTTAAGACCCTTTTGCATTACCAATAAATAACTCCATTCGCATGATATCATCTGATGCTTAGAAAGGAGTGATGTAACTGTGAGTCTGCTTTAAAAGTAACAATCATTTACGTTTACTGGATCAGTGTTTATTTTTATCTTCCCAAATCTTGCTTGGTAATTGTACATGCTGAATGCAGTTGGCCTGGTTTTGTTCCTTGAAATGTTGAGATTTCTGAAGGCCTCTCTGTGCTCTTTGTTTTCACAGGTGTTACTTGTCAAGTTTGGCACATCTAAAGAGAAAGTTGCTTATCTTCATCTAAAATTTTATTTTGTGCAGTTGCCCATTTATTCTTTTGCACGTGGGCACCTCTCTTTGATTAGTAGATGACAGTGTTTCACTATTTTGCTTTATTGCAGAATCTAGCTATGTTATTATGTAATTTTGGTTTTTAGTACGTATTGAAATTTTTATTTATATTGAATATAGAAAAAATGTTATTTGTATTGTAATTTCTCCATAACTACAGCCAATTTCGTTTTGTTTAATATGTCCAGTAGTGTCTAGCACAAAATGGGTCCGAGCATGCCTGTTTGTGTCCAGTAGCACTTATCGGGTCTATGTTCCACTTTGTACGCCCGTTTTGTGAGTAAATTTACTTAGGAGTATTGTATCCTTGGCGTGCCCGGTAACGAGCGACAACAATAGGTTACAGCTACAGACAATGGTGGCCACTCAATTCAGATCTAACGCTTGTGTTGGTTGCTTGAAAGACCTCCCTGTTTTCAAGCGCTTGAAATTAGCAGAGCCCCATTTTTATTGATGCATACATGAAAACATTCTAGATAATCGTTTGCAAATTTGAGCAATGTGGTTTTCATTCTTCCTCTGATTGGTTGTCTGGTGGATTATATGCTCTGTGTATGTGCAGTGAACATCATCATGTATGTTTCAGTCTATTATTCAAGATTTGGTATGTTGTGTTCCTCTTATGCACTATGTATTCCTTGCGCCATTGTGCATATATCCTTCTGTGGAGTTATGTAAATGAATTATTTGCATGTTCGGTTCTTGCCTTAGTATGCTATAGAAACAGTATTTCTATGCTGTTCATACAAAGAGTGAAAAGCTCGAACACGGAAAAAAGAAAAAAGAGAAGTGTTCGAAGGAACGAAAAAGGAAATCACAGGCAGATGGATTGGATCGCAGCAACCAACTTTTGCAGGCACACTGTGCAGAATGAGCGCGAGGTGCAAGTTCTCTTTGCTGGGCAAATCAGGGCATCAGTTGCTTCTACAGGATGGACCCTGCAGACGAGCTTCCATTTTGGCGGAGAAACGGCTGCTTACCAATGTTCTTTTTAGCATTAGATTAGAATGCTGGTAATTTGGGGTACGGCATTTGTGATGATTTCAGCTGGGGATATTACAGTATTTTTTCTTCACTAAGAAACTTCGTTTCCTTTAATTTATTTACCGGCTAAGTCCTAGTATGTACAGTTTTGTTCCACCCAGTTGCGTTGTCCACCTAATGTAGATTTTCATACCCCTATTTCTCTGCCTCAACCATTTACGTCAGCTCATAAACCGTTTGCTGATTGTGACAATGTTTTCTTGCTACTTTATCGGCATATATAACAAAAATTTAATACCTTTACTGGGGCTTGTCAGGCACCGGTTGCTTTCTCGTCTAGTCCTTAGGGAGGCTGGCGCGCTACGCCGCACCCATTAAATTCCGAAAATATTCAGGGATTAAGTGAAATTCTAGAGAGTAGAAATGTATTTAATTTATGTTTATTGTACATAAAAGACAGTTGGTGGCAGGGAAAGGAAGAGAAGCGGGAAAGAACGAAGAAAAAAAGCAAGACAAAGAAGACAGCGATGGCCATGAGTTGTGGCTGCGCACGGCGGCGACGAGGAAAAAAATGAAGCGCGGGGCACCTGGGGCCAAACGGCTGGTCGCACGACGTAGCCAACGGGGCAGGGAGGGGCTCCCTGCAAAATATCCATGCCACTGTGTTTTGTAAAAAAAAAAAAACCAAGAAATCATAATTTTCTCTTTTTCATTTGCTTAGAAGGAAATGCGAGGGTCTTTGGGAAAGAAAACAAATGGGTTTACTATGGACTGCGAGATGGTTTGACATAGCGAAAAGGCTTTCTCAAAACTACGCCATTTTGAGGTGACGTGGGTGCGGTAGAGCAAGCGTTTTTGAGCACTTATAGTTGTTCGGTTAGACTGGTAGGCTGTTTTTATTCAACCCTAAAACAAGGCTTAAATCTATGACGTCTTTGAGTACATATCAAGTTCCCCGACTAATTTACACCACCTTCTAAGTCCATGTACGACCAATCCGATCTGCTCAAATTTAAAATATTCGAACTACCCAATTGTATGCGATGTATATATGGAACAAAGAAAATGCAGCTCCTTCCATATTTGTAAGGAGTAGGCGTGCTCATATAAATTTGGCAGTGCGAAATAACTAAGCTTCCACTTGCTTATGTAGCCGATAGCAGCTGTAATAAACAGTAATAATCACAGTAGTTTCTCCCGTTCTGGCGAACTGGAACTCATCTGCTAGCACAAGTCTCTCAACAGAGGACTGCAATCTGTAAAGCATCATCTGCTCAGTGCTCACATAAAGTTTTCTGCTTTCAGGGTCGACATGTCAGACGGTGAAGGGTACTACTACTAGCTGTTGCCTGCTGAGTAGTACATGAACAAACGGTTAAGGATGATACTACTACTACTACCACCACCACCAGGGAGCAATTAACTAAGATCGACTAACACAGCTCGGCGAGTGACCTTAGCTGATCATAGTGTAAGCTGAGGCTGTGACCTGGATGATAGTGTCCTCGTCGTTCCAAGAACAGACTACGGCACGACACACTGGAAGCAGTCGTTAACATCGGGCAGCCCATTGGAGAGATCCGTGCACTCTTCTGAACTCAGATTTCTGGTAATGGTTGACGAGCTGGCAGGTGTCGCTGTCACGATGACGGACGCGAGTAATCGAGCTCGAACTTCATCTCCTCTGCTCTGGAGGAGGAGGCATGGCGCGTGAGGGTGGATGCAGAGCACGCTGACGGTGACGGCACCCCTGGCGCTCACGGGACGCGGACGGCCTCCACCAGCCGCAGACGTAGCACCCGCCTCGAGCTTGGCGCGCACATCACGTGCCCAACCTCAGCTCGCACTGGTAGATGGCCGGGGGCCTAGCTTTTAATTCAGCGGGAGGAAGAAGCAGGCGCCGCAGTCGAGGGCGTCGTCCTCCACCGTTACGTCGGACAGCGCCATCCCCGTACGTGTTCGATCCGCGAACGTCACCCTCCTCAGGCCAGCCAGGGCTAGGGGCTCCGTGTCCTTGGTTGGCAAGCACGTGGACGGCCACTTCTTTTGACGGCGAGCTAGCTCCTCCCCTGCTCCATGGCGCTCTGCTCTGCTCTCACGTGGGAGTCGAGCTAGGAGAAGGAAATATGATCGACGTGGAAAGCATCATCGAGCTTGGAGACGTCTTGATCTGTTTGTTTGTTGCTCCTTCCTAGCCACCCCATAGGGTATTCAGTTGGGAAGACGAACAGCCGCCTAGCCTCCAGCAGTGGAGCTGTGAAGACAGAAATGCCAGCTTGGATCCATATATAGCAGGGTTCTGGTACACTGGAGTAAATGTGATCTGTCTGAATCTGACGAAGAATGTGACAATGGATTCGGTCTCGACTGCTGTAAGTTCATTGTGCGCATGGAAGGTTAGCAGTCTGTCCTTCTTTTACGAAAGAGGCGAGTTTCTATTTCCCCTCATTAGAGATCGATGATGATGGCGGTGGAATTCTCGTCCGTGGGATATCCGTATAGATGGTTATCCTACATGGTATAATTTGCTGCTCTTTCAAGTTTTTTTTTGTCTGAAGTTGGATTTGTTTGGACTGTTTTTGTAATAAGGGATGTCATTTGCTTTTATATCGAAGAAATTCCCTTTTTGCAAGAACATATCATATGCATATATGACTTAAATGTTTCAAAACAATTAGTTCTATTTGAATGCCTATTAATAGTCAAAATTTAGATTTTTCTTAAAATTGTAAGTTTAGATGTACTTGATTGAAACTATTATGAAAACTTTTCAGACGACATATAAAACTTAACCATCAATAATCATACTTGTGCTTCTATATTAAAAACATAAGGAAATTGGACAACCAAGAGCATGAGAGCAGCCAAATCAGATGTGTTATGATTTTCGAGTGACTTGGAAGCCTATGGTTGAGCATGGTAACCCGCCCACCCCACAGCTCGGCACCCACAGGTGAGCCGACTCCCCTCTCCCTCCGCCAGGATCCCCTCCTTTCCTAGGCCCATGCCCCTTCGCTTCATCCAGATCCAGGCAACCCAATTAGCCATCGAGGCACAAGGGCCGAAGGAGTGTTGCCCCAACATTTGTGCAAGATTATCAAAGACTGTAAGACTGACTCCAACAATACACCCTAAAATCGGACACCAAAATCATTGAAAAGGTGGTCATCCGGCTGGAAGGTCATGGTCCAAAACAGTCCATCTCCAACAGGAGTCCAACAATCGACTCCGCTGCCGCAGTCGCCGCCGTCGCCGTCAATCGGGTCCCATCGCCGCGCAGCCACCGTCTCCTCGAGCGCGCTGGCATCCGCCTCCTCGTGTGCCCGGACACCCGCCGCCATGCGCTCGCGCGGCCGCGCCCCTGCACCACGGCCGGCGCGCCGGGCCCCCCTCTATGCCCGTCGCCGTGTTGCGGAGGCCAGGGAGCTTGGCCAGCCGGAGCTGCTCCTCCGCCACCAGCCGCTTGAGACCACGTCGCCGTGGTTGCCAAGCTGGAATTGCTCCTTCATCACCATACGCAAGAGCAGGGGATTGGAGAGTGGACGGGAGCACAAGCGAGTGGGGAATTGCTCTGAATCGACGCCGGTCGACGGCGCCCCAGCCCGAATCGCCGCCTCGCCCCCGGATCGACGCCGAGCTCGACCCGAATCGACGTCGCGCCGCCGCCGAGGAGTGAGGGAGCGTGGACAGACAGCAGCAGCTGCGAGCGGAGGAAGCTCGGTCGCGCCCGATTGCTAGGTCGTTCACCGCGGGATTCCGAAAAAGGGTAAGATTGCTAGGTACTCTGTTGGAGAACATTTTTTTGTGTTTCAACACTCATTTTGGGGTATAAGTGGCATATGGGTAGACTGTTGGAGTCAGTCTAAGAAATTACCTAAGGACCAAATGGGTAAAAGCCCAAAAAACTGCCAGGACCCATTTTGTAATGGCCCAAAGTAGAGTTTGCGCTCGCGTTGTAGGGAAACCATTACAAAACTAAAGAGGGATATTATGCTCCTCTGCTGGAAATTTGTTACACAATTGTGAATGTGATGAACAAGAGATGTTATAGCTGCTGCATTTTAGTTTTGATTTCATCATTTTGCGACAGCTCGATGTCCAACGACGATACATAACTCCATGACCTTTTTGCATAACCAATAGTTATGGGTGTATTGTGTACCAGCGAAGTTGGTCACACCCCGCACCTTTTTTTAGATGATCCAAAGATTGTATTAATCTCGATCTTTGGCCATCTACCCCGCAGCTAAGAGGTACTCGGGCTACAGGGGCTTACACCCGCTATATGATGAATGATTTTATATTTTTGTGACACAGAATATTTTATGCCAAGTAGCAAATTTTTCGTATTTGGCCACCCTAGTAATTCTTTTCTAGCTCCATCTCTGGGCTATCGTTCCGACAACAATACCTCTGAAGTGGCAGATCTCAATAAGAGCAAGAAACTATTAAATTTAATCAGAAAACATAACAAAATTACCCACAACTACAGAAAAAAGTAGCCTAAATTACTTCTATACATGTTTATAATTTCGACACCACCCATCACAAAAATATCTCGAAACACACATGTCCATGTTTATAAATTGCCCCATTATTGTTATTATAGAGATGAATTTACCTGATATATGAAGCAAAGATATGACCATACTGCATACAGATGAAAACGTTGAGCATGAGAGATATATAGTCAGATAAAATAACAATGAGAGCATTGATAAGTCAAATATAAATCCACGTGACTGTCAGGATGATACAACATTACTTTAATGGAATCACTGATACTAGCAGCGAAAAATTCGCGAGCTGCCCGTTAGTTGAGATGGGAGACGCAGATCAGGATGAACGAGGAACATGTGTGTTGTCCTGGTCGTGGTGGAGATGTGGAGTTGGAACAGGTGAGCCAGACTTTCCAGTCAATCGAGACCCAAAAAGACTCAGCTTCCACTGTGGTGTTTTCAACTACCCGAAGAACACTGGACGTCGACGTGATTACATGGACGTGTTTTTGGTAAACCTCGTTTCGCGTATGCCGAGACGCGGTGTCATTTTCTACCTCAAGGAAAGCTCCCAAAGCCATTGTTTTCCTTCTCGCCGAACGCATGGAGCATACTCTAACTGTGGTAATTAAGCAGCTTGGTTCGAAAAATGCGGTAGTTGATTGCTGGATTGGATCACCGTCTCTCGTAGTTAACTATACTGAAATAAATTTTAGCATGACAAATCCATGGGTAAACGTCAGCATATCTGTTCATTCTTAAGATTTGCAATCGATCACTGCAGCCTGGGCATGTGCGCAGCTGTAGCAACCAACTCTAAGCTGAAACAGGACAAGTCGTTCAATATTGTCAACATCTGCTAGCTCGTGATATTTAATGAGCTTCAAAAACGACTGATCTCCGCGTGATAGGTTAGCTCCTGTACTTGACCAGCGTGTCTTTGTTTTCTGCCCTTGCGCCTCATGTACAACGTTGTTTTTTTTTTTTTTTTCAGAATAGGGGTTAACCCCCGGAATTTCATTACTTAGTGTAACGAAACCAACATGAGTTCAGTTCAGAAAAGTAAAATGCAAGCTAATCTAGAGGTTCCGCAAAGCGTTGCGATTACAGCTAGCAAAGTGGAAATACTACGAACGGCACAGAGGGCCGATATCATCCCTATTACATCACAGCTTTTGTTCTCATCACTTCTTGAAGATTTCAGCTTGATGAGTCTTCTCTGCTTGTCACGGTTTCTGGTCATGTGCTTACATCAACAGTTCCTTTATGTGCTCCGGCTTGCTTCGGGTGTAGGTTGATGGCCGTCCGCTGCAACGCCTCGGCTCCTTGCTCCAGTTCCTTCTTGTCCTCGCCCGACTGCAAACCTGCCCAATATTTGATGAATGAGCACGCATAGCATACGATCTCAGTAGGAGATCGAATCAATTTTTTATCAAATACTGCTCTATTGCGTAGTTTCCATATTGCCCAGCAAATAGCTGCTAGTCCCACCATGTGATATTTTCTACCTCCTGGAAGGTAATGAGTTATCCAAATCTGAAACTGTTCAAAACTTTCAGGACGGCAGTTCGCCCCCAGCACTACAGCTACCATACTCCATACATATTTGATTACCTCACACCCAAAAAATAGATGCTGAATGCTTTCTTCTTTATCACAGAAAACACATTTCTTATGCATGTACAACGTTGTTAACTCTATGGAAACTGAACTTTCGAAAAAAAATTCTATAGAAACTGGACACGCGAAACTTTTGCTTGTTTTGATTTGGAAAAGATCGATTTCCGACGCTCCTTCCTGCTATAAAGAAAGCACAGAGGAGCTCTAGAGGATCATCATCTCATCCATTAGTCTAACTCCGCCAGAAATTAATTAAACAAGTGGGCAGTATGTTGAGAGGGGAGGAGGTGATTGCCGAGTTTGAGCGGCTGAGCCGGGACACCGCCGCCGTCCAACGGGAGACGCTGCGGCGGATCCTGTCCAAGAACGCCGGCGTCGAGTATCTCCGGGGACGCGGCCTCGCCGGGCAAACTGACCCGGACAGCTTCCGAGCCTGCGTGCCTCTTGTTACGCACCAAGACATCGAGCCTTACATTCAGCGCATCGCTGACGGCGACACCTGCCCACTGCTCACTGCCAAGCCCATCACCTCCATCTCCCTCAGGTTAGTCACGCACGTCGCTGCTGCTGTTCGTCATGAGCCAGCTCATGCCTGGACAGCTAGTTCTCACTTGTCACCATGATTATTTGGGCCATATATGCATGCAGCTCCGGCACGACGCAGGGGAAGCGCAAGTACCTGCCGTTCAATAACGAGCTGTTTAAGTCAGCGATGCACGTGTACCGAACTTCGTTCGCCTACAGGAACAGGTACATGTGGTGTAGCTTGCGTTCTCTTAACTTGCAGATGTTCCTATGCACTGCTTGTTGGTTGGCCCCTGGTCGTCTGATCAGTACGTACGTGGTGGTGAGCACTGCTGCAGGGCGTTCCCCGTGGAGGACGGCAAGACGCTGCAGTTCATCTACGCCAGCAGAGAGTTCACCACCGCAGGCGGCCTCACGGCGACGACGGCCACCACGCACCTGTACCGCAGCACGGAGTTCAAGCCCACGACGTCGGACGTGCAGCTGCAGTGCAGCAGCCCCGGCGAGATGGTGTTCGGCCCGGACTTCGAGGAGTCGCTCTACTGCCACCTCCTCTGCGGCCTCCTCGCCGCCGGCGAGGTCCGCGTCGTCTCCGCCACCTTCGCGCACAGCCTCGTGCTCGCCTTCCAGACGCTCGAGCGCGTGTGGGAGGACCTGTGCGCCGACATCCGCCGCGGCGCGCCGTCGCCGGAGCGGGTCACGACGCCCGCCGTCCGCCGCGCCGTGGCGGCGCTCATGCCGGCGCCCGACCCGGCGCTCGCCGACGAGGTCGAGAGCGCGTGCGCCGGCCTGTGCAAAAGCGACTGGAAAGGGGTGATACGGGCGCTGTGGCCCAACGCCAAGTACGTGTACACCATCGTGACGGGCTCCATGGAGCATTACGTGAAGAAGCTCCGGCACTGCGCCGGCGACGGACTTCCGCTGGTCGCCGCGGATTACGGCGCGACGGAGGGGATGGTCGGACCCAACGTCGAGCCCGAGGCGCCGCCCGAGTCCGCCACGTTCGCCGTGCTCCCCAGCATCGCCTACTTCGAGTTCATACCTCTCAAGCTCGGTGGCGAGTGCTGCGGCGAGGCCGAGCCCATTGGCCTGACCGAGGTCGCCGTCGGCGAGCACTACGAGCTTGTCATGACCACCTTCACAGGTAGTATACATCACAGTTTTTCTTTTGCGCACACGGTCCTACTAAAACATGCGTCCATAACTTCCAATGAACATCCATCTAGCTACTTGCCCAGCTGCCGTACGTATAACAATTTCTTAATCGGAAATGCTAGAGCTACGAAATGGCTAGTACGCGATTTCCACGTGCTTACTAGGATCGGTCCTAGTCATATATAGCACAACATGGCCAGTTACACCGCGTGCACATGATCTATGAGCAGGTTTGTACCGTTACCGGCTGGGGGACATGGTGAAGGTGACCGGGTTCTACAACTCCACGCCCAAGCTCAAGTTCGTGTGCCGCCGGGGCCTCATGCTATCCATCAACATCGACAAGAACAGTGAGCAGGAAGTTCAGCTAGCTGTCGATGACGCGGCCAAGATCCTTGCCACCAGCAACAACCTAGAGGTCGTCGACTACACCAGCTACGCCGACTTATCGTCCGATCCGGGCCACTACGTACTCTTCTGGGAGCTCAACAACGAGGCCAACGACGACAACGATGTGATGCAGAGATGCTGCGACGAGCTGGACCGGAGCTTCGCCGACGCCGGGTACGTGGGTTCCAGGAAGACGCGCGCCATCGGGCCGCTCGAGTTACGGGTACTGAAGATGGGCACCATACAGAAGGTGCTGCGCCACCACCGATCCCTCGGCTTTTCCACAAATCAGTTCAAGTTGCCGCGGTGCATCGCCCGGTCCAATTCCAGCGTTCTTCGTATCCTTTCTGGTAACACGGCGAAGGTCTTCTTCAGCGCTGCCTACAACTGATTGCCGTACTAGCCTGCTGCAGTTGTATTGTGTATTTGCAAGCAGATGTATGGTGGCTTTTTTGTAGTTGTGATTGTGATAGAATTAATTGGTTGTTCCATTGATTACTCAGGATTCTATATAGTGTGGTTATCTTCCAGTTCTCTTCCACTCATGTGAACCGTTGACCTGTCGAACGATTATCATTATCTTTAATCATCGAGAGCGATCCTTGCAAATAATTAGAAAAAAATCAACGAGAAAGATCCTCGCAATTTTTATCTATTATATATATAATTGATCAAGAAAAGGAGCCACCACGTTCGCTCTTAAGGCTTAGAAATTCCCACGTTAATCCGAGAAAATAAGAAGAAAAAATTACCCACCACTGCCATTACGAAAAAGCTTGTCACAAAACCCCCTATAAATATTTATGAAATAGCTAAATTCGGAATAATAAAAATAGACAAAAATACCCTTCACACATATTTCTAAATTACCCACCATGCCATTATGAGCCTAAAAATAACTAAATTCGGAATAATAAAAATAGACAAAAATACCTTTCACACCTATTTCTAAATTACTCACCATGCCATTATAAGTGCAAAAAATAGCTAAAAATATTCTTAATTCATATTTCTAATTTATCACAATGCCATCATGAGTCCAAAAATAGTAAATAGATGTCTATTTTAACATTTCAAACACAAGTGAACATATGTCAAATTAAAAATTAAAATCATATGAACATAAAATATAATTCCTCTTTAGATTGTTGGGCAAATACACCTTAATAGGGTTCAAAACCTTGCTTGGCCCAGATATAATTTAGTTGAAACATAAGTCGCAGTGAATCATTTTCTAAATGTGTAATGCCTTAGTGGTTCAACATTAACAATATTTATATTCATTAAGTATATATATATAGATAGAGATAATAGCATTTTAACCATGATTCTATACTCTAATTGCGTTTTCACCATCGATTTTCAGATTTTGCAAGATCACCATTGATTGTTTTCAGATTTTGCAAGATCATCACAGATTTTTTAAAAACTGATGGTAAAATCGCAAAACTATTTTGCAAGATCACCATCGCTTTTCAAAAACTGATGGTAAAATCGCAAAATCTAAAAACTAATGGTGAAAACGCAATTAGAATCTGAAAGGATGGTTGTTTTGCAAATGCCCCATATAGATAATAAATATGAGTACATCTATCTATTAAATACGGAAACAAGCAAAATAATTGATGAAAGATAAAGAATACATTTAACATTACAATATTATCAACTGTAAGACTATATGATTGTTAAAATTTAAATTGTATAATATTATTTTAATTAAATATACATATGTGATAGATATGAGTGAACTCCAATGATGCACGTGAGCGCAATACAGCTGCTTATTTGGGCCCGAGATAAATCATTGGCATCGCATAGTAGACCTCTCAGCGCAAAGTCATGGGTCTCTCAGAAGCATATGTAGTTCAAGTCTTTAAGTGATCCAAGGTAAGCGTAACCTCAGCTGACATGAATGGCTGGCTTGATCAGAACTAATTAAGCCTTTGAACCATGGTTGTCTGCCATACACCCATATATGTGCACCGCATCCCATGATCGATGTTTGAACACATTTGTCAACACAAAGAACCATGGTTGTCTGCCATACACCCATATATGTGCACTGCAGCCCATGATCGATGTTTGAACACATTTGTCAACGCAAATAACAAAGTACTCTAACGGCGAGATGAGGATACAAACTAGGCATCGCGATGGATGGATCCATATTGTAAATCATGGAATAAGCAGTTATAATTCACTTATGTACTTCCCGTCAACAAAAACAAAGGACAAGACTATCAATTTGAATATACAAACAATTATACAACGCTCAAAAACGTTCAGCCAAAGTCTCCTGTGGCAAACACGTACTATTGCAAAGTAGAGACGAGAGATGTGAGTCAAAATTAAGAAGTTCATCACTAAATTCTAATCAAGAAAATTAATAGGTATTGTTTATTCCTAGAAATAGGTATTGTTTATTCCTAGAAATATATTGCATATCTTTTATTTGTGTTGTGTCTTTCTTACGTTAAAATCATGTTATGTGTCTTATTTTATTAAATTTTTTTGAAAAAGAATCATGTTCAAGATGAAAGAATGTTGATGGAAGAATAATAGATCATAATAAGTGAGGGGCGTGACCAAAAAAATTACAAAAAAAGGATCAATTTTATTCAATTTTCTTAGTTCAATAAAGGATGCTGATATGTTATGATTGACATAATCTGTAAGTATTCAATTGAGTGACAAGAAATATCGTAACACAGTCAAATAGACATACTCAACGAGAAATTTCTCCAAACAATTTCAGCTATATGTTATAAATAGTATAAAAAATAATTATAAACTATGTTTAAACTCTTAAAATAATGTGAAAGTAATTATAAGCAAGTCTAGCCGCGCAAATGCGCGGGTAGACATTCTAGTTTTTTTAAGGAATCAACGAGAACGAACCTTAACCGATCGAAATGGCTTGCTCTAGCTCGGCCCATTTGCGGCGTCCGTGCGCACGATGGAGCGGCAGACGATCAACCACCATGGTTGCCCGTAAAATACAGGGAACAGAGCATAAAACAGGAAGGAAATGGATACATGCGAGCGATGTGATGCGCCAGAGCAAGCTGCGCCTCAAATCTCCATTGCCCGGCTGCATACGTCAGATATATATCCTTCTTCGAGTTGTTTAAATGAGTCATTAGCATGCTCCGTTCTTGCCTTAGTGTGTTAGAAAAACAGTGTTTCTATGCTGTCCATACAAAGAAAATCACAGGGTTTTATTTTAGGAAAAAGGAGGAGCAAGGTTCACACTAGTTATAAATTAAATTAAGAGAAAAGCAAGAGCACTTTTACGGCAGGCAGACTATGGTACTGTTGGGTAAAAAGTATCATGGACGATGTGCATGCATTTCGGGCTATTGTAAAAATTCTCAAAAGAAATGTCTCAGATGAAAAGCAATAAGTTCCGCAGGAAAAAGCAAAAGTAAAAGATCAAAGGTTGTTCAGCTATTGTTGAATTCCAGGTAAGTATTTCTTGTTTGCTAACTTTCAGGTAAGAGTATCTACAGCTCTATGAACACCCAGTCATAATAATGATCACTTCCATATGTAATGGATTTGCTTCCTCTGGATTATTTGTAACTATTTCAGTCTTATTTCAGATAAGCTGTAGCCTCTTCATGCTGCAAGATGCAAAACGAAATCACAAGTTGATGGACTGCATCACGACAAGAAAAACTTTCGCAGGCTCACTTAAACAAAAGACTTTCGCAGTGTGCAGATTGAGCGCGTTGCCGACGAGCAAATCATGGCGTCTGTTGCTTCTGCAGGAGGGACCCTGCAGCCAAGCTTCTATGCATTTTTTTTTCCTCTTCGTCATTGTTGGCTTGCTTCTTGCCGTAGAAAATGGGCTTTGCCAACGATATATTTGTTGCCATTGCCAAGGTATATTACCACAAATTTTCTACATTGGCAACCCAAAAAAAGTACGGGTCTTTAAACTGATTACCGCTAACAAATTTGCTGTAATCAGTTTGCCTCCACAGATCCTTGACGCGTACTCAAGTGACATGATCGACTGTCGATATCCTTAATTGCGACCGGAGTTCTCTTAACCTCTCCGAGGAAGATAATCCCGATCGTGTACAATCCGGATCATATTATTTAACTGAAGGTCAAAGTACCTATCATAGGTAACCTATGTGGTGCACCGGGATCAGCTATGGTCAAGTTGCTCGCATACGCGCTGAACTTCTTTCGCAAACTGAATAAGAATGTGCCGAGCTTTTATTCTCATAGCTAGAGAATTGTTCTGTTTCGAAAGAAGGCCTGCCTAGAGTTCGTGGGCCCTTCATATCTTTCTCGGCAAGCTCGCAGGGCCTCGTCCGCACAACGAACTATATGTGCGTGCGGTCTCAAATTGCCGCAATGAGCCCCCAATGAGATCCGCCAAATTGGCCAATGGCCAACTCTCGTGCTTTTGTTTACTTTTCCTCTTTTCAGAACACTAAAGCCTTGTGTGGATACAAAGTATTTTTGAAATTTTGTAAGAATACTACGGTTTTGCAAATACTTTGGTTTTGAGAGGTACGGAGGTGTTTGGATGTAACAACTTTTGAAGTTTTAAAAACCATGGTATTACTAAAAATGCAACTATTTTGGAGTTTTAAAAACTCCACTCATGACCTCTTTTTTCTAAACCATGGTTTTGCTTGGCTTTGGCTTCTAAAACCATAGTTTCCTAATACTTCGGTTTTGAAAAACTACAACACCCAAACAAGGCCTAAAAAATCCATGTCTCGTGTCATCTCAAATCCATCTCTCATGTCTAACATTTGAAGTTTGCCTGCATTATGAGGGTATGGAACCATTTTTTTCGTTCATTCATGTCAAGAGATGGTCAACTGGAATAGATATGTGAAATGCTTCACGTACGACCCATTTATCCGACTTTTTTTTATATATGGATTACCACCCATGTGATTTGGTCCCTTTAGTTGATATATATGGATTATCACCCATGTGATTTGAGCCATTAAATCTTTTGGTCGAAATGAAGTCTAATTAAACTTCATAAAAATTCAACAGCCATTAGATATTTCGGTCATAAAGAAATCTGATTAAACTTTAAAAAAATCCAAACATACATATTAGGAATTTTAATTAATTATTAAAAAATAGGTTTGAGCTCATTTCACCATCTCGTATGTAAGAAATAGAAAACGAAAAAGAGGTACAATGTGTGAATATGTTATTTAAGTGTACTAAGTCGTATGTGAGAAATTCAAGTAGGCCAACAAAGACACCTTCATTATATTTTACCCCAAAAGGTAGACCTGTGTATGTGGAGATTCGAAGACAAATCAAAATCACCGATGGAGAACAGTTGAAAATTACTTGGGGTAAATCTTTTTGAGGAACTTGAGACTAGTCTTAAATGAGGAAAACATAAATGGAGTATAGGAAAGTGTCTCTATACCGTGCCTTTTCTTTTGTGAATTGAGGTGTTTCTTGTCCCAAAAATGGAGTACAACTGTCATTAATAAGTTTCATGATTATTGATGGAGAACGTTTAAGGCATAATGCAGTAGACATCTCCCTGAAACCACTTTGAGCGATCACAGATTTTTTTTAAGATATTAGAAAAATTGTACTAAACCCAGCCTTAACTCTGAGGAGAGTTACAACTAACAGTATACATCCGGTGAACATGGAGGCACCAGTATAGAGACATCACGGATATCGATCATCACCAGGCATGTAGAAGTGTATGATACAAAAAAAAAAAAAAAGAAGAAAGAGTATCTCATCGCTGAAGCTTTATCGTTGAACATCTGTGACGACAAAGTTGTTGGAGGTCACTACCCAATGAACGAAGAACATGGCCAAAAAAAAAACTATATGTAGACAACTCCTTTGAATGCGAGAGAAATCTCTATGGTGACGCCTGCAAGGAGGTTGTCCGATGCCATCTGAATTCTTGGATTTAGGTTCTCACTCAGAGATTCACAAATCTGCTGATCCATTTACACAATGACAAAGCTCCGGTTCAAACCGTGCTGCGATCCAATCCACTATAGTATAGGAGGGGAATTAGCCATCGGCACCACCAAACGATTGCAGGGTGACCTAATGTGCTGGACCTCGAGAACTCACGTTCAGCTTTGGCGAGATAGCTATTTTTCCTGAGGCTAGCACCGTGGCACGGAGGCTGGCAATCCATGAGAACCTACCCGAACCGATCAAATGGCTTGCTCGAACTCTTCCCATTTGCCGCGTCCGTGCGCACGATCGAGTGGCCGCCGACCATGGTTCCATTGCCCTTAAAAGACCGGGAATCCCGCGCCTAAATAGGAAGGAAAACGATATATGCTTGCGATGTGATGCGCCGGAGCAAGCTGCGCCTCCAGTCTCCATTGCCCGGCGGCGTACGTCACGCCGCACCGCACCACACCACCGTACGTGGCCACGCATGCCACTCATGTCTCTTCCAAAAGCGACTCCGGCGCAAAGCCCGTCCGGATCAATTAAATTATTTAATTAACCGCTCGTCCTAAACAACCATCAACTGGTCGAAATTAATTAGTCGCCAACTTGCCCAGACGTAGGCCAGTATCCTCTTCTTCTTTGAAAAAGAAAACTAAAAAAAAATTGCAGCCGAAAGGCAGGCAGCTGGTAGTAGAGACCAAAGAATGCAAGTTGCGTCTGCGCCAGATACATGGGAGGGGCGCCAACGATTGAGGAGGAGCACGCGAATTCATGATGGAGGTGAAGGGCCAGGGGAGGAGGAGCTGGAGATGGAGCCGGGGCCGCCGATTTGGTCGATGGCAACGGCGGGTCGGCGACCTCAGCTCTTGGCGGCACCCAAAGGCCAGGGAGGGACCCAGTCGCTTTCCCACCTTTTCCCCTGCTTTGCTTCCGTTGTTCCTATCCACAACCCCCCTGCCGCGGCTTAGATTAACCTAAACACCCGTATTAAACCCTGCCCCACTGGGATCCTCTACTGCCACTAATTTTGTATCCGGCCGACCTTTGCATGCTTTGGTTGCAGATCGATGCTTAGTGGCCGTGTGTGTGTATGTGTGGGTCCTTATTTGGAAAGCATAATAAGCATATTTTTTTCAGAATTTATTTATAATTTTTAGGTCAGTATTTTTTAAGCTTGAAAATGAACTTTAAAAAGCTGACCTAACACGAACTAAAATTGTTGTTCTATTGAGATTAATTATAAAACGAAGAAGTAATATATATGTTATGGTAATGGTAGAGCTGATTAGCAATGATAATAGCATCAACAGTTATCAAGCACTACACATGTTGAAAAGCTTGTTTAAGCTCGGCAAATTGACTGCCTCAATTAGTTATTATTCACAACTCATCTTGTGAACGTGTATGATACAAAGCACATTATATGCAATTCCTTCTTATCTTGTAAACGTGTTGCATCAAACGCCTAGCAATTGTACATATTGCGCATGAACAGGGAGTGTAGTAATTGCCCATGATGGATGGCGAGCAGGCTGAGCATCTGAATTATACCCAATATAAAACATAAAAATAGATTTTTGACCTATGTGCACCACCATAAATCTCAGTGTAGCTTGGCCCCTGCCGCGAGGTCGGCTCCTGAGTTGTTTCCAGCCCTACAACACCTGTGGGCGTCCAAGCACGGTATGTTGCGCGTAGAGGATCCCTTTGGGGAGGGGAGAATAATGCGGACAGTGGTATTGCGGCAACACGGAGGCGCCAACCGGCCATGTCATTGGAACCCCAATATGTAACAACCCAACATTTCCTTCTGCCCCCTCCCACCCCGGAGGACCGCTACCTCTCTCTTCCTCCTCTCCTCTATATAAGCGTCCTCGACCTCAGCTTCTCCTCCTAGCTTATTAACTGTTGTTTGATAGCTCACTCCTCCGCCCTCTCCTGTCTCCATTGCCGACAACTAGCTAGCCACCAAGCAGCAGCTCTCTCAGACCATCAGTGAACCGGCCCCTGGTACAGTGGCCGTGGGCACGACGAGTTCGTCGATCAGTTGAAAGCAAACTCTGAGCGAGAGATGAGCTGCAACGGGTGCCGCGTCCTGCGCAAGGGCTGCAGCGACGCCTGCGTGCTCCGGCCAAGCATCGAGTGGATCGACGGCGCCCAGCCGCAGGCCAACGCCACCGTCTTCGTCGCCAAGTTCTTCGGCCGCGCCGGCCTCGTCGCCTCACTCGCCGCCGTCCCGCTGCAACATCGGCCGGGTAATTATTCATTATGATATTATAGTCATCATGTTTAACCTTTACTTATGCGATGCCTTGTTGCTTTGCTTTGGTAGACATCGGTTGTACAAAACATGATGTAAACTAGAAATAAGTCATCATGCTTAATCTTATTCAAGCTCATCGATCATTAGAACTGACCCAGAGTCACTTTGGTTTTATCTAATCTAGATGAACACTGTTAACTTGATGATGACAGCACCTGTCCTAGTACAATCTATACCAAGGAACCCACCATAAAAGTTTTAATATATATTTTTAGTGTTACGCGGCCTTCCGACGCCCCATGGGACAAAGGAGAATCTTTTGGCCATGCCCAAATGGTGCTTCACCAAACAGACACTAGCATGTAGTACTAGGCAGATATGCTAGTTAATTGACACGATCTTTTTATTAGGCCTATGCATTAAAAAATATCGTTGAATTTGACTCTTTGAATTGTGACTCCTGACTGCTAGCATAGCTAAGAGTCAGTTTGCGCCTGTAGCAGTGGAAAACAAACAGTACTGTTCATTTGCGAATTTTGTAGCATTTCTAGACTTGTTCGATGAACATACATTCCATGAATGAAGTGAACACAAACTAACAATGGAAGACATATATGTATGATGCAGCTTTGTTCCGTTCCCTGCTGTACGAGGCTTGCGGGCGGACGATCAACCCGGTGAGCGGCGCCATCGGGCTCATGTGGACGGGCAACTGGGACCTCTGCCAGGCCGCCGCCGACGCCGTCCTTCGCGGCGAGTCGCTCCGCGCGCTCTCCGCCATCCCCGCCGCCTTCACCGAACGCGACATGGCCGGCCTCTACGGCAACGTCGGCGGCGTCGCCTCCTCCTCCTCGCCGGAGCACTCCTCCTCCGCGCCGCCCAGGAAGCGCAACAAGCCTTCCTCCTTCGCCGGCAACAACAAGGACTGCTGCCAGCCGCCGGCCGGGCTGCTGCAGTCGTGCGAGCTGCACCTCTGCCTCACGCCGGCGTCGCCTCAGGCGGGAGGCCGGCGAGGCTGCGGCGGCGGCGCGTCGGACGAGTACTCGGCCACGACGACGTGCGAGGAGGCCTGCGGCGACGCGGAGGCCGGGGCGCCCATGCTGCTGAACCTCTTCAACTGACTGAGTACTGATCGATCGTTGTTGTAAGGTGTAACTGTGCAGAGAGTTGGTCGTCAGGGCCCAGGGGTGTGTGTGGTAATTAGTTGCAGGAAATCGCTGTTGCTTAATTAAGCTTTTTTGGGGTGTGCAAATTGTTTTGAGGTGATGTAACAGTTGACTAGCTAGCGCTGTTCATCCGGTGGATATATTAACGAGCTCGTTACTCTGTTCGCTAGAGAAGAAACAACGAGCTGAGGCGTCAAATCCTGTGCTAGCATTTTTAGCTGTTTGCATATGGTCCTCATTGGTCTTGTTCGAATTAAGGAGGCCTTGCAAAAAAAAAAAAAAAAAAAAATCATAAATGAACAAATGCGAAACGTATGAGTCACGAGATATGTCGCTAGGATGGAAAAGAATGTCGGCACCTCAGAAGGTGTCCTTTTGTTTGGAGTTTTTGCAGAGTGCATTCTCAACCAATGGTTAAAGAGAAGGACGTAAACCCTTTTTTTTTTTTTGAAAAACTCGAGAAAGATTCATGTGACCTGAGGCATCGGAGACGAAGGACAAGATCCCGACGAATCCACAGTATATAGCTCAAACGACACCGAAGAGACGGGAAGGACAATCCCATATGTTGGATGCTTGCTGCCGTCACCACCTCAAACCACAACCCACTCGCATCGCAACATTGCAGTCAACCTCCACTCTTGATTGCGTTGATAGGAACCAGGAGTGAGTCTTGCCAAAAATTGACAGCATGCGGCCAAGATAACGTCGCAACCATAGCTTGCTCCGCATTCTATCCATCAGCTTTGAGCGAGTCTTGCCAAAATTGACAGCATGAGGCCAAGATAACGTCGCAGCCATAGCCTGCTCCGCATTGCTATCCACACGCCTTGAGTGAATCTTGCGAAAATTTTGACAGCATGAGGCCAAGATAACGGTCGCAACTATAGCCTGTTCCCCATTTCTATCCACCAGCCTTGCAAACTTCTTGGAATTCTTGGACAGTTGGTGGAGGTGTAGCCGCGTGGGGCTGTATTGTACCTAGGGCTGGATATCAACTATCGAGCCAGCTTGGTTCGGTTGGCTTGGCTTGGTCGAATCTCACGGAAATTACACTCTTGCTGCAGGACGCGCCTCTAAATACTCTCGTCCTATGATCTAGAGTCTAGTAAAATGTTTACATCTTGTTCGCACCACATTGCCTCTCCGGAGTCATCCTTGTATCTTCAATTATATCTTCAACTTTGGCTGTATATATATGGGGAAATATTATGTGCAATAGAGCACTTCCGTGCAACCGTGCAATCATCAAATTACAACCAACCGATGACCATCTAACCACGCAGATTTACCCCACGTCTGAAACCTGTGTGGTTAGATGGCAATCAATATTTCCCCTATATATATATATATATATATATACGTCAAATTGCCCATAGTTCCAAGTCCAAAATTTGAGAACAATATACATGTTTATAGAACATTTTTCTGGAAAGAAAATGCTTATCAGATATACTTTTTTCTTCCAGCACTGGCACTTCATACTCAGGTCTGTTCTCATGGGCCCAAAGTTCTACATGGCTCGGTCTTTGATTGAGACGACCCATCATGATTGTAATTCCACGGCCCACTAAGCTATATGGGATCCACGTCCCTGATTGTAATTCCACATTTCTCGTATTTCTGTTCTTGTTAGGACAGCAATTCTTTTAGCTAGGCAACAATCTCATCAGTTTCTCAAGTGGAGTACCTAACCCACAAGGATGGTCCATTCATAAGTAGTTTACTGGCCTTGGCTGCATGAAGTTAACTGGAGTATGTGCTTAGGTATTTCTTTCCTTTTTGAATACTAAGCTCAAACTATTGATAATAAGTATTATTGTTACATTTGTAAACAAAATTCTTGCCAAAGTTGGACTTTGGAGAACATGAGGTATAGAGCTATACATACAAGTTTAATCTCAAGGTCAATGTAATGCATCGGGAAATTATTAGAAATTAACGAGTTCTTTATTGTTCGCTAGAGAGAGAAAACAATGAGCTAAGGCTCCAAATCCTGTGCTGCATAGTTAAATTAGCATTTCGCTGTTTGTATGGTCTTACAGGCTGTTCGGTAGGCTACAGCTGCGGCTGCGGCTGCAGAAAAATAACTGCGAACACTGTAGCTGCTGCTGCGAACACTGTAGCTGCTGCAAAACAGCTGCTGCAAAGCAGCGAGACGAACATCGTGTTATTTGTTTCGTTGAAAATTGAGGCCTTAAAAAAATCTTAAACTCACGAGATATGTCGCTAGGATGGAAAAGAATGTAGTGATGTCAGAAGGTTTCCTTGTTTGGGATTTGGATAGTGCATTCTCATCGATTGGTTAAAAGAAGATCGTTAAACTTTTTTTTTTCTGAAGAACATTTGAAAGATTCAGGTAAGCACAGACATCGGAGATGAAAGGCGAAGGTTCACAACGAGTCCACAGTATATGGCTCAAACGACACCGAAGAGACGGGCCGGGTGGACACAATAGATGCTTTGCTCCGTCACCACCTCGAACCTAGCTACCAAGTCAACCAACAAATCGCATCGCCAACACAGCAGCAGTCAACCTCCACTCTTGATTTCGTGGACAAGAACCATGTGATGAGTGAGCCTTGCCAAAACTGACAGCAGGAGGCCGAGATAAGATCACAACCATAGCCTGCTCCGCATTGTTATCCTGGTGCCTTGCAAACTTCTCCTAGTGCCGTTGAGTCACCGTCATGTATTATACCAAGTGAAATTCAGCGCAACTTTTGTCCAACCTTATGGAAATTTTACTCTTGCAAGGAGGATGCGACTCTGTGAATTAAAGTTTACATATTGTTTTTCTTGTTTCTACTACATTGCCTCTCACGAATTACCCTTATCATCTCTTCAACTGTGGTTGCGTGCACGCCAAATAGCCCACATTTTCCCCAAGTTTGCAACTAGCATGCTAGCACACTTCATTTTCTGCCAAAAAAAATGATTATCGCATACAGGCCATGTCACGCTGCACACGGGGAATCATCGCCTCCGCCCACCGCAACGCGAGGCTCCTCTCCGCCCACCCCGCGCTTCTTGACGAACGACCGTTTCAACGGCCCATGGACGTGATTCGGCCCATGGCGCGGTCCACCAATGCATATCATCTTCCTCCGTGGTAGTTTCCAGGCGATGCGCCGCCGCGCCCTGCGCCTCCACGCGCTGCCGCCTCCCCGCATCTCCGCGATCCGACGTGGGCTCTCCTCACCGCTGGGGACCTCCTTCCTCTGCCTGCTGCCGTGAGTAGGCCTCGCGGAACATTCAATTTCTTTCTCTAGAACAATTTCTTTTGCTTCCAGGAACATTGTTCCAAGTCATGTTCCAAATTGTTCCAACACATGTTTCAAATTGTTCCAGAAGATTTTATGAATTGTTCAAGCCTCGTTTTTCTAAATTGTTCCAGAGCTCGTCGGCCGGTCATGGTTTGCGGCGGCGCCCATCGCGACTGGCGGGGACAGGAAGAGAGATGGAGGGAGGCGAGGGCGTGGGCACGTTGGGGCATGGGCTCACGGGATCGGAGGAGCTCGTGGTGCGGGCTTTGAGCAGCGCGCGGGCGTGGGCGTGAAGCGGCGTGGGGGCGCAGGCGCATCGTGGCGGTAATGCAGCAACCGGCAAGACAGACGCGAGGTTGACGAAGCTGTCGTGCGTTGGTTTTGCTGGGCCGTGGGCTGTGTCCTACTGATGGGCTTGCTGGGATGGGTGTCTCCCTGGCCGGTGGGGGTGAGCGGAGGGGGGTTTCGGGTTGAGCAGGTCGGAGGGGAAGCGCTCCCCGCTGCACAAACCAGGCCTGTTCTCATGGCCAAAAGTTCTATAAGGCCTAACTGCGCACCCTGATCGTCGGCCTTTCGGAGGTCCCATTGTGATTCACGAGCCCTCTTAAGACCTTCCTAGCTTGAATATTCATATACTTTCCACGGCCTATTAACCTACTTGGGATCCACGTGCATCATTATAATTTTCACATTTCTTTGTATTTGAAATCTTGTTATGAAGTCAAATTCTTTTAGCTAGGCAGCAATCTAATATTTTTTTTTTCTAATTGAGTACCCTTTTTTTACGCGAATGATTCTAATTGAGTACCTAATCCACAAGGATGGCCCATTCTTAATCGTGTCCGATGGGAAGGTCTTATTTGCATGCACTTAACTATTTAAAATCTTGTTATTTTCCTTGTTGGTTATTAAGCTTTCAACTTTGAAAATATTCGCCTAGATGGGTCTCTAACACTTGATAATAAGTAGCTTTGTTACAATTTCGGCAGGCCTTGTCAAAGTGGGACTTTGGAGAACATGTTGATGTACATGACTATATATACAAGTTCCTTAATCTCAGGGTCTATGTAAATACATCAAGGAAATTATTTGAAAATGTTGGTTTTAACGGTAACACGACGTCAATATACAAAACGATATGTGTTCCTTAATCCAAGGGCCTTGACAAGGTCTACACATGGCCACATTTCCCATGTTTTCATGCGCACTCCAAGCACAAAAATGCAATTCTAAATACAAATCGTAATAACTTTATTTTTCATAGTGTTCAGATGATTAACATCTGAACTGCAACCTCATCCAATTAAAAATAACAATAACAGTAGTAGAGAACCAAGCATTTCGCTTGGATGATTGGCGGAGGTGTGGTGTGGGGCTGTTTCCTTGCCCATTAAGTGATCAGACGCTATGTTTGACGCTCTACATTCTCATCGACAGAGGTATTTTCTTAGTCGGAGGTACGGTGATTCCTGGACGACAATGAGGCATTTTAATTGAGGGTTCGTCAATATAGTGGTGCGAACGTGTGCATGTGTATGGTGTATGCATAAAGTTTAAGGGTGATAATTAAGATGTTATGTGCATTTTACAGTTTAGAATATATATAAACATGATATGGACAAATTTATCGTCCGAATATGTACTTTCATAATGTTACACCTCCATTTTTATTTTGGTAATACGTGATTAGAAAACCGCGCAAGGTTAAATTGACATTTTATTGGGAACTTAATGGAGGTCCCTTCTGTGCATTGCAACGAGAGATAATAGGTGCAATACATGATTGGCAAATGGCTCCTCAGGGATCCCCCTAGCATGTGACAAAACAATGACGCAATTCTAATACTATACTAGTAGTAGCTATGATGAAATATTCTGCAACAAATGGAATAAACTTTTCTTAACAAATAGGAGGCAGATCAAGGGAGCTCCAGAGAAGCACGTCGCTATCGGCATCGTTCGCCTCCGGTGATGCGCTCGCTGCCTCCGGTGACGAGCTCGCCACCTCGGACGAGCTGCCGTTGCTGCTGTTCGAGCTCTCCTCCTGGCCGGCGTCGTCACCTGCCTGTTTCTTCCTGCACGCGTCCCTTAGCCCGGAGAACGCCAGCTCGTGCCCTCCTCCGGCGCCGGCAGCGTCGCTGTGGCGCATGCGGAGGCATTCCGACACGCCGGTGAGCGCGTAGAGCGACGCGGAGATCTTCCTCTCGTACTTCATCCTCTTCATCACCTCGTGGATCGCCGTCACCGGCTCGCCGCCGGTGCTGCCATAGCTTCCATACACAGCCGGATCAGCTTCCACCCCGCCACCGGCGAGCTCGGCTGCCACCATCTCGAACGGCGAGTAGAGCCCCGTGTCATCGATCTCCCTGGTGAGCGGCGACGGGTTGGCTTCCATGAACCCAAAGTCCAGGGGCGCCTCCTCCTCCTCGCCGCCATCGTCTGTTTCTTGTGAGAAGCAGTTGGACACCTCCTCGTGCTTGACGCCGCCGCCGTGATCGTCGCCGCAGGTGGTGTCGTAGCTGAGGAAGTCGTCGACTTGGAAGCTGCAATCCTCATGGCCACCATGCCCTTCCCGGCTTAGCTGCTGTTGCACCAGTAGTGACTGCTGCGTCGTCGTAGCACTTGCGTTGAGGTAGTTGTCGCTGCGCGCTTTCTTGAGGCGGAGCAGGAGGAGGTTGGTGACCTTGGAGGGCAGAGCCGACGGCGTCGAGTTGTGCTGCTGCTGCTGCGCCACGGCGGCGACGGCGCCGGCAGCCGGGCGGGGCCAGAAGTTGGTGCGAGTGTTGGCGCCGCGGAGGAGGCAGGCGGCCTCGTCGTAGGCGCGGGCGGCCTCCTCAGCGGTGTCGAAGGTGCCGAGCCACACCCGGATCTTCTGGATCGTGTCCTTGATCTCCGCCACCCACCGCCCCGACGGCCGCTGCCGCACGCCCACGAAACGCTTCCGACCACGCTGCGCCGCGGCCATGGCGCTCAACGCCGATAGGTGTGGTGGCGATCTGTGGTCGTCGAAAGAAAGGTCGTCGTCGATGGTCATGGTGGGAGACGTCTTGCGTTTAAGCGCCATGGGAGGATGTACAACACCTGGATGTACACACTGAGCTCTGACTCTCTCCGGCTCCGTGTTTATTAACTGGAGGCCGCGGTGAGATACGCCTAGTGCTCCTAGATATGAGGCGTGTGAGTGGTGTATATATAACGGTGGAGCAAGCTTGGAGGAAGAATAATGGCCTTTTTTGTTTGCTTGCGCGAACTGTTACCGCGTTCCTCGCCTGAACCTTTGATGGCTACTGCCTTGGACTCTTGGAAGCTTTACAAATGGAAGCTGCTCAGGAGGAAGCTGAATTTTTCTCTTCACCCAAGCAATGTCGGCACGGCATAAATATACATTGAGGGCTCGGTAAATCCAGGTCCTTGTGGGCTAGGCAATCGCCCCCTGTTGAGATGACACTATTCTTTCGTGTGAAATATTTTTTTTAATGGAAATTCGTGTGAAATATGCAAGCACTTAGTCAGAAGAAGGTTCCATGTTGTGGTTAATTTCTTGGAGATTAGAGAACGGCATAACCATCAATGGGTCCGTTTTTCTCCTTTTTAGATATGTGCATTCCAAACCAGGAATCCCTATTGACAGCTCAATTTGAATAGGGTAAAGAGTCTACTGACATGATCATGACAATAGTGATTAACTAATTAAGTTGCCCTCAAAACTCCGTATTTCGCTAAATTATTCCACTAAATTTTATGTTCAGCCCATCCAGTGGAATTAAGCTAAGCGGTACATAAAGATTCAGCAACCGTTGCGATCAATGATTGAAAATGTTGGCCACAATTTTCAGAAGAATGTTTCTTAAACTGCTGTCACGTCCAGTTGAAACTAAAATTTCCCGTGCATACATAGTTTTAATATAAGAAAAACAGCATGTATCTTTTTCAAAGATTTTCTGACAGACCTACATCTCTACTGTGTCTCATCCAGAGTCCGCATTTTTAAAAATCTTTTGTCAGCATCTACAGGCATGAAAATCGTATTGTGTCTCTTCTAAAGATATTCAATCAAAGAACCTACTAATTTACATATCAGTGGTGGTGGTGGGGTGTGTGTGTGTTGGGGGAGGGGGGGGGGGGGTCAAATTGCAACTCATTTGTTAAGCAATATATTGTTATCCTTACTATTACTAATTTGGAAACACGATGAGTTAATTTTATTGCTGTATCCTCATTTCTTTGACTTGGTCCCTAGCTACTCCCTAGACTTCCATTTGGAATTAAATTGGCAGTGGGAATCCTATTTGGGGCACATGAATTTTATAGTCATCAGTTTTTAGAAATTTTTTTTTCCTATGAATACAATATAATTCCTGAAAGAAATTTAGTATATACCGGTGTCCCAAGTGAAGCTAACAAAATGCATTTCAGATCCCCCTGTGACTAGTTAAACAACTAATAAAACAATGAAATATGAAACCACCATATTATAATTCGCAAAACATCTGAATATTATTCATTTGTATAAGCTCATGGTTACTTCATTAACATATACGAATTTATTTATTATCTTCTGGATGTGACAAGCAGAGCAGAGTGTGGATGGGGAAGTAAAGAGGAGAAAGGAACCTGATGTCTTTATCGTACATTGAAGCTTTGACAAAGTCCATAACAGGTCCAAATATAATCTTTTGGTTGTTACCTGATGTCTTATTATTTGCAATACTTTTAGGTAGAAACCCAGCGTAGTTGCTTATCTTGTGTTCTGTGGGCTTGAATAGGTCAAGTAGCTTATTTTGATGCAACTTGATCCATTGAATAGCTACAACCTACTTGGATTCAAACGTCAAAGGACACTGGAAGGAAATTAAAGTTCACACATTGTACCACCAAAAAACTAGCCATACCCCATTCATCCAGGTCCTAGACTTAACCCCCATATCTAGTTCTACCTCACATAAGTATAAGATTAGCTATTCTTACAGCTTTAGATGGGAGCTGTAAATAAAATCAAATTCTGTCTGAAAACAAATTCGCGTCAGTAAAATATCTTCTTCTTCTTCTTCTTCTTCTTCTTCTTCTTCTTCTTCTTCTTCTTCTTCTTCTTCTTCTTCTTATTCTTATTCTTATTCTTCTTCTTCTTCTTCTTCTTTTATTTTGTAATAGAAAAACTAGACAAGTCTGTATATGGTTGTGGTGTTTAAGAAAGTATTTGCTGTAGGACTTCAACGCTCATGCATATTGTAAATTTGTGAGTCTTAAATAAGAAAATATATTTTATACTAAGATATAATCATGTGTATAAATTTGAGGAAGTGACTGGCACAAATTCACATCAACATATTCGATCATGCTACATAACACAAATCTATCTTAGATAGAAGTTGTACCATAGGCTCTTACAAACTAATCATCTACATCTTATTTAAATATAGCAGTCATTCTTTCCAAAAAACAAATCTATAGGACAAATTAAATAAATATAGAGCAAACCATGCACCGTTTATGGTATGTAGTTTTATTCAATTCCTATTAAAAAATTCTGCACACTTTGGCATCACACCTGGGACGACCAATTCTTTCTACTAGCACGATGAACAAAGGTGTGCCCTGTTTTCGCTCAAATCGATTATGATCACAAGCTAATCGAGTTGGTCACTAGAGTATACATGACAGTAAACAAGTAGAGTGTGGAGGCCTCAAGCTACAGCTGTTAGGAAATTCTTACCTTCCTTTCTGCTTGATTGATTCGCTGAATTCCTTTATTATTAAACCAGCAATGCTTTCTCATCTCCTCTGTATGCAGTTGTCATGTCTGATGAAGCTATCCAGATGATGACATGACGGTGTATCCAATGCGGAAATGTCTTCCTTCCAGCTCCTTTTATACAAAAGTTGTCGTTGGAGCCTAGTCTGAAACTACTCTGATTCGAGAAAGTGAAGAGACAAGCACAACAAATCAATTATGCATATGCGACGGTGATGTGGACGTGATAAATAATTTCGGATAAATCAAGGCGTACAGACCAACAATAGACCTGGAATGATTAGAATGGGCTTTGATGATTATGTGTATGGTTTCATGCTGTTACTTTTACATGGAAGGATTTTATACTCTCAAATATGTATAGCTTTGCAAGCAGCATGACAAAATGAAAATACATGTAGTACAATACTCTCTATGCAAAGCACCATTGGCCATTTGATTTTGTCCAAGAGTTGAGTTTTCTATATATTCTGAATTGGCGACCACGATGTGTGTGATGAACCTTTCAAAGTTGAAATGCCATATGATATCTAATTGTGACTAATGTTTGCTAGATTAATGACTGAATGAGTTTAATGATATCAGTTGTGCTATTGTAATGGACTAAGGGTACTCAAGTAGTACTAAGGATACGCAGGGAGGCCTCTTCTCCCTCGTTGGCGGTGGCACCGCGGCTCTCGGCATGACGGAGGACCGCCTGGTCTCGCCGCTAGCTAGCCACCAGACGCCGAGAAGGTCGAGTCCGTCGGCAGGCCCGGACGCGACGCGAAGCATGCTTGTACAACGTCGTCAACGTTTCAGGGCAGAGCTGAGCACACGAAGAAGCTAGCGAGCTCTGCCTGCTGGGCTGTTGTTGCTTGTTGGGGTGCACCCGTACTAGTGTAGCAAGACAGACAAAGCAAAGATAAAAAAAAAAAAAAAAAAAAGACAGGCAAAGCAAAGCAGCAAAGGAGCGTCCGATGTAGCTAGGACGGCGGCACTGCCGTCAGACGTGCATCAGACGACCTCGTTCGATTTGTCTCGGCCAAGTCCAAGTATCTTCAAGTGTGACATCGTCAAGCAAATTGAGACCTCCTGAGTTCTTGGCCAAAAGCAACCAAAGGACGTGTCGTACCCTATTTCTGGAGCACTTGTGCTTACCGTATCAGTCCCTGGATCAGACGCTGATACGCACACTTTCGCAGAATGCCATCACAGAACCATCACTTACATAAATATTACCAAGTCTCATACAAGCCTTCATACATAAAAGGTCTTACAACAAATGGCCAGAGGCCTCATTATTACAACAGACATCAAGCTGACAAGCTACTACAACGGAACCACTTAAACACTACTACAGCGGAAGACGGAAACGGGACCACTTCTACAGGCAAACTTGAGTGCGGATGGAACCCTACTCTTCATCTCCACCATCTTGATACTCGTACTCAGGCTCCTCATCTGGATGATTTAAGCAAGAGTGAGTAGATAAGGTACTCAACAAGTCCTAACACCAAGGGTAATTGTATATGCAAGGGTATAAACAAGATATAGGCTGATTGTTTATCATATCGGCGCAAAGCCAATTTTATGCAAGGACTGTTTGGAAAACAAAGCAGTTCGCAAACTATAGTCAACATTATCATTAGTTTAGTGGGGTTGTTTGGCCCTGGGGGAGAACTAGTCCATCCCGCCAGTTCCCAAGTTTTAATGCTGACCGGAAACCAGCACACGGTTCCACATCGGTGTATTCCAAAACACGCCAAGGATAACTCACACTGGAAAGACTAATCATTGTGTGGCACAAGCCTTCGCTTTGTCCAATACCGTGGAACACGGCTATCCGGATAGATTATACACTCTGCAGAGGTTGTACGCTGTACCCGCAAGATATGCTTCGCCCCAACCGTGTACTTTAGGGGAGCTAACATAACAAGGCGACGTACCTACCAGTATCACCACGATATCCACCCACGGGAATCCCACCAAGGCACCAGGGGCACACTCAGAGGCATGAAACACTTTTTGTCGTGTCTGCCCGTCTTCTTCGCCGGATCGAGGAACTCCCACCAAGGCCGTCCAAGTCTTCTCCTGGCTCCCGTTGCAACTCCTGCCTCCTGGGTGGGTATCGGGTATCAACTAGTAGGGTGTGAAGCCCTGCCTTCCCATTCAGGCATGCGGTCGCACGAATATTGCTTGGCATGGCGGCACATGAACCGGTCCTTATACGACCGAAGCAGGCATCTTTACTAGCTATCCTCATGATGAGGAGTCGCATACCTAGAGATAGCCCTCCCACTAGGACTACCTCACCTGCTCCCGTCAAAAGTATCCCCACTAAAGGTTGCACATTTATCACTAGTATATAAATACCATCCCATATTTTATGTTCACACGCACTCCACCAAGTACTCACACCATTTAACACAAAAGCATGTATAACAGGATTAATTAAGTACACAAGATGATAAGTCCTAAGCAGTAAATCATTCCAACATATCATTAAAGATTTAATGATAGTGGATCCTAGGTTTAGCAATGGAATTAGGATAGCAATATCAAGGAGTGGCAATCAACAAGTACTTAGGATCATACTAAGCATTTAAATCTCATTTAAATACCATGCATATTTATTTATAAAGTAGGCTCTAATAGGATTATTTGCAATTATAGGATCAACATGATCAAAGGGACTTAGGACTTGCCTTCACCAAAGTCTTCGTCTTCTATGTCCTCGTATTCCAATCCTTCAAATCCGTCCTCAAAAGCTTGATCGTCTAGCGATTAAAAGTAAATAACGACAAAATAAATCTACCGCACAAGCAATTAACTAAACAAGTAATAAATCAAATAAGAGCCAAATGAAGATCAATAACAGAGGGTTCTGGTAGTATTGGGCAGAGGGTGATTTTAGATGAATATTGGCGAAAGAATCGCTAAAGTTGGAGCTAAGATGAAAAAGATATGGATTTTACGAGTTTGCAAGAAGGAATTAATTAGGATTAAGCTAAGTAATGAACTTTAGACATAATCCTAATTAATATGGGGTAAACAAATGTTGAAAAGTGATTAGATTATAATCTAGTATTTACTGGAATTTTATGAAAATTTTCTGCTAAAGGAAATTGCTCTGAAAAAGATCTTGTGTGCACTGGCCGTGTGAACCTAGCATTTACGGAGCTTGTGAGAGAATGACAGGTGGGGCTAGTGGGGCTGGCGCACTGTGCTGCGCTGTGTGGTGGACTCGGTCCACAAAGCGGTGGGCCAGAGGGGTTTGTGTGCATGGTGCACCGTGAGCCAGGTGCGCCACGCGCGCGGGACGACTCGGTCGTGCGGGCCCGCGAGCCGATGTGGCATGCCACGTAGGCGGCGGCGCGGCTGGGTCGAGGGCGGCCGGAGGACGCTGGCGCGCGGCGGCAGCTCGCCGGGAAGCTCGCCGGCGGCATGTTCCGGGACGGAGGCTTGGCGAGGAGTGGTCGTCGGCGTGCGGGAAGAGATGGCGGAGCGGGTGGTCCTACACGTCGACGACGCGGGTGACCGGAGCGGCTGCTCGGGCTCACCGGAGATGGGCGGCGTGGCAACGCGCGATGGGAATTCGCGTGCGCGCGTTCTCGCGCGTGCGCGTGTTGCCGCAGTGGCGCGTGGGGGTGCAGTGAAGCGGGCGGTTGGCACGGCCTGGCCGGGGAGGCCACACGGCGGCCGGCGGTGAGCTCGAAAGCGGCGTAGGCGGCGGCGCTCGGTGAGGTGCTCGTGCACGGGGGAAGGAAGGGAGAAGAAGGGGCGCGGGAGAGAGAAAGGAGCACGAGGATGCTCACAGTGGGCTCGATGAAGGAGGAGGTCGACGGGAGGCGGCCGGCGTCGGGGAAGAAGACGGCGGCGATTAGGTCATCGTCGATCTCCGCGTAGAGGGCACGGCGATGCGAACGGTGTCCATGCCGGGGTTGTGCATGGCGTTGTGCAGCCGAGGGAAGAAGAAAGGACGCTGGGGACGTGTCCACGGCGGCGGTAGGCGTCGCCGGAGTTGCTCGCCGAAGAAGGGAGGGAAAAGGGGAAAACTGGGATTTGATGGCGCTCGGGAGCGAGAGGGATAGAGGTGAGCTTGCGAGCGGAAAGAGGGAGATGGCGCGGAGCTCGGAAGCTTTTATACGCGGCCGGGGAAGGAGCCGTTGAGGTGGCTCGGTCGTCGGCTCGGTCCAAGCTCCGGTCGTCGCCGGATTAATGGTGACGATATGGCTTGCCAGGGAGAGGACAGGAGGCCACGCGGGTGACGCGCGCTGCGGTGTGGTTACAGCGGCAGCGACGAGACGGAACGAGAGGGAGGCTTGCGTGTGATGACGACGAGGCATGGAGGTCGCCGGGTCTTGGGGACGGTCGCGCAGTCGTTGGTCAAGGCGGAGATGGGCGCGGTCCATGCTGACGGGACGGGACGACGGGTGCTCGTGACGAGCACGTGGTCGACGCGGCGGCGACTGCCGCTCGGGCGCGACGACGCGGCAACTGGGAGCAGGCCGGCATGGGCGGCCTGGCGCGGTGGCAGGAGGAGGGGGATGACATGCGGGGCCCGCCTGTCAGCGAGACGCGGAGAGGAGCGGGCTGGGCCATCTACTGGGCCGCGCTGCTGGGCCGGGAAAAAGGAAAGCAGCCCGCGATGGAAAATCCAGAAAAAAGAAAAGAAAAGGGGATGCTGGGCTGGAGAAGTTGGGCCAGGGAGAGATGGCGCGGCCCAAAAGAAAGGAAAAGCTTTTCTATTTTCTGGAATAAGAGATAGAGCTCAAATTTGAATGAATTTCAAATTTGAAAGAAAGACAAAAGCAACCAACACTTCAAATAAAAGGAGGAAACTCCAGAAATGCATATGATTGGATTTTCATGCATGTTTTGAAATGAAAATTTTGTAATGTGACTTGGGGATTAGACTAGTTAATTGAGTTTGTTGGAAAATTTTAAAAAGTTCAAATTTTTAGTGGTTTTTAATCATGGCCAAAACACAGGGTGTTACAGGACGACCTCTAAGTCACATTCATCAACTTTTCGGTAATTTGTCACATCGCAATGCATGCCTCTCGCTTATCTTGCCCTATTTTAAAAGGAAAAGGTATATGAGGATCGTCAGTGTGGCTTTTATGAGTGAACTAAATGGGAGCAAAATATGAATCACCTCACACAATTGTATCAGGTTTCAATTCTAATGCACGGTGCTGCTTATTGACACTTGTTCTGTTGACCACCCTTGCAATGACTGTGGGATGGTCAACAGCTTAGAAGAAGAAAGAAAAGTAGTTTTGAAAAAGGGCATGTAGAAGCCTAATGGTTAAAAGAGTGTCACTAGCACCTTAATGTGATGTTTGGTAAATGGAAAATGGGTGGTGGGATTGGGAAATAATTTCTAGGGGAATGGAGGGTTGAGATTTAATTAGATGGTTTAATAAAGGGTCTAGATTTTTCAGTCCATTTACCAATACCCATCCCACTCTCCATTTCCCATTTGCCAAATGTCATCTAAGTAGTTCTGGGTTCGACTCCTCGTGTGAGCGAATTTTCTAAGATTTAACAGTGTTGTGCTTTCAGCGGTAGGGATGTTCATAGGGATTTTTCGAAGATGCTCAGTCTTTGAAGATGCCCATAAAGATATAGTTTGCATATGTGCATGCGTTATATGTGTCTGAGTTGTACCGTGTAATCGAAATTTTTAGTAAGGAGGAAGAAAGAAAAAAAATTAGTACACCCAGAACTAGGCCTGTTTTTTCAGGTTGGGCTGGGCGATTTGTTTAGGCATATTGTATCAGTCCCTAAGCCCAATAGCCTTTTTTTAACTATTGCCAAGCCCAATAACTGTGATATGTGGAAAGTAGAAACACTTTGCTTGATCAATCAGACACACATTAGACATGACCTAAATTGAAGTTTACAGACCAATACATGGTTACTCCAGAGCTAATGGATCAAGTTGTTATGTTCAATAGTTGATGGCGATCGACTGTGGAAAGCTTCAGGATTTATTGTTGAATTTGATCGAGCCAGCATGATTGGGACAATATTTTCATCAGCAACTGTAGCTAGACATGACTCATTCTATCCTGACATTGAAAAGGTAATTATTCTCTGGTACTATAGATTTCTACTTTCTTAGTCTCATAAAGCTGTACTAATCTAGTGGCTCATGTACTAGCACTATATATCCCACCCTTCTAGGGTTTGAAGGAATACAATTGACAGTTTAGTCCCTATTCTAACATGGTATCACAACCTACCTTTCTTCTCCCTCCCTCCCTCCTCTAGCCGTCGCCGCCGCCGCCCATGGCCGGCCGCAGGCCGCCGGCGACCTCCCCTCCTCCCTCCTCCTCCATCCCCCCCCCCCCCCCCTTTCCCTCTGCTATGCGGTTGCCTTGACCGCCGCCGCGGGCGTCGCGCCGCAGGCCGCCGCGGGCGCGCGGGGCGCCGCCGCGTCGCAGGCCACTACGGGCGCCACGGATCTGGCCGCCGCGGGGCCGCACGCCGCCGCCGCGCCGCTGGCCGCCGCACCGCCCTCCACCGCGCTCCTGGACGCCGCGCCCCCATCCGTCATGCCACTGGCCGCCGCCTCGCCGTCTGCTGCTGCGACCGTGGAGGATCTGGGCAGACGGCGACGCCCACCTCGCCGTCTGCCGCTGATGCTGCAGGAGCTGGGCGTACCGCGGACGCGCGCGTGGACTCTTGTGCGGGGCACGCGGGCGCTGCTGTGGTGGGCGTCGCCGGCGAGGTGGGCGTCGCGGGTGCGGGTCAGGCCGCTGCGCGGGCTGCTGTCCAGGCCACCGCGGGCTCACAGCACATCGCGGGCGCGGGCGCGCTAGGCGCCGCCGCAGTGTCGCCGCCGCCGTACTTGGTCGCCGCGGGTGCGCCGGCCACTGCCGCGTCACCTCCACCGAGCGCCGCCGCCATGGCTGCCGCCTCGAAGGCCCCGACCGCTTCACCGCTGCTGGCAGGCCTCGGCTCGGCCCCCTCGGCTACCGCGCCACCGCCGCGTGCCCTCACCTGAGCAGTCGCGAGTGGTACTGCGTTGGCCCCGGGCCAGGCCATCGCTGCTGCTGTCCCGGGCCATTCTACACCAGCCGTCGACACGTGGGCCCCCACTGCGACACTGCTGCCGGGTCCCACGTCCTCTTCCGCCTTCACTTGGATGGGCGTCCCGCCGGGCTTCACTTATGCCGGCCTGGGCATGCCCCCGGAGCTCCTCGTCGCGGATGCGCGTGCTGCCGCAGGTGTGCGGGCCGCGCCGCCGCCGCCGGACCTCCTCGTCGCGGGCGCGCGTGCTGCCGCAGGTGCGGGCCGCGTCGCCACCGCCGGGTCTTTCCGCCGTTACAATGTTCTCCGCGGAGGCGCCGACGCGCCTTCCTCCGCCCTGGTCTCCTCCCACTCCGGCTAGCCAGCCTCCGTCCTGGCCGGAGGGTTGGACTCCTCCCGCTCCGACCTGGCCGCGGGGGGGGGGGGGGGGGGGGGGGGGGCGAACGACGCTGGCCCACTCCTTCAGCACCATGCAGCCGACCCCGCGGGTGGAGTGGATCGCTGACTCGGGGGCCTTGTACCACACCACGCCGGATGCTGGTATCCTCTCTTCCGCCCACCCTTCCCCATCCTTCCTGTCCTTCTGCCATTATGGTGGGCAATGGCACTCCTGTCACTTCTGTCGGCACTGTTCCTGGTTCTTTTCGCCTTCCAGATGTTCTTGTTGCTCCTCAGATAGTTCATAACCTTCTTTCCATTCGCAAATTTACTGCTGACAATTCTTGTTCTGTTGAGTTTGACCCGTTTGGTGTTTCTGTGAAGGATTTGGCTTCCCGGCGTCCTCTCTTCTGATGTGATAGCCAGGAACCCCTTTACACCATCCGCCTTCCTTCTTCCGCTGCTTCTTTGCCTCTTTCCTCTTCGTCAGCTTTTGCCACTACTTCTTCCACGACTTGACACTGCCGGCTTGGTCAGCCCGGCCGTGACGTTTTGGCTCGACTCTGCCGCAGTGCAGATCTTTCTTGTGCTCGGACATCTGATGAGCATCTTTGTCATGCGTGCCAGTTAGGTCGTCATGTTAGACTTCCTTTTTCTGCTTCTTCTTCGCATGCGACTCATGTGTTTGATCTCATTCACTGTGATCTGTGGACTTCTCCTGTACTCAGCATTTCTGGCTATAAATACTATTTGGTGATTGTTGATGATTTCTCCCATTACTCTTGGACTTTCCCGTTGCGCGCGAAGTCCGACACGTTCTCCACCTTGCTCCACTTCTTTGCTTGGGTGACCACTCAGTTCGGCCTCACCATCAAGGCCGTCCAGTGTGACAACGGTCGTGAGTTCGATAACCACACCTCCCGTGCCTTCTTCCTCTCCCGCGGTGTTCACCTGCGTATGTCTTGTCCGTATACCTCACCTCAGAACGGCAAGGCTGAGCGATGATCCGCACCACGAACGATATCGTGCGCACCCTCCTTTTCCAGGCCTCTCTTCCTGCCCGCTTCTGGGCCGAGGGCCTTCACACTGCTACCTACCTTCTTAACCGCCTCCCTTCCACTGCTTCTCCTGCTCCCACTCCACATCATGCCCTTTTCAACACTCCTCCTTGGTATGACCACCTTCGTGTCTTCGGGTGCGCCTGCTACCCTAACACCTCCGCCACCACTCCTCACAAGTTGGCGCCCCGTTCGACTCGATGTGTGTTCCTTGGATACTCTCCGGACCACAAGGGGTATCGTTGCTATGACCTTACCTCTCGTCGGATCCTTATTTCTCGATACGTCATGTTTGATGAGTCTGACTTCCCCTACTCCACCTCCACCACTCCCTCTCTGGATCCCGAGCTCGAGTCTGTGTTTCCGACTGACCCGGTGGCTCAGTCACCTGTATCTGTGTACCCTCCACCTGCAGGTCTTCGGAGCTCTCCCGCGCCACGCGTGGCCCCGGCGCCCTCTCCCGCGCCACGCGCGGCCCCGGAGCCCTCACCCGCGCCACGCGCGGCCCCCGCGCGTTACGCCCAGTCTGGGCTCGTCTACCGGCGCCGGACGGCCCTGGCCCCACAGGCGCCTCCGCCCCCATAGCCGCCTCCGGCCCCGTCTCGTGCTCTCTCCCGCCTCGACCCGGTGGTGTACCACCCGCCTGTCATCCATCGGGATCCCGGGCACACTCATCCCATGGTGACACGGCGGACGGCGGGGGTTCTCCGGCCTTCGGCCCTCTCCGCCACTATGGGCGAGCCGGGGATCTCACCGATTCCCACATCTGTCCGTGGTGCCCTGGCTGATCCCCACTGGCGTCGGGCAATGGAGGAGGAGTATGCTGCCTTACTTGCCAACCAGACGTGGGACCTCGTGCCTCGTCCTCCTGGTGGTGATGTGGTCACAGGGAAGTGGATCTGGACCCATAAGCGTCGTGCTGATGGCTCACTTGATCGGTACAAGGCTCGCTGGGTTCTCAGGGGCTTCACCCAGCGGCCTGGAGTGGATTATGATGAGACTTTCAGTCCAGTGGTCAAGCCTGCTACAGTCCGCTCGGTCCTGTCGCTGGCTCTCTCTCGCTCTTGGCCTGTGCATCAGCTGGATGTCAAGAATGCTTTCCTACATGGCACTCTGTCAGAGACAGTATACTGCAGCCAGCCAGCGGGGTTCATGGATCCCAGTCGTCCTGACATGGTTTGCCGCCTCAACAAGTCCCTCTATGGTCTGAAACAGGCTCCTCGGGCTTAGTACTCTCGGTTTGCCTTGTTCCTGGTCTCCTTGGGTTTCACTGAGTGCAAGTCGGATACCTCTCTGTTCGTCTACCGCCGTGGCACTGACACTGCATATCTGCTGCTCTATGTTGATGACATCATACTCGCTGCGTCCAGTCAGACCTTGCTCCAGCACATCATCCAGGAGTTTGCTATGAAGGATCTGGGTGTCCTTCATCACTTCTTGGGAGTCACTGTTGAGCACCGTCCTTCTGGCCTGTTCCTCCACCAACGGCAGTATGCTCTTGATATTCTGGAGCGTGCGGGGATGACTGATTGCAAGCCGTGCTCCACCCCTGTTGACACTCAGGCCAAGCTGTCGGCTGATTTGGGTGATCCAGTTGCTGACCCGACTGCCTACAAGAGTCTTGCTGGTGCCTTGCAGTATCTTACCTTCACCAGGCCGGACATCACTTATGCCATCCAGCAGGTCTGCCTTCATATGCATGATCCTCGCGAGTCACACCTTGTTGCTCTGAAGCGCCTCCTCCGCTATGTTCGTGGCACGGTTGACTACGGCCTGACTCTTCACCGGTCTCCTTCTACTGAGCTCGTTGTCTACACGGACGCTGACTGGGCTGGCTGTCTGGACACTCGCCGCTCTACCTCAGGCTACGCAGTCTTCCTCGGCGGCAACCTTGTCTCTTGGTCATCCAAGCGACAGCCCGTGGTCTCACGCTCCAGTGCAGAGGCGGAGTACCGGGCTGCGGCCAACGGTGTGGCTGAGGCGTCGTGGCTCCGACAGCTCTTGGCGGAGCTCCACAGTCCGCTCGCCAAGACCACGCTTGTCTACAGCGACAACGTCAGTGCGGTGTACCTCTCCACCAACCCGGTTTAGCATCAGTGGACGAAGCATGTAGAGATCGACCTCCACTTCGTTCGGGACCGAGTCGCCATTGGGCAAGTTCGGGTCCTACATGTACCTCCCAGTTCGCGGACATCTTCACCAAGGGTCTCCCCTCGACCTTCTCAGAGTTTCGCTCCAGTCTCAACGTAACCAGTGGCTAGTTGTGACTGCGGGGGGGGGGGGGGGGGGGGGGGGGGTGGTGAGTTCTTGTCTTTTCTCTTGTGTCCGAACTCCGCTGCGCCGGTAAGTTCAGACTGCGGGGGGGTGTTGGAGTGTTGTGGCCCATGTATAGTTGGCCCATCTAGTGGCCCATGTACTAGCACTATATATCCCACCCTTCTAGGGTTTGGAGAAATACAATTGACAGTTTAGTCCCTATTCTAACAAAGATATTCCATTTCGCAGTTTAGTTGTGTTTGCAGATTTGGTTGATGAAAGGGACCTCTGGTATATTGCCATTCGTAGGTCCCCTTTCCTGTTAAACCAATTGCATGCTAAAACGCAGAGGGATTTAGCAACTTGCTAACCCATAGTTGAAACCTGAAATCGGAAGTGAAGAGCAGTTAGGCTGAAGTATTGGTTTCATCCCACTTGGTGTTCCTGCCACAGGTCACACTGATCAACGACATAGCTTTGCTTCTTCCTGGCAGTGAGCCATTTTGGAGGAATGAGGCAATACATTAAAGCAAGCACCAAGTGGATGAATCTTTTCCTTATGTTAATTCTGCACCAGAAAATGGAAGTGCGGGCAAAGAGTAATTGAGTTGGATGGATTGGTAATTTTTTTTATGGAACGAACTCTCCGTGATATTGAAATTTACCCAACTTCTTTCGATGGTACATTAAACTTAAAGAGTGGATCTTCCAATGGCATTTTGAGAAAAAAAAATATATCACTATTTGTTTCTGTAGCAGTTGCGCACTCATTTATTATGAGTTTGCACTCATATGTACTTCGTTTTGATTTTGGTTTGATTAGTTGTTTGAAAACTTGGCGGAGATTGGGAAAAAGGTGGACCTGACTGTTATAAGCAACGAGGATAGCAATCCACGTTCAGTATGTCTCCCGGTGGAGGAGACCGCGGAGGAAAACTTCTACTTGTAGTAACCCTTTCCCCCTTGATTATTGTTGAAAAATCCCCCATATTCTTATGTTCTTAAATCTGATTGTCGCAGGTGGAGAATCTCAAAGTACACTGGAGGATTTCTCTAGCTCCTTTTAAAGATTTTTCCTCTATTATCTTTTCACAAATTTGGAACTAGTGTATGCTGTTTTATGTTTGATGAACTGTTTCTATCTATATGGTGGATGCTAGTTAAGCAGAACACCTATTTTTTCTTTGTTATTTTGAGTGAAAATATGTAAAAATACTTTGGAGCAATGACTCAGCAGTATCATGAGTTAGTGTATTTTTTGGTAGCATGCCGGGCAGTATTTTTGTCAGGTTGATTGGGAGCAATGACTCAGCAGTGTCTTTAGTGTTTTTGGAACTTGTTGTTTGTAATTTATCATTTTTTCGGTTTTAAATATCAAGCTTTCTTTTTACACATCAACATAATAGGTATGGTAGAATATAGATTAATCAAAAGAAAAGGATATGCATTGACATCACTTTGCTGAAAACAGTGAGATATGAAGCGTGATGCATTTTCCGATTTGCCTGCACCGGTTCAGCCATATGACAGGATTTTTTCGGGTACGTTAAGGGTTCCAAATTAGAGGAAAATAGTTCCTTAGGTGTCTTACAAATTTCTCAACAGGTAGATATGCAAAAAGAAGCACTAACATGGCAAACAAACACATTCATTGTCTAAGTGAAACAAAACAAAATTTTAGCAACATCACCTCACGAGTGATAAAGTTAACAATTTTCCTATGCACCACTCGAGAACTTGTGTTAGTTAAAGGACTTCGGAAGTCCATGTGTTGACACCATAATTTGACATGTTGACAACAGAATTTGTTAATGAATGTGCCAAATTCTGGTGTCAACACCATGGCCCCTATCAAAAGAGGGCACCAGCATCCCCTATCAAAAGAACCATGAAGCTGCTGCTACACGCATGCTTCACATTTGCCTTGGATCTGCGCTTTCCGAGTTTTGGAGAAGCAGCTTAGTGGTTAGCATAGTAAGTTTTACTTCTGCTGGATTGTGATGAGAAGCTGCTCCAAAGCGTGAGTTCACACATATATGATGCCTGTGTTGTTCTGTGTATCCATTTGTATTGTGGGTTTACAACGATGTATGTAACCTGTCTTCTTGAGTTCGCACCTAGTACTACTATTCTATATATCTAGGTTGATACTAAAGTTTCTGATAGGTTTGAGAAGTTGGAGCTATGATTTTTTTTTTTACTGTGACCCTGTGAGCGTATTGCCAGATGGTGGAATATGTTTCTTTTCTTCTCTATATACAAGCAACACATTTTTGAATGCTACCCTAGTTAATGAAAATCAAAAGAAAATCATTACACTTTGGTCTCCAGCTTTTGTGACTGCGCGATGCTAGATTGGCGCTGGTGCTTTCCCAAGAGCTTGGGGGTAAGGGAGATAGAGATTGTTTCTTGATAATCTTCGATAGCTTTTATTCATGAATTCAATGCAGCCAACAAACCGAGCCATTGTTGTTGCACAAACCAAATCCTAACAAATGCATTTACTAACTGAACTTTTACTAGACTGCATATCCTAATGGCATGGCAAACAAAGGGTGTGGACGGCTCCGTGCATCCTCATATAACATCAGATTTTTCACGTAAAAAAATCATGTCTTATTCTCTTTTGTTGGATTACGTGCGTATCATTCCAGAATAACTCGGACATACCCTTTAGGAACTGGCACTAACTTGAACCAGCAGAACCCATAGTCTTCAGCTTCATTCCAGAATAACTCGGACATACCCTTCAAGTTCCAAATTGAAACTTCCTCGCAAAAAAAATCCACATTGAAACTCTGAAGCCTCTTAAAACATCAAGGGTGAAGCGTTTCCGCTTTTCGCAGGATCGAGTCAGTACGTGCTGATGAACAGACACAACAGTATAACATATAAAAAGCACGATTTAAGTCTTAAAGTGATTACATTAGTCCAATTAAAACAATGAGTAGCACAGCGGAAGTTCAACGATACAAGTCTAAGAAGTAAAGATACAAGCGCACGCGCTCACGATACAAGTGAATTCGCATCCAAAGCCATGAAGATGCGAACTTGAGAGGAGATCACTCCTCAGTCTCCCAGTGGGCTGTCCAACCAAAAGGAAGCTGGCCATCCCACTGTCCACCTCCACCCGTAGAGTCAGGCATAAATGTGCTACCTGCAATAAAAACATAAAGAGCCAAACCCTGAGCAACTAATACTCAGCAAGACTTACCCGTCAACGTGGCTATCTACAGCCGACACCTAATATGCAAGGCTACAAAAGTGTAGCTACCTCGATAGCATAACTCGCACTAATTACTTGATCCTTACTTTCAAGTTTTATTTTCAAGTTAAGTACTTATCCAGTAAAACAATGTATATATATCTAAAACAGATATAAAGTAACAATACATCAGATAAGCAATATACAGTAAAGAGATATAAATAACAGTACTAGTCATCATCATCAAGCATATCACACTACGAGGTGACTCAGTGAGCAAGGTTGCTCTTGACCGAGAGCGACGGCATCGATGTACATCCTGCAGGAGAAAACCTGACCACACGCCACACACGCGCAAAAGTCGCATGCGGCAACCGTTTACGCTACGCAACACCAGAGCTGTACTAGATTCTACTCCTCCCGAGGAAGGGGTCTCCCGCCGCAGCCCCTGTCCCAGACGTACAACTGCGCAGGACGTTATCCTTCCTCTCCCAAGTACCATGATAGAAAGAGTAAAGTATCTACCAGACATCCAGGGCGACGCAGGCTACTAGGTTTACTAGGCCCATAAAAACACTAGCATGTGATAAGTACGTTCGAACTTGCTCAACAGGGCCAACAACGAACGGTCCTCAATCGACACAGACGGGGCTACCACCGTGAAGGCCCAGCCTTCTCCAACCATCCTATACAAATAATTCCCCGTCCGGTCTCAACAATCCTAAATCCATCTAGTACAATCCAGGGTGATTCCTATCATGCGAGTGGGACCTACCACTTGTCTTCTACCGTTCGCTAGTCCCTAAGCATAGCAAGTTCTAACGTAACCTAGACCACATCTACAAAAATAGGACACAAGGTAGGATATGGAAGGGTAATCCTAATGCAGTTCTAAGGTTTCACATCAACTCCTAATAAACCTAATGCACAATCAATTACTAGCCCCCAATCAAGTGCGAAAATAAAATCCTAAATAGGGAGGCATGCACCGGGGCTTGCCTGGCTCAGGAGTGTAGCTAACTGGGTCAGCGGGGTCAGTGTCCTGCTGCGGCTCCTCCTCCTGCACCTCCTGGGCCTGCTCCTCCGGCAGATGGAAATCGATCGGCTCCGGAGTCGTCTCTGTTACTACACGTTATGACAAGGAACAATGCAAAGTTAGATGCAAGAATATGATCCAAAAATGATTTAATTACTTGATAGAACAGTCATTTACACTGTAAGTGCAATTGATTAACTTTGTTACTTAATTTCGTCTGGAGTATTTCCTTCATTGTCTTTTTAATTAAGCTAACCATTTAATCAACCTAAGTTGATTTAATAAATAATTTAGTTTCGAAATTAATTTATGTCCAGTGGCATTTTTCTGGTGAAAGTCACCACTGGAAGTGATTTAGAGTGAAGTTTGACGATTTATTGTAATATCAATTATTTACAATAATTTAAACAAGGCAGAGAACGATTTAAATCATAAGTAAATATTTAAACAGGATATGACAGTAGAAAAATGTCCTGTAAGTGTGTTAGCAGGTTATTTACAAGCATGCAGGACATCATGATTTATGGAGCCACAGAAAATTTATAAGGAATTAAACAAGATATGCACAGATGTGTTTTTCAGAAAATACACAATCTGCAAAAGGATTGTTGAGTATTTTTGTTGGACAGAGAATGTTACATGGAGTCCAACAAAATTGGATTCACATTTTTCTGAGGTGTATTTATTGTTCTATTGATTTTATAAGTTTCTGACAATTTCTGAGGAATTAACTAAAGCGAAAAAGGAATGAAATTTAGGTGGACCAATCAGATCTGGGCCACACGAGGGCCACATGGTTTCGGTCACAAAGGATCCGGGTTAGCCGCAAATCGATCCGGCCACTGGTGCGCAAAGGCACACGGTGGACCACGGGGCCGACCACACCGGATCCCGCATGGCCACACGAGATCGTGTCCGTGTGGTCACCGGTGTGGTGACCGTCGTCGCGCCGGAGCGCGGCGGCGTGCTCACCGGAGTAAGCTCCGGTGACGCTAGCGGCCAACGGAGGGCACCGGAGGGGGCTACGCGAGGCGGGGTTCTCACCTCGACGGCTCGGAGTGAGCGGGGATGGCCAGAAGGCAGTCGGCGTCGAGAGGCGGCGGGTGCCGGAAGTCCGGCGAGGTTGCGGGCTCGCTGTGGTCGACGGGGAGGTGCACGCGTTGGTGCTCCGGCTTCACGGAGATGAGGTGCACCACCGGAAACAGCAGGTTGACGACGAGGTGGCCAGGGGAGTGGTCGGAGCGTAGAGCTTCTTGCGGTGGTGAAGACCGACGGCGGGGAAAAACAACACGGGGCCTCGACGAGCTGAGGAAACGGAGCGAGGAGGGGTTAGGACAGTGCGTGAGCTTGATGCGCACCTCTGCGAGCGAGGAATCGACGCAGCACTCACCAGGGAAGGGGATTCAATCACGGCGCGGGGAAGCTACCCCATGGCCGGACTTGACGAGGACGGCTTGCTCACGAGCTCTGCTGCGCGGGAAAAGAAATCAGAACCCAGAGAAGCTAGCCCATCTTCTTGCGCACACGCTGGGCTGCGCACACTCGCGGAAGACCAGCGGCAACACCGGCGACGGCGAGCTCGAGCTCCTGCTCGGCAATGGCGGTAGCTAGGTTTTGGGGGCGAAGGGGAAAATGGTGAAATGGGCGAGGGCGAGGGAACCGGAGGGGAGCGGGGGCCGTTTTGACGTTGTCGTGCGCCGAGGAGCGGGCCAGGGCGCCGCGGGAAGGCGCCGTTCGTCGTCGGCGACGTGGAGGCAAAGCTCCGACGCGCGCAGTTAGACGGGCGTCGCTGACGTGCGGGTCCCACAGCATCTTTCGCATTTTCCCTTATTATTCAAACTCAAATTTCCCCCAAACTTTGGCACATGAATTGAGCTAGCAATTAAGCTCCAAAATTCGCAAGTTTGGTACCATTGGAAAGATCTTGAACAGATCTATCAACAGGCCAACATGCACATCTGGACTCCAAAGGAATTTCAAATGGCAGCTGGTCAAATAGAGTACTTTCTAAGCTTTGAGGATTTATTTGAGGCATCAGACGAATTTCAAAAATCATGGAAAAATCTCCAAAATTCTGATTTGAGAAGGGCTATCCACTGGTATTTTTGGTTTCTCAAGTTGTCATTGAAAGTTTTGTGTTCCTTCAGAAGCTTGGATTTGACAATTGTTTGCAAATTTGAATTTCGAATTTAAACTTGGTTTGCTTTTGGTTCTGTTCAGGTTGTGATGTGTGGGTTATCTGGTTCCAGTGAAACGGGGTGTCACAAAGGGGCATTTGCATAAGTGGTCCACTTTCAGATGCCAATTACGGATTTGGTTTCCTTTTTTAGACTTTGCAAATTCGGTCCTGTTTTTTGAACTTGAAGCTAGAAGGAGGTCCTATTCCGTTATCAGCAGCTAACGGTGTTAAATGGCTTGCCAAAAGACCGATCTGCCCTTTACAAAATCGGTCCTGTTTTTTAGAATGAATTGCAAATCTGGTTCTGTTTTCGGCACCACGTCATGAAGCTTAAAAAAAGATTTTGAAATTAAGTTTATGCCCGAATATAAATAATTTGAATACAAATAATTTCGAAAATTGTATTAAAAATTTTGACAGCATTTCATTTTTCTTTGGCTACAATTGCTTCTGCAGAACTCGAATTTGTCGCCATTTCTCTGTCAATGGAGTCGCTTCTCTGTTCAGCCAACCCGAGCCGCCTCCTCTGTCCAGCATAGGGATGGCAACGGGTGTTACATATGAAAAGAAACAGCAAAATGACTTCTCTACAGTGCAAAGATGTCCAGAATCAACACATAATCTCAATTGAGCATAACATGTCCAGACTCCATTCTAGCCTACAAATAATCTCAGTGCTATTCAGAGTGCACAAATGTATACTGTACAACACCACACCCAAAAGAATCAGAAAGGACCAAGGAGGAACGTCAAAGACAAAGCAAGACCCAGGGAAAATTTAGAATAAAGCCTTGAACTTTGGATTGCATGGCAGTACGTGCAAGGCAAAAAATTAAAGCAGCCTTCCGCGCAACACGGATTTTCTCAGCCTAGCCGGACCTCCCCACCCTTATCCAACAGCTGGGAGCCTATGAGGTGGAGATCTGACAGCTCAGATCATGGAGATTTCAACAACTTTGCTGAGTTGGAGATCTAACGACTCAGATCGATGGAGTGCGAATGTTAAAGCATGAATGAACGGTGGATAATCGTGTGGGGAGCTATGGCTAGGCTGAGAAACTACTTTTGCGCCTTCCGCGAGGAATGAAATAGGGAGAGGCACTGTGACGGTGTTGAGCTGGAGCCTCGCGTCTTCCGAGTTGAGCAGGGGCACGGCCCGGCCTCGCCAACAAGGCTGCAGGGGCTATCCTTGCGCAGCGGTGCACGCACGCCTGCCCGCCCGTCGAGGCTGCTGCTGCGCACGCCCGCCCGCGGCCTGCAGTCTCCCTCGCCGCGGCCTACAGCAGCCCGCCCTCCTAGATGCGCCGCCGCCTGCTTCACCATTAGGGTTAGGGTTGGGAGCACAGGAGAGAGAGAGAGAGAGAGAGAGAGAGAGAGAGAGAGAGAGAGAGAGAGAGAGAGAGGAATGAAACTGAGAGAGGAAGAAGAAAGAGGTCGGGTCGGGCAGCCTGATGGAAGAGGATCTGGCCAGGGGCAGGATGGTCTTTTCTTCTTTCCCCAAAGGTTTTATTATTTGGTTTTAATTCAAAAAATCCTCTTTACTGGACGGCATCCAAAAAGTGAACCTGACGGCAGCTTCAAGTTCAAAAAACAGGACCATTTTTGCAAGGGGCATTTGTGTTTTTACCCTCACTTTGAACTCTAATTCTGATTTTACCCTCACTTTTTTGACTTTGTGATTTTACCCCTGGTTTTTCAACATGAAGCCAGATCTTACCCTCAGTAGGGGTAAAATCAGAATAATTCTATTGCGATTTTACCCCCAATAAAGGTCAACTCTGGCTTCAGGTTGAAAAAACAGGGGTAAAATCACAAAGTCAAAAAAGTGAGGGTAAAATCAGAATTAGAGTTCAGAGTGAGGATAAAAACATAATTGTCCCTTTTTGGAAAGTTCAAAAAACAGGACCGAATCCGTAGTTGGCATCCAAAAATGAACCGTTTATGCAAATGTCCCAAACATCAAACAAGCCCGCCGTGATAAGAAGAAGAAGAAAAGGCGCCAGCACATCGTAGATCGTACTGAACCCGTTGTTGCCTTTGGGCCGATTCAACATTCAAGGATAAAAATCAGGCTTCTATTGATTAAAATACATTGACTGTTAAGAGGGTATCGTTTAACTCTCCGTAATTCTAAGAATAAAACAGTTTTCCAAAACAAGATCCTTTTTTTTTCGGCACCCAAAACTAACCCTTTCTCTCGAACAAAAAACAGAGTCGAAAGGTACCTTAGGTTCACCCGTGCATTTTAACATGCGGCTTCTACTTTTTAGAATCGCTTAAACAAAACGATATCTCCCAGAACGAGCAGGACGTCAACGTCGTGGGGTTGCACAATGTACCTACGTGAGTGCCAGCCTGATCTGGCGAACTTTGCATGTAAGCTTAAGAATAAGTCCGGCGTTTCAAATCTTATTCATCAAATGAGCGCCCGACAGCTTATTCTAATTTCCCTAGCTACTGTACCAGAAGCCCTTCATTCACAAGGTACCGTGTAGGAACCATGAAGGCGCATGCGTGGTGTGCATGTATTAGTTTTGGTCAACATCGACCTAACCCGGACGCGGTGTGCCGGCGCGACACGGGAGCAGAAGAGAAGGCACGACACGGGAGCAGAAGAGAAGTTGGCACCAACTGAAGCGGTTGACGACAAGAACTACGAACACGCGTGCCCGCGCGCACCGACATCTCTCTAGCCACCAAACATAGGCGGACGCCATGGCTCGCGTCTAAATAAAGAGGTGCTCTCGCCCTGCCGTTGGCCACACACACACACGACACACCCAACCTGCACAACCATCCGGAGCACACTTACGAGCAGTCAAGCAAAGCCACAACACCAAACGAAGCGTACAAGCGAACCATGGCAGCCGTTTCGTCAAGGAGCCTCGCCGCCACCTGCCTCCTCGCCATAGTCCTCGCCGGCTGCCTGGCCGCCGCCCTGCCATCCGCCGACGCGCGCCGTCTGCTCGCCACGGCCATGCCTCCAGCCGGAACTGAGTCTCCGGCAATCGCACCGGCGCCTCAGTCAGGCGCTGACGACCACGCCGGCCGGATGCTTTTTGAGGGTGGCCTTCGCCTCGCGGGGAGGCTGCTTTCTGGCCTCGGACTCTGATCACTATCAGGGTCCTTGTGTCAATGCCGATGCCCCAGTCGATCGAGGGAGGCGACACGTGTTCAATTAATTTCTCGGACGTCAGGATATATATTTGTGTCTACTTTGGATTTACCTGATGCTGTCTCATTGCGCACTTGTCATCTTTTGCTTTGTACAAAATTGAATTTCACGGTTCTTTATTTGAGTATATTCCATTTAATATGTATCACAGAAATCAAAGCTCCATTCCATCTTTGTTCGCTACTTTGTGCCATATTCATTTGTACATGGCCGTCACCATTGCCCATTTAGTTGAATGTTCTTGCTGGTATCCATTGCTTCAGAGTCAAAATGAGTACGTCGAGGCCGCGGAGCGGAGCAGCGCCGGGAAAGGGACGGTGATGGTGGCGCAATTCGCGGTCGACCTGCGCGGCCTGTGCGCCGCCGATGGCGATGATCCGCCCGCCGGATCCTCCACCTCAACCCACGGCTGCGCGGCGACTGGAGCGAGAGAGGGGAGGTGGCGGTGAGGAGGAATGGGAGAGAGGGAAGGCGGCGGTGAGGAGGAATAGGAGACGGCAGTGAGAAGGAATGGGAGGCGGCGGCTTAGGGTTAGATCAGAGTCCATTTTATACAACTCACACTTAATGGTTACCGGGCCGGATAGGCCCACGGATAGGACCAGTAAATCGCAAAATAAATTTTATTATATTTTTCAAGGAATTAAAGCACTATTTAAAAGTAACTAGCAAAGGAAATTACATTATATTTCTTTATATAGTTTATACTTGTACAATACTACATATATGTTCTTCCATAGAAGTTTCGATATTTTCTGAATTGATTTGCTATCTTTTACAGTTTAAAACAATTTGTGTGTGTTTATCAAAAGTAATTTCAAACTGAACTAGATGCACATCCAAAATGATGCAAAAAATTGTATAAAAACCATATTCGCTCATATGTCTTATTATAGGCCATGCCTAAAAATTGATGAAAAATTCAATGATTTGCTATGGATAATCCAATCTTCTATCTCTGAGATATCACAAAATGAATTGTAAAAAATCAATTGGCGTAGCAACATATTTTGTGTGTACAAGCTCTCCCTAAAAATTTCAAATGATTTGACTAAACTGGGAATATACATTTTTCACACATTGATACATTGCTCTTATAGTTTCATACAACTTCAGTAGTTTGCATCACTTTCGAACACATATGGGCCGGGGCATAAATTTGGACACAAGCTTACATTTACCTTAATATGAGAAAATATGATGTAACATTAGAAATTGTTATGAAAAAGTCGTATGAAAATATTTATCTTTGGGATATAAGTTTTGAAGAAAACAAGTCATGCGAAAACAAAAAAGAATATATAGAAGTAAACATACAAACATATATTCTTACTTGAAAGAGCTTTATTTTAGAAGAAAATAGAAAAAAGATAATCAAATTTGGAGTTCGTATGAGGGAGAAATACCAATTACAAATTTTAATTCCGGATTAAAAAAAGAAGGCTGAACTTTGCTGATGTTCTTCTGCACCTAGTTTTAGTGGCGGTCCATGTTTTGCTAAAATCAATTTTTAGCGACGGTTCACCTTATGAACCACCGCTAAAAATGGAGCGACGGTCCGTAAGGTGACCCGTGGCTAAAAATCAAATTGCTGATATCAACAACCATTTTTAGTGATGGACCACCTTATGATACGTCGCTAAAAATGATGTGACCATCTGTAGCGACAGATTTCGTTTGAACCGCTGCTATATATAGTAAATATGGGTCCACCGTTGTAGTGCCTTTTTGTAGTGTCTGTTAATCAAGATCAGAGGCATCAGTTTTCATCACTGTTTGGATCGGATGATTAAGGTAGATGACTCATCTACTTAAAATGATGATGATCATGCCCATGTAGCAGGAGTATGCATCAGCCCAACAGGATATATCCTCACATCATCACATGTTATACAACATGATTTGAAATATGATTGATGTCCCTTATGGACAGTATGTTGGACTTCGCTAAGAGTAGTGAAAAGATTCATGAGCTTTGGTTTGTGTTTGCTTCAGTTAGAAGGAACAAGTCGTAATAAAGAGGCTGACTATACTAGTTTGGCAGAGTCAGGAGGTCTGAATGTAAATCGACATGTGTACGGGTTTGGGCATCCAAATATGTTAAAAGTTCCTTGCCCATATACTTTTGTCAGAGGATCGGTTGAGTACCCTTGTGCGGATGTTGCGAAGTTACCTGCTAGTGTTAATGATCTAGATGATTTTTCTACTCAATTTTTGGAAGATACAGAAACAACTGCTTTTGCTTTAGCCCTTAAATTTGACATGATGATTGCTTTACGTTCCGTGCCTAGAATGGTAAAGGACCTTCAATGTGTGATCGATGTGCAAAGATTTAGGCCAAAGATGAGTATACAATATTACAAAGAAATTCGTTTAATTCAAATAAAATGTTTTCATCTGGGACATTGTGGTGGTCCAGTTTTTCTCTCGTCAGGGCGTGTTGTGGGAGTTATTCTATTCAAGTTCAATAAAATCAACTTTGCGGTTCATTTATCAGCCAACAAGGAATTTCTAAAAAGATATTGATTTGGTAAGATTTTATTTGTCTTTTTGGTCCCAAGTCAACATTGTGGTTAATTAGGTTGATGTACCAGTTGTATGACTTATTTCTGTTTCGGGGTTTCATAGAATGACAAGTTTACAACCCATACCATATATACTAACATAAAGTGCTTCCCTATTTACTTAATTTTTTTACAACAATTGCTGTGTATATATTCTAACTTTCCAAGGAATAATAAACACAGGGGGACATTTCGAAGAAGAAACGTGAATATGTTTTTTTTTCAAAATAAAAATGTATTCTTGTGTAGGCGCTTTGTATGATGTCAGGCTGAAAAATTGGTACTGCTAAACGCATGCTTCGCATTTTTCTTGAATCTACGCTTTCCAGTTTTGGAGAAGAAGCAAAGCGGTTAGAATATATATAGTGAGTTTCAATTCTGCTGGATTGTGATGAGAAGCTGCTCCAAGGCGTGAATTCTCACATATATGCATGATGCCTTTGTTGTTCTTTGTATACAGAGTCGTCCTCACCCTTTCTAATGACATGGAAAACAAAGGGTGAGGACGGCTCACGCTACGCCTGTCTTCTGCGCTTCCCCACTTAACATCAGATTTTTCTTGTAAAAAATCATGTCTTATTCTATTTTGTTAGATTATGTGCGTATCAACTATACTTTCTTACCATCTTGGGACTGGTGCATCCTGACATGAGGCTATGGCACTAACTTGGCTGAAACATTTTTGCTTAATTATATCTATAAATACACTTTTTTGGTAGTTGATTTTAATCTTGAGGCAAGCTTCCAACGCATGTCTGAAAAATCAATTATGCCAGATGAAACACACATGAAACATTTCGCATAAAGTCTTCAGCTTTATTTCGGAATAACTCGGACATGCCCTCCAAGTTCCATATTGAAACTTCCTGGCAAAAAAGAAAAAGTTGCAAATTGAAACTCTGAAGCCTCTTAAACATCAAACAAGTCAGTAATCACTACCAGTCGCCGTGATAAGAAGAAGAAAAAGCGCCAGAATATATTCAACTTCTAAGGATAAAAATCAGGCTTGTATTGATGAAAATACATCGACTGTTAAGGGTATCGTTTGACTCTCCTTAATTCTGACACCCAAAACTAACCCATCCTCTCGAACAAAACAGAGTCGAAAGGTGCCTTAGGTTTACCAGTGCATTTTAACATGCGGCTTCTACTTTTTAGAATCGCTTGAACGAAACGATCTCTCCGATAACGCAACAGGACGTCAACGTCGTGGGGTTGGTTGCACAATGTACCTACGTGAGTGCCAGCCTGGTCTGGCGAACTTCGCATGTAAGCTAAGAAGTCCGGTGTTTCAAATATTATTCATCAAATGAGCCAGCGACAGCTTATTCTAATTTCCCTACCGTACCAGAAGCCCTTCATTCACAAGGTACTGTGTAGGAACCATGAAGGCGCATGCGTGCGGTGCATATATTGGTTTTGGTCAACATCGATCACCAACCCGGACGCGGCGTGCCTGCACGACACGGGAGCAGAAGAAGCTGGCGCCAACTGAAGCAGTTGACGACCAGAACGAACACGCGTGTGCGCGCGCACCGACATGTCTGATGTCTGACCACCAAACATACGCGCACGCCATGACTCGCGCCTATATAACGAGGTGCTCTCGTTTGTCGTTGGCCACACACACAGAATCTGCACAACCAACTGAGCACTTACAAGCAGTCAGGCAAAGACACGACACCAAAACGAGCGTGCGCGTCGCTTGCAAGCCCAGGCACACAGCAAGAAGCCAACCACATGGCCGCCGTCCCGTCGAGGAGCCTCGCCGCCACCTGCCTCCTCGCCCTGGTCATCGCCGGCTGCCTGGCCGCCGCCCTGCCATCCGCAAACGCGCGCCGTCTGCTCGCCACGGCCATGCCTCCGGCCGGGTCCGAGTCTCCGGCAATGGCGCCGGTGCCTGAGTCAGGCGCTGACGACCTCCCAGCTGGCCGGATGCTTTTCGAGGGTGGTCTTCGCCTCGCGGGTAGGCTGCTTTCTGGCCTCGGACTCTAATCACTGTCAGGGTCCCTGTGTCAACAACGCCGACGCCCCCAGTCGATCGAGGGAGGCGACGCGTGTTCAGTTAATTTCTCAGACGATCAGGATATATATGTGTGTCTTTGGATTTACCTGATACGTACTTGCGCACTTGTCATCTTTTTCTTTGTACAGAACTGAATTTCACGGTTCTTTGATTTGAGTACATTCCATCTAATATGTATCACAGACATCACAGTTCCATTCATCTTTGTTTGCTACTTTGTTGCCATGTTCAGTTGTACACGGCCATCACCATTTGTCCATGAGTTGAATGTTCTTGCTGGCATCCATTGCATCGGAGTTAAAATGGTTATATGAGCATGCATTTTGTCTTTTCTTCTAAATCTCACCAGGAATGAATGTGTTATTGTCTCGGTGAAAACTGCCCGTAAGAAACGTGCCTGCCCCGCACGCCTTTCAAGTAAGCAAGAAAAAGGCAGCGGTTTTACATCTATTAATTAACTTATTATTTGGTCACGAAAAAAGAGTCACCACATTCTCCCTCAAGGGTTAGAAATTCTCACATTAATCGGAGAAAAAAAATTACCCAACATTGCCATAGTGAAATTTAGTCGAAAATATCCTTCGCATGTCTTATTAATTACCCACTATTGTCATTATATAAAAATTAGACCAAAACACCTTTATATTACTTTTATATTTCCCCCTATCACTTTTATTAGCAACAACGCATTCCAAATATGAGCCTCTATTCTTGTTATCTTTTTTTTCCACATATTATACACGTGCGTCGTTTTCGTACTAGAAATCACGCAAGCAAGTACTCCCTCTATTTTTAATTATATGACGTCATTGACTTTTTTGTTGAACTTTGACCAACAATATATGTGAAAATAATTAGTTTCTTAACGTATAATATATATTGTTGAATCTTTCATCAAAAGCACTTTAAGATTAACTTATACATTTAGCTATCTGCATAAATATTTATGAATAAGACGAATGGTCAAAGTAACAAAAAAAGTCAACGGTGTCATATAATTAAAAACGGAGGGAGTAGTATTGTAGCGGTAACTACGTATTGAGATGACAACTAGCCGAGTGACCTCCCCTCGGTTAATACTAAATGAGAAGCCTGTTTGGCACAGCTTCTGGACTGGATTCTGGATTCTGCTTCTGACACTGTAGCTACAGTAAGAACACTGTAGCAGAATCCATTTTCGGCCAGAATCCAGAATCCGCGAAAACGTAGCTTCTCGTGAATTCTGCTACTGTAGCTACAGTAACCTGCTGTAGCAACTGTAGTAGAAGCAGAAGCTGGAATCCATTTTGCCAAACAGGCCCAGAAGCTTTGCTGTTTTTTATTCTATAACACCCCCAACAGGTCATGAACATTCAAGACTCTCTCTCTCTCTCTCCACCTTTCTGAGAGGTAAGGCCCTCACTTTTTTTTTAGCCTCAAAGCTACAACCGCCAAAATGTGTTTTTTTGTTAGCTTCAAAGCTACAATAACCAAAATGTAAAAAAAAAAAGTACCATGAAACAAGTATTTCCTTGATTTCTAAAAGATAAATTACACACTACAAAACACCCATTATTTGTCTGATAAATGAAAATGAGGTATCAAATATTCTCACATGCAATCGTTGAGGTATAGTTGAAAATGAGACACTTAACCATCTGCAAAAAACATAAACTCGTATAATTGTGTATATGAGAAATATTTGCACACTCCTACCCTCTTATATGGATACAATCATACCCTCTTATATTTGCACAATCATTAAAAATAACATGATGATTCTAGAATTCTTTTTCACAAATAAATATGTGTTAAAGGTGAACCATGATTAAAATTTTGGCATGCATGGTAGAGTTTCAACATCCAAAGTTTTGCAGATAAATATTTGTTAGATGATTAGTTAGTATATGTGTGACTGTTGGTTAAGAGTATTGATTGTATCAATGATTTGGAATGTTATGATTCAGGCCTTAAATTAGAATTGAATAATGCTTGATATTTGTGTTATTTTGTTCAAGTTGAAGGAAATTATATTGTAGTTTCTTGGTCAGCCATAATGAAATATTCTAAAAGATGATTTTTGGTCACCTAAAATTATCTTTCCATTATTAAACAAGTAACAAAGCTATCAATTATTTTGATGTACCAAGTGTGTAACTTATATTTGTTGTTGTGACAAGTTACATCCTATACCCTATACTAACATGAAATTTGTTGTTATTGCTGCCAGAAACTCACATCTATGCCAACTGAATCAACTACTGATCTCCAAGCCATTCTTTTCTGAAAAGTAATATAGTGTCTGCCAATTCAAAAGTTATGACAATCCTTCATGTGACAAATTTTTCATATTTACTTACTATTCATATAATTTTCAATTAGAAAAGTAAATTTTGTTCACAAGATATCATCAAGTCATGATAAAACAATAAATTTGTTGTCTATTTTGAACTAGGAGTACACCTAAGTACCTAATAATAGGTGTCGACACACCTAAATATTTTAACCCAACAAGGGTCCACACGAGGGGCGATTCGTGAAGCTTCTCGTAACAGACAAGTCTGGTTTTCGAGTTTGAGACTTTTGAGCAATTTAGAAAGTAAGGAACTAGGGAGGGACTTGATTGGGATAGAGACGTGTAGACTAAAGATGGCAACGGGCAAAACGCCCGCGGATATTGGCTCTGTCTGCCCGCGCCCGCAAGCATAATATCATGCCCGCGCCCGCGCCCGCTATCCTGTTACGGGCAGAGAACCTTGCCCGCGCCCGCTATCCGCGGGCAATCCATACCCGCGGGCATGCCCGGTTGCCCGCAATAATCAACACAGTACAGAAAATAACACAGGCAACACCCAAAAAACATTTGCACCAGGCAACATACATGACAATAATTAGTTCTGAATAAAGTGCTTCAAACAGCCACATACAAGGCATATTACAGGTTTGCAGCAGCCCATGCTCACACAAGTAGAATATTGTTCAACAACAAGATTACAGACTAGTCCACGAATTAAAATAAACCGAAGGATGGAGCTTTCCACCATCAAACTTCATTCAGAATAAACTCCAGAGACACATGATTCCTCCTTCATATCTTCTTCAATGTCTTCAAGGCAAGACCAGAAGCTATTGTCATCACCTACAAGCAAGATACATGTACATTAGTAGTTGCAGGCTTGCGGCAGACAAATATATTAGAAATAGAACACAATGCAGTACACATTTCTTTACCTTCAAGAGTGTGACGAAGCCAACTTTGGCTGCACATCAAAGCTTCTAACATTTTAGGAGTTAGACGGCTGCGATGGTCACTTAGAAGCCTCCCACTTGTGCTAAATGCAGATTCAGAAGCAACGGTGGTGATAGGTATAGCTAGAATGTCTCTTGCAACCATCCTCAAAGTAGGATAACGAGTTCCCTCCAATTTCCACCAACCAAGGATGTCAAAGTGACCCGCATCATGAGGTAGAGTTTCTTCTTCTAAATATCGATCTAGCTCATTCTTGCTTCTAACAAATGTTGTAGTCTTCTTAGTTGCAGCAAGGGCATTAAAAATTGATAGAACCTCAGTTGCACTAACCGAAGAAGCACCACCAGTAGAAGTCCCTACAAACTCTCTTTCTTTCACTTGGTAATGCTTCATCAATTTAGTTAGCAATTCATGGGCCTCGGTAACATATTTCCCAGCTGACTCTTCACCAAACAAAGCAATATAGCAAGCATGCAGCATGGTCATCTTAAGACGTGGATCAAGAATAACAGCAATAGCCATAAGACCATGAATGTCAGCCCAATACTTATCATACTTTTCAATCATGGCAGCAGACATGTCCCTAATAATTTTATCCTCATCATGACCCCATGAGTTAATTTTCAGTTTGATCTCACAAACTTTAGGGAAAAATAGGTTGGCTGTCACATACTTTGTCCCCGAAAATAACTCAGTTAGCTCATAGAATATTTTCAGTTTGTCACAAACAATGTTAGCAAAATTCCATTCTTCATCAGTTGGGCAAACCCAATTTTTATCAAGATCAGACAAGCGTTCAAAGACCTTCCTATATGGGATAGCAATGCTAAGCATGATATAAGTTGAGTTCCATCTAGTTTTGCAATCTAGGTTGAGCTTTCTTTCCAATTCAACATTTTCATCTAGAGCAGTTTTCTCAAACTTCTCATACCTTTTTGGTGTAGCAACCCAATAAGCAACAGCCAATCGAATGGCAGCAACACTATTTTTAATGACTTCCATTCCATCTTTCACAATGACATTGAGAATATGTGCACAACACCTTTTTTTCTCGAAAACGCAGGAGAGCTGCGTTCCATTGTTTTAAGAAGAATGATGATAGGCAGAGCCCGTACAGCACACACACACCACACACACACCGCGCAACACCTCATATGCAGCACCTCTCCTTTCAATAACATATGAGCAGCCCTAAGTCTTGTCTCCATCAGACCAACCATACTATCATTGGTACTGCAATTGTCAAGTGTCACGGTAGATACCCTACGATCAAGATCCCAATTCTGCAAACACTTGTGCAAGGCATCACATATCACTTCAGCAGTATGGGGACACGGCACATACATAAACCTGCATAACAAAGCCAAAATCAGCAAGTTAACATCACATAATTTCAGTTTAGGCATGGCAGATTCATAAGCAGCATAAGAAAAACTGAATAAAAATCACCTTAGTATGCAGCTTTTCAGCGTCCATGAGTCATCAATAAAATGTCCAGTCACAGCCATATAGCCCCTCTTTTGATTATCAGCTGTCCAGAGATCAGTGGTAATAGCAACACGACATTCGGTCTTTTGCAAGAATATTCTAGCTTTCCTTTTCTCCCCCTTATAGAAACTTATTATATCTCTTCTAATGGTATTTCTTGTTCCCATCTTGAACAAGGGTTGCAATGCACTTACAAACTTGCGAAAGCCATGATGATCAACAATGGACAGCGGATACTCATGCAGTATAATCATTGTATAAAGTGCTCTTCTAGCAACATCTTGATTGAAAACATAGTTTTCTACAGCGACTTGCCCTTTTGGTGTAGTAGCAAACCTTAAGTTAGTTTGTATTTTCACACCCTTCTTTTTATTGTAATAGCAATTATTCAAATGAGTTTTGAGATGACTTGTACCATTTCTGGAGGTTGCTGAGAGCTTTCTAGTGCAGTGTTTACACCTGGCCTTCCAAACACCATCAACTTCAACATGCTTGAAATCAGCCCACACATCTGACCGCAACTTCCTCTTCGTGCCAGGAGCAGGAGGCACTGCATTTTCCTCTTCCTCTTCTTCACTTGCCGATGAGTCCACATCAATAGAAGCATCTTCAATGGAGACTAGAGGACTAGTGGTGGATGCTCCTTGTGTGCTACTATCCCGAGGGCTTGTTCTCACATCTGCATGTTACCATTTGTGACTATTAAACAATTGAACAAGTGACTGTCCGTAGTGACTAGATTAAACAAGCAGCCAATCAATTGATGCGTAGTTCTTTCCATTAAATAAATGCACAATCAGACAAGCTAGCCAAGGCTACTAGTTGTATTATTTCAAATCGAACCAGTGAAGAATAGAAGACCATACCATCTGGTTCGATTGTATACTGCGACTTGAAATAATACGCCAGATGGTATGGTCTTCTATTCTTCACTGGTTCGATTTGAAATAATACAACTAGTAGCCTTGGATAGCTTGTCTGATTGTGCATTTATTTAATGGAAAGAACTAAGCATCAATTGATTGGCTGCTTGTTTAATCTAGTCACTACGGACAGTCACTTGTTCAATTGTTTAATAGTCACAAATGGTAACATGCAGATGTGAGAACAAGCCCTCCGGATAGTAGCACACAAGGAGCATCCACCACTGGTCCTCTAGTCTCCATTGAAGAAGCTGCTATTGATGTGGACTCATCGGCAAGTGAGGAAGAGGAAAATGCAGTGCCTCCTGCTCCTGGCACGAAGAGGAAGTTGCGGTCAGATGTGTGGGCTGATTTCGAGCATGTTGAAGTTGATGGTGTTTGGAAGGCCAGGTGTAAACACTGCACTAGAAAGCTCTCAGCAACCTCCAGAAATGGTACAAGTCATCTCAAAACTCATTTGAATAATTGCTATTACAATAAAAAGAAGGGTGTGAAAATACAAACTAACTTAAGGTTTGCTACTACACCAAAAGGGCAAGTGGCTGTAGAAAACTATGTTTTCAATCAAGATGTTGCTAGAAGAGCACTTTATACAATGATTATACTGCATGAGTATCCGCTGTCCATTGTTGATCATCATGGCTTTCGCAAGTTTGTAAGTGCATTGCAACCCTTGTTCAAGATGGGAACAAGAAATACCATTAGAGAGATATAATAAGTTTCTATAAGGGGGAGAAAAGGAAAGCTAGAATATTCTTGCAAAAGACCGAATGTCGTGTTGCTATTACCACTGATCTCTGGACAGCTGATAATCAAAAGAGGGGCTATATGGCTGTGACTGGACATTTTATTGATGACTCATGGACGCTGAAAAGCTGCATACTGAGGTGATTTTTATTCAGTTTTTCTTATGCTGCTTATGAATCTGCCATGCCTAAACTGAAATTATGTGATGTTAACTTGCTGATTTTGGCTTTGTTATGCAGGTTTATGTATGTGCCGTGTCCCCATACTGCTGAAGTGATATGTGATGCCTTGCACAAGTGTTTGCAGAATTGGGATCTTGATCGTAGGGTATCTACCGTGACACTTGACAATTGCAGTACCAATGATAGTATGGTTGGTCTGATGGAGACAAGACTTAGGGCTGCTCATATGTTATTGAAAGGAGAGGTGCTGCATATGAGGTGTTGCGCGGTGTGTGTGTGGTGTGTGTGTGCTGTACGGGCTCTGCCTATCATCATTCTTCTTAATACAATGGAACGCAGCTCTCGTGCGTTTTCGAGAAAAAAAGGTGTTGTGCACATATTCTCAATCTCATTGTGAAAGATGGAATGGAAGTCATTAAAAATAGTGTTGCTGCCATTCGATTGGCTGTTGCTTATTGGGTTGCTACACCAAAAAGGTATGAGAAGTTTGAGAAAACTGCTCTAGATGAAAATGTTGAATTGGAAAGAAAGCTCAACCTAGATTGCAAAACTAGATGGAACTCAACTTATATCATGCTTAGCATTGCTATCCCATATAGGAAGGTCTTTGAACGCTTGTCTGATCTTGATAAAAATTGGGTTTGCCCAACTGATGAAGAATGGAATTTTGCTAACATTGTTTGTGACAAACTGAAAATATTCTATGAGCTAACTGAGTTATTTTCGGGGACAAAGTATGTGACAGCCAACCTATTTTTCCCTAAAGTTTGTGAGATCAAACTGAAAATTAACTCATGGGGTCATGATGAGGATAAAATTATTAGGGACATGTCTGCTGCCATGATTGAAAAGTATGATAAGTATTGGGCTGACATTCATGGTCTTATGGCTATTGCTGTTATTCTTGATCCACGTCTTAAGATGACCATGCTGCATGCTTGCTATATTGCTTTGTTTGGTGAAGAGTCAGCTGGGAAATATGTTACCGAGGCCCATGAATTGCTAACTAAATTGATGAAGCATTACCAAGTGAAAGAAAGAGAGTTTGTAGGGACTTCTACTGGTGGTGCTTCTTCGGTTAGTGCAACTGAGGTTCTATCAATTTTTAATGCCCTTGCTGCAACTAAGAAGACTACAACATTTGTTAGAAGCAAGAATGAGCTAGATCGATATTTAGAAGAAGAAACTCTACCTCATGATGCGGGTCACTTTGACATCCTTGGTTGGTGGAAATTGGAGGGAACTCGTTATCCTACTTTGAGGATGGTTGCAAGAGACATTCTAGCTATACCTATCACCACCGTTGCTTCTGAATCTGCATTTAGCACAAGTGGGAGGCTTCTAAGTGACCATCGCAGCCGTCTAACTCCTAAAATGTTAGAAGCTTTGATGTGCAGCCAAAGTTGGCTTCGTCACACTCTTGAAGGTAAAGAAATGTGTACTGCATTGTGTTCTATTTCTAATATATTTGTCTGCCGCAAGCCTGCAACTACTAATGTACATGTATCTTGCTTGTAGGTGATGACAATAGCTTCTGGTCTTGCCTTGAAGACATTGAAGAAGATATGAAGGAGGAATCATGTGTCTCTGGAGTTTATTCTGAATGAAGTTTGATGGTGGAAAGCTCCATCCTTCGGTTTATTTTAATTCGTGGACTAGTCTGTAATCTTGTTGTTGAACAATATTCTACTTGTGTGAGCATGGGCTGCTGCAAACCTGTAATATGCCTTGTATGTGGCTGTTTGAAGCACTTTATTCAGAACTAATTATTGTCCTGTATGTTGCCTGGTGCAAATGTTTTTTGGGTGTTGCCTGTGTTATTTTCTGTACTGTGTTGATTATTGCGGGCAACCGGGCATGCCCGCGGGCATGGATTGCCCGCGGATAGCGGGCGCGGGCAAGGTTCTCTGCTCGTAACAGGATAGCGGGCGCGGGCGCGGGCATGATATTATGCTTGTGGGCGCGGGCAGACAAAGCCAATATCCGCGGGCGTTTTGCCCGTTGCCATCTTTAACCGAGAGGCGATGTTCCTCAGGCGACAACTGTTGTATCCATAGCCATACACAACGTGCCTACTTGAGTGCCAGCTTAGTTTGATGAACTTTCAATGTAAGCTAACAAATCTTATTCATCAAATGAGCGTGCGACGGCATATTCTAATTTCTCCTACTGTACCAAAGGTGCCGAATGCCGCAAAGGGGCCGGCACTCAGAAAAAATGCAATTTTCGGTAGTGGCGTGTGATGCAAGTACAGGTCAACTACGAACGCACCTCCGCCAGTTGATGGGAGCCGGCCAGGGTGATCACGACCAGTGGAAGCGGTTAGGGCCTGCTTGGTTGCTCTACCGGTGAATCCGCCTGAGCCTGGCGTGACGCTTCATAGCTAACAGAGTTTTGCTACAACATTGTAATAGGGATAGCTAATTCTCTAAGAGATAAGAGAAATACAATCACAACCAGATGTAGGGTATCAATCTATTTGAGGAGCCCAAAATTATATAAACCTTGCACTTGCTTACTTCACTTAAGTCAATCTAAGATCTACTAAACCTTAAGCTTCTCAATAAGCCAACATTTGATCACAAATAAATATTCACTGCTCAAACAGCACAAACCAGACCACTGGACAATGAATTTTCACTACACCACAAATGAACACACTGTTTGAACGGTAACTTTCACAGCTGGAACAATGTAAAACATGCCACTAATTTACTAAGAATAATGAATGTTTGGTGCAGAAATACTAACAGTATATAATAGATACCACAGAACAATGAGTTCCCAGCGAAACAATAAATTATCAGCGCGCAAAATCTCCTTAGTTAGAAAAACCAAAATAGTCATTGAAAAAAAAAAGTTTTTTTGAAACACAGTTGTGCACTGAAGGGAGCCGTGGAGAAGAGACTTCACCACCGAGAGGCGATGTTCCTCAGGCGGCAACTGTTGTATCCATGGCCATGCACAACGTGCCTACTTGAGTGCCAGCTTAGTTTGACGAACTTTCAATGTAAGCTAACAAATCTTATTTATCAAATGAGCGCGCGACAGCTTATTCTAATTTTTCCTACTGTACCAGAAGCCCTTCATTCACAAGCTACGAAGTAGGAACCATGAAGGTGCATGCGTGCGGTGCATGTATTAGTTTTGGTCAACATCGACCAACCCGGACGCGGCGTGCCTGCGCGACACGGGAGCAGAAGAAGCTGGCGAAGACACCAGAACACGCGTGCCCGCGCACCGACACGTCTCTACGCGCACGCCATGTCTCGCGCCTATAAAAAGAGGTGCTATCGCCCTGTCGTTGGCCACACACAGAAAACCTGCGCACAACCATCCGGAGTACTTCCAAGCAGTCAAGCAAAGCCACGACCCCAAAACGAGCGTGCAAGCTTAGGCACGCAACGCAAAGCGAACCATGGCCGCCGTCCTGTCGAGGAGCCTCGCCGCCACCTGCCTCCTAGCCCTGGTCCTCGCCGGCTGCCTGGCCGGCGCCCTGCCATTTGCCGACGCGCGCCGTCTTCTGGCCACGGCCATGCCTCCAGCCGGAGCCGAGTCTCCGGCAATGGCACCGGCGCCTGAGTCTGGCGCTGACGATTACGCCGGCCGGATGCTTTTCGAGGGTGGCCTTCGCCTCGCGGGTAGGATGCTTTCTAGCCTTGGCCTCTAATCACTGTTAGGGTCGATCGTCGTGGTCCCTGCCGGCGCACCCTGGTCCATCGAGGGAGGGCCTCGCGTGTTCAGCTGCTCGGACATCAAGATACGCGTCTTTGGATCAGATTTACTTGCATGGATACTGTCTCAGTGCGCATTTGTTATCTTTTATTACATTGTACAAATAAAGATTTAACGGTTCTTTGATTGGTGTGCAGTCCATTTGTATCGCTGTTTGCAATTCTGTTGCCCTGTTCATTTGTATATCACCGTCGCTCTTGTCCATTCTGCATCGCACTTGGAAACAAGGGAAAACAGATGGCTGGCAACGCCTCGCCCCACCTCCTGCATTCTCGCCTCGCCGGCTGCCTTGTCAGTCGATCGGTAGTCTGATCGAGCGCATAGTGTGTTCCCCACTCCATGGACTTGGCGGCTGTATTCTGATTAATTTGATCTCATCTTGCACGTTCTCCCACTTTTTTTTTTCTTTTCAACACATGAACTGATACGAATGCGAACAATCATTAATGGAAGCAATCAGGGCGTATTTGTTTCACGTCCAACTCGCGCCGCAGGACGAAACCGACGGCTGCCATAGCAACGTAGTTCAATTTGGCCGCCGCTGCTCCCCAAATGCATATGGGCGTCACATTCTACAGCTGCGGCACGGTCGGCGGCGGGAAGCCACTGCTTTGTCGCCACGTCCATTTGTGTCGCCGGGAAGCCACTAATTTGTAATGAACACTTGTTTTTTCTTTATACAGAATAACTTAGACACCCACAACGTAGTACATCACCCTTATGAATTTGTTGTTTTTTTTATAAAAAAAAAGAAACTATTGATTTTAAAGCATATTACATCTCCTAATTACAAAAATAACCAAAACAACTCTAATTTGATTGATGGGAGACAAAAAAACACTTAAAAGAACTGTAAATTCCACTATCTAGTATCACTATCCCATATGAATATGTGACAGACGAAATCTTCGATCTGAACAAACACAGTCATCTCACCCCATCCACCACCGCTATCATCTCTGATGAGGGAAAACTGAAACATCATTTTCGCAAAAGACAGGTAAACTGTTAACCTTCCACATGCAAATAACACGATGAGTTTCTGATATCTACCGCCTACTGCCAGCCCCGCTACTGACTAATTACGGACTAGCTAGGTCTCACTAGGACCTGAAATAGCATATCGCCTGTTCGTCTCGCTGCTTTGCAGCGGCTGCTTTGCAACAGTTACAGTGTTCGCAGTTATTTCTTCTGCAGCAGTTACAGTGTTTCTGCAGCTGCTACAGTGTTCGCAGTTATTTTTCTGCAGCTGCAGCGAAACGAACAGGCTTTTCTCCTTAACCATAGTATCTAGCATCGGTTCCTTGTCTTCTTGAATTCATAAATAACTAGAGTTTGACATCAACGTGACGAAACAAACATGCCATGACAGAATCAATAAGCAGAGCAGAAACTTAGTGGGTTTCCACATTGTAGGTGTGGTCCGTGTGCGACGCACGTAGTGGTTAACCATGCAACGAACGCACCCACAAGATGGAAGCCGGCCAGGGCTATCACGACCAGCAGGCACGACTCGAAACAGTCAGTACTTGGAGTTGGAACGCGAATGCTTGTACCAACACCAGGTAATTGAAGGCCTGGCACGCGCCATATACACGGAGTGGTTCTTCTGGCCAGGCAGCACGCCGCACTTGATGAGCCGCAAAATATTCACATGTACACCAGCGACCAGAGACAAGGGACGCTATCAATTCCCAGTTTCCAACAACCCACGCGCTCGCAGGACGAATACAGATGGCTGCCAACGCCTTGTCCCGAGCCTCGCCGGCCACCGCCTGCCTCCTCGCCGGCTGCCAGCTGGTCGGTCGATCAGTAGTCGATGGAGCGTGTCGTGTGTTCACGATTCGAGCTCGCACATTCCCCCACCACCCCCCCCCCCCCCCCCCCCCAACCCCCCTTTTTTTTTCGCTTTTCACCTCAGAACCGTTAAATATAACAATCATTTACTTAAGTATATATACAGCCTACCTATGCTGCCGCCTGCCAATGTTTGTTCCCATGTCCATATGTGTTGCAAGCAAAATCTACGTGTTCACAACAGCTGGGAAGCCATTACTTTTGTAGTGTGCACGCATGTTTTCATGGGGACAATGTACTTTTCGTTCCTTGTACTATAGGTAAAGGATAAAATCAAGCTCTAACCATTAATTTGCCTCTGCCTTAATATAACACATACCTGCATGCCCCTCGAGGCGAACCATAATGATAGGGTACATTTGTCTATAAGGACACTTCCGTAGCACCGTTTCCAACACACTGCAAAATGTGGTTTTTGTTGTACGACGTCCGAAATTCTTGTCTCTTGTGTAGAGAACTAACTATACAATGGAAACAACGACTTTTCATCTCAATGCACAAAATACATTACAACTTAAAGTTTTTGCACAAAGACTCATTGTTACACTCTCTATCCATGTGTTTTGTATAATCTAGTACAACTTTCAATGAAAAAACTATGCAAAAAGATCAAAATAAATATATGAAAAACACATTGTTAGAGAATGCAACAATGTATATTTGTGAAAAGTTTCAATTTATGATGTATTTTGAGCATTGAGATAAAAAATTTAAAAATAACATTTTCTTTAAAATAGTATATACAGACAACAGTACAAAACTTGCAATGTCCTACAGTTAAATAATATGCATTGGAGGCAATCACATTTGTGTGTATTTTCCTACAGATAAATTTTCCAAAAACTATTGTAGAGCCCGATAGACAATAGGAATGAAGGCCATTTGCAACCCTTTAGTTCAAGTAAAGGAATTTACCTGACAGGCCAAAGATTAATGCTCATCGTGCAATTATTCTGAAATGTTTATCAAAATGCATGGTCATCTGAAATCTAAGGGGACGTTGTTCTCCTAAGAAGCAGGCTAAGTACCTAGTCACACACCATAATTTGTTAATAATAGCGCTTGTATTGAATCATAACTCTATTGGATCAATATATAATGGTTACACGAGTATGTATAGAAATAGGAAGAAAAAAAAACTTGATCCTAAATACGACCCAAATTCATATTCCTATTTTGCCAACAAATATTCAAAACTAGAATGCATATTTGTTCTTGTGAATGATAATAAAGGTTTTCTAGAACAAAGTCAACTTCGTTGGATTCTTATCACAATTTATACGTTTCTATTAAGTCCAAGCATCTTTATCAAAGCGAGAAAAAAATTTAGAAACAAATAATTACAAAAAAAAGGTTAGGATACAACAGAAGATGGCTAGCAGCAGAAGGAACAAATTAAAGATAGAACCATAAGAACCACTCCAATAAATAAACAAGGCTTTGTTTGAAGGTTTTTCCCACAACACTACAAAGATTACTTGAAGTGCAGTTCAATTATTCCACAACGTATGGAGAACACAATGAGGATGAAGAAATAAGGTGGCTAGCAAACAAAATATATTCAATGTTGCATTTAAATTTCATGTAGAAACAAAATGTCCTTTCAAAATGAACTCGTATTAAATACCATTTGATGCAATAAACAAACCATAAGAACATCGTTTGGCTAGCTAATAATTTGTCCTAATGGCAAAGATCGTATAGACATTGATCAGAATCAATGTAAGTGATTTCATTCTAGTTTTCATGTAATATTTGTTACAAATGATTTGAATATATCAAATAAACATAGTGAGAAAAGTCTTTTAGAAAAGAAAACATATATATAGAAACTAGTGTGGTGGCCCCGCAGTGGTGTGACAATGATGTTAGTCGTCCTGTCAGTACCAAACTTATCTTTTTCAGTGTATTTGCCTTGATCATCGATTTTAGATACATGTTTCAAAGCCCCTTATGTTTATTTGTGTTGCATTTTTCTAATTTTAAAATTTCCTGTTACATTTTGTATGACCAGTTATTTGAACTATAACTTTGAACTCTTAAATGCATGCCGAGAGCGTTAAATTAATTAATTTATGCAATTAAATGGCAATGATCCTAATTTATAATAGGCATGTCAAGTGGGAAAGATTGATATTTTCATACTTGCAATGGTGGATGTATGTACAGGGATATTTCGGGTTCATGTTTTGCATAATGGCTAGTAAATTTTAGACATGTGTAGGGGTAATTTATTTTTTCCCTGATTAATGTAGTAATTTGTCGGTCTGAGAGCAAATGTGGATACTCCTTTTCTGACCAAATACCATGATAACAGGTTACTATTTTCCCTTTAAATACATTGGCAAAGTAGTCCGTATTTAGTATGTTTCGGCAGATTGAAACATATCACAGAAGTTTTCAACCGATATTCAAGCAGACTGAAGTGCGTTGAGTTGAAAGGAGGCACGGGGTTAGCAAGCAGGCCAAGCAATGAGAGCGTCCCATAAAGTCAGCTAAGAGGTAGCAGCTAGCTCTTGCAAACAATTGAAGAAGAGTGGAGTCCATGTTTAAGTCTTTTATTTTTCTTAGAGGCTACTCCTACCTCTTAAGGGATGCGGCTTCCCTGCTCCCACCTCCTGCTCCCAAGCCTGCTCCCGTATAGGTGGCATGTTCTGATTGGTCACAGTTAAACACGGTGGACCAGCATGATGCAGGTTCCTCCAAGCCTAACGGTGTTAATTTGCGATACGCCCGCTACCGGTGATCCCATTCTCGCATAGCACAGGGCATCGCCGCCGGCGCCTGGTGCATCCGTTCGGTGTTCGCGCGACGGTCACCTCCGAGCTGTTCACCGCTGACCGTCCCCGGATCATACACTGACGGCGACGGGTCCGAGACCTCCACGCCTGGCGGCAATACTTGCATAGCAGGTGGCGCCGCCGCCGCTTCCGTGATGGCGAGGGCCGCATCCATTGGAAAACCTTATCGCCCTGGATCTCGGCCTCCGCCCCTGTGCAAATCTCGAACGGACCAATGGAGATGCTCACCACGCCTCCAAAAAATCGACCTCATGATGCACAAATCAATCTGGCTTCTGCACCGCGCGCATCAGGCTCCTCCCAAGCTAAGGCTCAAATCGAACTTGCAGCGGCACCAATTTTGCTGCTGGATCGAGGTCCCCGATGCCTGAGCAATGAGCATGCTTTATATTTGAAGCTCCATGCTTTGCGATTGTGAGAGAGAGCAGCCGTACAAGCTTTTGTTCTTTTTGCCTTGTGTCTTCTGATCTTGCTGAGAGAGATTAGAGCGCAAGCCTTTTGTTTTTCGAGATGAAGAAGAGAGAGGAACGGCGTATAACTGGCGTTAGGTGCAGACGAGGTGCTCCGTTGCGTTGGGCCCGCCAGAAATCTGGATCCAATCAGAGCATGCCACGTATTCGGGAGCAGGCATGGGAGTATACGGTAGGAGCATAGAAGCCGCGTCCATTAAAAAAGAGTTAGCTGCCTTCTCTCTTCTTTTACTTCAATAAACAATTTTAAGAGATAATTTAAAGACAACTATTGAAGACGCTATGATGCCGATGGAATGGGGGCCGAACTGAAATCGATGGAACAAACAAACAAAAATGCCACATAAACAGAGATGCTGGTCCGTAAGGGTATCATCAACAACCGGTGCGCGTATGAACTTTACACGCATTGGTCATGCGCAACGACCAAACCCGGCCGGTGCGTGCTATGCACGTATCGGTCAAGCAACTCTCGTTAGCCCGCGCAACACGGAAGCTGGCACGAAGCCACGAACCTTTTTTTCATTTTGAGTGCATTGGCGCTCGGCACGCGTACGTCGTGTCTGCACCGACAAATCTCCATCGCATGGCTCGTCGACTATATAAACGATCATACGGAGGAAGAGGTCCGATCCACCTGCCATTCGGCACACAGCATTTGCACACCCGCAGCAAGTTTCGAACATTCCGGCAAGGCAACCGACGCAAGCAAACCATGGCTGCTTCTGCCTCATCGTCGATGAGGAGCCTCGCTGCGACCTGCCTCCTCGCCATGGTCTTCGCCGGCTGCCTGGCCGCCACCCTGCCTGCCGCCGACGCTCGGCGACTCCTCAACGACATGGCCATGCCTCCCGCATTGGCGGCCACGTCGCCGGCGGCGGCACCAGGGCCTCATGAGTCGGGCGCCGACCACGCCCGCCGGATTCTTTTTGAAGGCCGGGGACTGCTCGACGGCGGCCTTCGCCTTGCGGGGAGGCTTCTTCTTGGGCTCGGGCTCTGACGATCAGGGTCAATACCAAAATAGGTGGGGTTCGATCGTGCGCTGTGTTTGACTTCACGAATGTTGCCACGATGGGGTTGATCTTTCTTCTTCTTCCTCTTCTTTTTTTTTTGGGATGAAACAGGAGGGGACGGGCCTCCACTTTCTTAAGTTTTCGTTATCCATCACATTTCATATACGGAGGTAGATGTGATCATTCTTGGAGATGTTTGTAAATGCACCGTATGGTACCTTTTCCCCGTATGCGATGATCAGAGGAATGTCTGTTACTTGTATAGTGGGTAAGGCATAGAACATCACGAACAAGTTGTGACACTGACACGCGTTCTGTGACGATCAATTAATATTTGACGATCGACAAGTAACTATTAATATTTGACGATCAACAAGTAACCACTATATTCGTCTCGCTGTTTTGCAGTAGCTGTTTTGCAGCAGCTATAGTGTTCCAGCTATTTCTTCAGAAGCAGCTACAATGTTCGTAGTTATTTCTTCAGCAGTCGCTACAGTAAAACGGCTCCATCGCAACGAGACGAACAGTGTGAACAGCATGGAACATCGTAAACAAGTTGTGACGCTAGCATCCTGAATCTCATCAATGTATCCGTCGACTTTCACCGGCCGTGCGTGTGTTGGTAAGGTGGTTACTTGTGCGCATGTATTGTTCCTGAAAAAAAAAATCAATCCATGGAAAAGGTAACAATGAAATTCACGCCGCAGTTACTTCACGACACATGCACTGATTCTATCCATCCATCCGTACTAGCAGGCTTGTGGCCATGGTCATGTGGCACTTGGTCGTCAAACAACGTGATCTCAAAAAGAAAAAAAAAGAAAAAAAATCCAACTTATGGGCCTAATGCTGAGCATGGATGAAGACATTCGGTCCAGTAGCCTTCGGCAGCGAGCCATATATATTGTGGCCACACTTAGATAATTGGCCCAAAGGTAGGCCATACAAAAAAAAATTATAGACACGCCTTGAAAAAGCTGGTAATCACCGCATTGTCAGGAAATGTGTATCCTTCAACAGTGAATGTAGTTCGAGATTGGCAATGATGACTTACCATGTTTCTCGCTGGACCTAATGACCAATGAATGGTTCAGACAAGCTGAAAAGAAAAAATATTGGCAGTGGAAAGCTAAGTCTTTTTTTTTGGGGGGGGGGGGGGGGGGGAAGTGGAAAGCTAAGGGCCTGTTTGTTTGGGCTGGAGCTTTTGAGCTTTTAGAAAAGTTAGCTGTTTGAGTAGCTGAAAAACTGTCTGTTAGATTTATAATGTTGGCTTTTGTAATATATATTAAGCTTTTCAGCATGTCAAAAGTCAGAAAAGCACATCTCAGCAAACTTTTCAGCTTTTAGTTCATTTCATCAGAAGTCAGCTTTTCAGCACTCCAAAAGCCAGATCAGAAGTTTGCTGTTTAAAAGCTGGCCAGCTGAAAAGCTGAAACAAACAGGGGCTAAGTCTTTGAGAAGAAGAAAAAAGAGCTGAAGACCCATTGTATCGAGAACAACAAAGAGCATTAATTAAGGGTTTTACTCTCCAAAATGATGCTATTAGTTTCTCAAAATTAATTCTCCCTCCGTTCAACCTTAAGGAGTTTTGGCTCTGGGCACGGAGATTAATGAGAAGTGAAAAAGGTAGGTGCACAGAAAATAAGAAGAAGAGAGATAGAGATAGAGTTGTGTGGGGAATAAAGAAAGATTCCTCGGGAAGCGAGAACGCCTAATAATTTGAGAAAACTTGACAAAGCTAAAGTGACTTATAATTTGAAATGGAGGGAGTAGTCATTAGTTTGAAGGTAAATATACCATTAATTAAGAAATTTACTTTTTATGCCACGGAAGACATCTACTAGGCTAGGACCAATATAAGAACTAACTATGATGAACAAATTATTTACTAGATTAATAAGCATAAAATATCAATCAAATTACTAATTTTATTTATGTATGAAAAAAATTACTTATCATAAGGTTGTTCTTATTTTTCTGCTATTACCCTCAATTTGATAAAATAATGGCTATTAGTAGTGAATTTCAGATATCATATCTACACCGTCGGATCAAACTAATGACCGTTATTTTGGATAGTAAAACTGTTCAAAGATGAATCCTCCAGATAATACTACAACACATATGACTCCATCTATGCGGCATTCGAAGGTACACGAGATAGACTCCAAAGATTTGATGATGATACTCCTACAAAACTGCCACCGGATAATTTTACAATATGAACTTTGGTATTGTTTGATTCGATTGCCATTAATGATTACTGCAGAGTGGTGCATATTTAATTGAAGGATATTTGACAGAATATGTAGTAACAACACGGACATGTAAATGGTTAGATTTGGCAGGTGTTAGAATAATCTTTTGTACATTCCTTTTCAGAATAATAGTTTGTTGTTTCTCATGCATTGTGGTAAGTAAAATTTATGTACCAACAACTGGATACCAATGTGTTGTAAAAATTACAGTGTCATGTTGAGGTAAAATGTTTTCTTCTTCCTGATTTTTCGTTCTTTCTTGGTTCTGCAATGATGTGGATTTGATGAATTGATGCTAGATAGGTTCATCAGTAAAGTATGCTCCATGTTTGCAGTAACTTGCTAAAACTCTTGAAATGCATGGTATTCGTATGGTGACAACTCATCCAGATTCTGCATAGCTCCATGCCGAGGCACTCCCTGTCAGTATCTTTCACTTTCAATACTGGAATGTGCATGTAAAGAAATGCTTTCGTGTCGAACTGTTATTAAGTTTCTATGCAGTGTTCTAGTGCTCTTAGTTTGGAAGTTAGTAGCATTTTACATATCTATACTACTCCGTTCCTGACCCCCTGTCTTTGACTGCAGTAATGAGCTTCCTCCCATCCTACTTCCATCTGCATTGTCATAACAGAAGACCCTTTTGCAAAACACATGGCAATATTAAGTGATAGGCGCGTCATGTGAGCAACCTAGCTCGTCTAAGCTCTCAATGGTTCAGTTATGGTAATGCACAGTAATTTCTCTAGAACCGTCATAACAGAAATAAGCGAACTGAACTATTATTAAGTAGAAAATACCCATATTGTTGGTTGTAAAGTACAATGCCACTACTTTGCATTTTATTTCTTCTTTGCCTCGAGGGGCCTCTTGAGAATACAGCGAATCAGGATGTTTCAGTTTCACTTGCATAAGACGATTTTATAGGCTATGGAATTTGTTGGGGACTGCACCGAAGCCCCTACCCGACCCACGCGAAGACTAACAGCCAATGGCGAAGACAAAACGGAGAAGACTATCAAACTAACAGCCGTGCTTATACAGCCAATGGCATGCATGTAAATATGATCATTCTCCCCCTTATAAATATGGAGGGAGATGATCCTGGAATGACATCGGTTTTTCGGGCCACGAGCCAAAGGAAGAATCATTCGCGCCGTGTTCTGAACTCTCTAATCACCTGACCCCTTCGCCCGGCATCGCGGGAGAAGGAGAGCTTCGCGTAATTGAACTGCAGGGAACCTGAACGAGAACCTCTTCGTCCGGCACCGCGGACCACAAAAGAGGGCTTCGCTCCAACTAGAAGATAACGACGACAAGCGAAGAGGGCTTCGCGAGGAGACTCGAAGGCATCGACAACCTCCGAAGGCTTCACCAGAACCAAAACACCTCTATCACTCGTTGGAGGGCTTCGATCTGTCTCATCAAGACCTTCGATCCCCCAACATTTGGCGCCGTCCCGCGGTTTGAACCCACGACCACGATCAATATGGCCAAGGCAAAGGCAAGAACAAACATTAGCGACACGCACCGCGCAGAAGCCGAAGCAGAAAGCGAAAGGCTAGCGAAGGAAGCAGAACTCAGAACAGCAAGAGAGCAAGAAGAGCGAGACAAAGCTGCAAGAGCGGAAGAAATAGCAAGAGCCGAAGAGACGGCAAGAAAGGAAGAAGCTCTAAAAGCAGTGCAACTAAACAACGCTGAGACATCTCAAGCAGCAAGCTTTCAACAAGAAGATGACGAAACACGCAACATAACCGAAAGGCTTCGGATAATAGAGCAAGAAAGAGTCGAAAGAGAAAAGAAGCTGGCCATCATCGAAAAGACAGCGAAGCTGAAGAAAGATATGCTCGAGAAAATAGTGCAAGCCCAACTGGAGATCAACGAAATGGACAGCAAGTTAAACAAATACAATGAAGAAATGGAAAACCTGAGGAAGCAAGAGCAAGAAGCACATCACAAGCCTCGCAAGCAAACCGAGCACAAAATGGTGTACGAAGTAAGCAGCTCCGGAAAGGACAGCCAGCCATGCGTCATCTACAATGAAAACTCTCCCCTGAGCGAAGAGCTACAGAGCGAACCTTGGCCGGTCAACTTCAAAATGCCGAAGGTAAAGGCGTACCAAGGAAAAACATGCCCAAGAGAGTTCCTCATGTCCTTCGAAGCCGCAGTAGAATCGGGCGGAGGAACAAACTCAACATACGCCAAAGCTCTAGTCATGGCTGTCGAAGGAGTTGCGAAGACATGGTTTTCCACTCTCGAACCAGGATCCATTAATTCTTGGTCCGAGTTGAGAAGAGAGTTCATAAACAACTTTCAGGGTTTCCAAGCATCCAAAATTCATCAGGGAAGGCTATTTTCATGCAAGCAGAAACAAGACGAAGGCTTGAGGGAGTACATGCAAACGTTCATGGAAAAAAAATCAAGAGCGAAAGATGTAGGGGCTTCAACAGTTATTGATGCACTAACGGAAGGCTTGAGGGCTGGCCCCTTCCATTCTGCATTAACAAGAAAGAGACCCAAAACCATCTTCGCATTATTAGACACCTTCGAGAAATATGCAAGATCAGACGATGAATTCCGAAGGAAAAAAGAAGACGAAAAGAAACAATCCCAGCTGGTCAAAGACGAGAAGAAGTATAAAGAGGAAAAGGAAGCGAGTCGAAGCAGAAGGCACGACGACAGCAGAGACAATCCAAAAGATCATAACAATCGAAGGATACACAACCTCGAAAACAGAGAAGAAAGGGGCGATGAAAAGAGGAACAAAGATGATGAAAGAGGGAGAGAACGAAGCAACCAAGAAAAGAATAGCGAAGACAAAAAAGAAAACAATCAGAGGAGCAGTTCTCGTACCTGTTGACGGTCGTTACGGCACGATTTTGACCGTCAAATACCTGCACAAATGGAATCAAAGTAAACACCAAACATAGTGGTAGGAGTTTATTACTAACGATTTCCACGAGTGTTGGTGAATTTATGGGTGCAGGTGCAATCAAGATGAATCCTATACAAACCCGAGGGAAAAGAGGCCCAAAACTCCAAATCCTGGAAACACAGTTTTTCCCGGAATAAAGATATTTTCCAAGGGCCCAATAACCGAGAGAAACACTCAAGTCTACCCATAGCACTCGGGACCAAGGTCAAGGAACAGAGGGGAGGCCACCTGCCAAGGCCCAGCCCAGGTGGGGCCAGCCACAGGTCGGCCGACCCCCCCTAGCTGGGTCGGCCGACCCCCCCTCAAGCCCAATGAGGCCCACTCTTCTATGGCGGTTCGCAACCGACGTTGCAATGTCGGTTCCCCCTGCAATCAATGATACCACCTCGCGGAACCGACTCAATTCTACCGACCTTGGAGGCTATATAATAAGGGGTATCCCCCTCCTCTGAACAACACAAGACAACACACATTGACACCAAGAGGAATCCAATCTCTAGCATTAGACTAGTCTCTAGGCTGTAGAGGATTAGAGGGGAGAGTTTGGTAGAGGAGAGGGTTGTCCTCCCTTTGTTAGGACTTAGCCCAATCTTGTATCTTGAGGATACTTGCTAATAATATATCGTTCGTTCGTTGTTCGTTCATCGTTCGTTCGTCGTTCATCTCATATTAAGTAAGTATCAAGGTCCACCCCAATAGAATTATCTTCATTATTCCTCATGCCTTATGATTGTACTAGTATGATAGCCATGTGCTTTCTATGTGGTTGTTATCTAGTCATGATTGGTTGCTTCATGCTTGACATGCCTTTATTCATTCGTTTATGTACTTACACTCGATTCATGCATGAAGTGGTGAGACATGCTCGGGCCCATAACTTGTTAATCCGTAGGGTTAGAGTTATGTGCGATATAGATCGTAGCTTGTTAATCCGCAGGGTTAGAGTTACGCATGTCTCACCCATTTACTTGATGATCCGTAGGGTCAGAGTCATGCATGTTCTAGCACTTGATCTGTTGATCTGTCGGGTCAGGATTAGGTGTACTCTTATTCCCGACTTGATGATCCGAAGGGTCAAAGTCCCATAGGAATCGAGAGTACTGTTTAGCAATGTGAGCGTGGTGCTTAGGTTGATAAACAGCTTTGGGTGTTTGGTTGTCTGCTTGAACAAGAGAAGGTCTGGCAGCGAGGACTTAATTGCCTTGCTGTCACGTGACCCTAGGACTGGCATAGGGACTTAATAGCCCTAGTGTCACGTGTCCTGGTAGAGGGTTGCCGGTAGGTGGTGACAGCCCTGCTGTGCTTAATCCTCTTTGTTCTACGGTAGATAGCCTTGATTGCCTGGTAGAAGGAATGCCGGTAGGTGGTGACAGCCCTGCTGGTTACCCCCCTTGTTCCAGGTTGACATAGAGCTTAGACTTGTATGTGTTGCATGAGCAGGAATATAAGAAGTACATAAGGATCCATCTCGGCTCTCTTCTTAACCCCGCTTAGCCTAGGCTTAGTTCTAGTGTTAGATTGGATTGCTCTGGTTGTGTTGTCACTACTACCCCTTATTATTATCCTTACCCCTGTTTAGACCTTGGTATATTATTAGTTATGTGATTATGAACTTTGCTATCTCGTAAACCACCGCCTTCCCTGTGGAAAATACGATACCCTTGAATACTCACGGGTGAAGTGCTACAACGGTATTCTCCGTGCGCTTGCGGATTTATCTGTGACCGTAAGAAATACCAACAGTACCCCATACTGCGAGTTGCATGGCGAAGGAAAAGGCCATACGACAAAACAGTGCCGAAACCTGCAACAATTCAAACAAGATTGGACTGCAGAAAGAGAAGCGAAGAGGGCCATCAGACACACGAGCAACTATCGAGAGAACTGGTCTCAAGGGAACCCAATGTCAACATACCCTTCGCACTCTGTCAATCATGTCGTCAACTATCCAAGAGAAGCTTCGTATCAGGCACAGCAGTATGCCTACTCTCAACCTCAAAGCTTGGCAGCACTGCCACCGCCCCCAGAAACAAACCAGCAAAACAATGGAAGAAGCTCAGAACCTAGCTACACGTCTCAAAGGCAAACTATTAACTCTATCTCCGGAGGATCGACCCAGCAGCTAGACTCAAGAAGGGCAAGAAAAGAACACAATCGAAGGCTACATAATGTGACGTCAAGGACTCCGTTTGTGAAAACCAAGTGGCCCCATGTCCACATCACCTTCGGAAAAGAAGACGCAAGAGACCTTGACCAACCGCACTCAGACCCACTGGTCATCAATGCAAATATAAAAGGATTTGATGTACTCAGGATCCTTGTCGATGGAGGAAGCTCAGCTGACATCCTCTTCGCCTCCACATACAGAAAAATGAAGCTAGAAAATGAAACACTGCAACCTGCAGGAATTCCATTGGTCGGCTTCACTGGAAAAGTTATCCAAGCATTGGGAAAAATTAGCCTACCAGTTACCTTCGGCGAAGGAGATAACGCAAGAACTGAAGATGTGACCTTCGATGTGGTTGACATTGTTTATCCTTACAATGCAATCTTCGGAAGGGGGTCCATTAACAAGTTTGAGGCAGCCATACATCAGGGCTATCTGTGCATGAAGATTCCTGGTCCCATCTCTGTCATCAGCGTCCTCGGAGACTAACTCCAAGCAAGAAGTATCGAAGAAGGCGAAACACCTGGGAGGAAGAACGTCCACTTCGTCCGAAGGAAGCAAAAGACTCCAGATTTCAAGATCTCCGGACTCGAAAACTCGTCCATGACATATCAGAAATGCATGAGCCGTGTCTACCAAGAGCATCTCTTCGGTAACACGCGCGGTACCTACATGTAAAAGAACAAAACCTGCGGGGGGTGCACTCTTTTTCCTCACGAGGGTAGCCCTGCGAAGGGTGTGAGGTTTTTTAACGAGGCACCCTCCAAGACTGTAACATAGTTTTTAATTACCTTTTTACCCTCGAAAAAAATTCCAGAGCAATTTCCTGGGAGGCGTAGAAGAGCCAAAGCTCAAGAAACGAAGCTTCGAGCTCAAAAACGATATTTGGCAAAAGCCTAGAGAATCCGAAGGTTACGCCAATTGAGTATTTGATGTAGTCTAAGTTTGGATCGATGTATCACAAAAGATGATACATAGACTCCAGACAAGAGCCGAAGGGAAAGATAAGCAAAGAAAGCTTAATCTACCCAAGTACAGGCAAACAAAAACCTTCGTACAAATCGCGATCCTTCGCATGAAACGTTCAAATATCAAAGAACGAAAACACGAAAACTTGTGTTCTTCAAAGGAAACACAAGGTCATCGTGCAGGAAGCATTAAGAGCTTCGGTGATATTGAAGAAATCTTCTCTCTGGCAAAGACCTCCGAAAGAATGCTTCAAAAGAAAAGCTTTATTGAGCACAAACATCAGTTAAGGAGATCCATCGTCAGGCTCACGCTTTACAACAAGGCCTAATTCTAAAAGCATTTCGCATACAATCCTAAATTCATCGAAATTATATCCATTCGAAGGAGAATAAGGCCTTTGAAATATGGGATCTATTATCCCAGACGAAATCATTCGCTCAACATGCGAAGCCGCATCGAAGGAGGAGGACGAATCTAAAACGTCCCCAACCTTCTTCTTCTTAGCCACACCCCGATGTGAAGAACTACTACCTCGTGGACAGCGACCACGAGGCCTTCGTTTATTCCAACCCCGACTCCCTTCGGGAACATGAGCCTCGGGGCGATAAACTCTCCCAATAGCCACAAGGCTACCAGGAGGAAAAGAAAAAGAACTCTCACCTCCCACAACAGGTGACAAAGGGCTCGAATCACTAGATAAATCAATCCTCGAAGGAGAACTAAAAACTTCAATCGGAGGCTCACAGCGAATCAAGCCACCAGAAGAAGGCTCTGGAGTAGCAAACTCGCTCAGAGAAACATCAGATGATGAATCCGGAGCAACACACTTCTCCAAAACCAAGTCAGAAGAAGCCTTCGGAGTAGCAAACTCGCTCAAAGAAATATCAGACGAAGCCTAAGGTCTAAAAACCAAGCAAAAATTAATCAAAACAACATAAAGTTTACAGCAATATTACAACAATTCTCAAGAAGACACAAGTCCGAAGGAATGATATAACCCCTCTCCCGAAGAAAAAGTAAACTGTTTATACCTCACTCTGAGGCAGACGACCAACAGACTGCACACGACTCCAGAAGGCTTCGTCAAAATGACCGGCGACCTTTAGAAGAGCTTCAACAACAGGACGGGGAGTAGAATCAACAGCGGAAAATTTGAAATCGTCAGAAGCAACCTTCGCCAAAACATTGCTCCCTTCGACATCAAGAGAATGGAGGAAGTCCCGAATAGCCAGATGAACAGCATTGGAGGAAAAGGCCCTGCAAGCCTTCACCACGAAAGGAATGTTGACAGACAGCCAAGATTGGCGCTGCTCAGTCGAAGCATCCTCAGGGATCTGATCAGGAGTAGTCCCAACTGAAATAAGAGCATCCTGAATATAGCTGCAGAGAGAGGACAGGCGAAGCTCTTCGGCCTTAGCAAAAGAAACCGCCTCCTGATCCGCAGTTTCAACTTTTTCGTGAAGGACCTTGTTAGCTTCCAAAACCTTCGCAAGGGACGAATCAAGATCCCCCAGCTGTTTCTCCAGAGAAGCTACATTCGCCTTAAAATCTTCAGTAGATTTGGCGAGGGTCTCCTTCTCAACAGAGAGATCTACCACACGTTTTTCACTAAGAGCAAGAGCATCTTCTTTCTCCTTGATCTGAGATTCAAGGGTGGAGACGTCCTTGCGAAGCCGGTCCCGATCAGCCCTTGCCAGAGTCAGTTCATTAAACTGGCGAAGGGAGGCTTGGGTAATAGCAAGCGACTGACGGAAACAAGAGCGAAGTTAGAAAAATAAGCAACTGAGAAAAAACAAAAAATTAAAACTGCTTACCTTCATCTGCGAAGACAGTAAAGACTTGTACAGAGTATCACCACCCTGAAGCACAAGCTCATTCTCCACTTGGGGAAAACGAAGCTTCTCTGCAGCAGCAACAAAGGGCGCAGCGGCCCTAGCACTCATGACGAAGGTGTTCGAAGGAACGTCGTCACAAAGAGTCAAAGAACCCCCAGTAGCTTCGACTGAATCAAAAGTCATGTCAAAAGGGAGAAACTCTCCAAGCATTGCTTCAAAGACTGAATGTAGGAAAAGATCACCACCTGCTGAGGGGCTGAGAGGCTCACGAAGCACAGCGTCTGGCTCCGAAGGTAATTGAACCTGGGAACGATCTATAAGAGGTCTCAGGTTATCAGCAATTTGACGAAGCCCAGCCACACTAAGAGATGAGAGATAACCTTGAACAGAAGCTTCGGCTACCCCTTCGTTATGAACAGGGGCAGCAGGAGGAACATCAAGACCATCAACACAGGTCTTGTCCTGGATCTTAGCCTTCGATCCAGACTTAGCAAGAACAGAATCAGCACCCTTGATGGCCTTGTCCTGAATCTTGGCCTTCTCAGCGGCGCTGGCATCACGAATATCAACTGTAGAAGCAGAAATATCCTTTGCAACAGAAGAAGAGCCCTTCGAAACAACTTTCTTAGGCACAGACTGAGCTTTAGACCCAGAAGAGTTACTACCACCATCTTCTGGAATAGAAAACAAATCTAATGCAGAACGAATCACCGGAGGCTTGAAAGCAAAAGAAGGCTTCGCTGAAAGAGAACTCTTCGGCTGACTTGCCGAAGGAACAGCAGCACTCAAAGCTGTAACATTGGCTTCACTAATAGCCTTATCAGAGCAGTCATTCGACGAGGTTTTATGAGTTTTCAGCTTCTTCTTAGCCTGCTCTTCGCTAGACCTTCGGCTACCAGACATCTTGAGAAAGAACGAAGGAAAAGGATCTCCTACCGAAAGGAATTGGAATAGCCAAAAGAAAAGAGACTCGCAAAGTATACGATTGAAGAAACAGCGTGCCCACGATGAAGATATATAGAAGGGAAACGATCATCGGAAACTGAAAAGAAGTACGGAATAAAAACGACAAGACACGTGTATGGGTCAGAAAGGCGCACGTTGCAGTCATAAACTGACAAAAAATGTTTCTGGTTTTAGTTACACTAATAACACATCATCAATTGAAGGCTAATGTTGGGGACTGCACCGAAGCCCCTACCCAACCCACGCGAAGACTAACAGCCAATGGCGAAGACAAAACGGAGAAGACTATCAAACTAACAGCCGTGCTTATACAGCTAATGGCATGCATGTAAATATGATCATTCTCCCCCTTATAAATATGGAGGGAGATGATCCTGGAATGACATCAGTTTTTCGGGCCACGAGCCAAAGGAAGAATCATTCGCGCCGTGTTCTGAACTCTCTAATCACCTGACCCCTTCGCCCGGCATCGCGGGAGAAGGAGAGTTTCGCGTAATTGAACTGCAGGGAACCTGAACGAGAGCCTCTTCGTCCGGCACCGCGGACCACAAAAGAGGGCTTCGCTCCAACTAAAAGATAACGACGACAAGCGAAGAGGGCTTCGCAAGGAGACTCGAAGGCATCGACAACCTCCGAAGGCTTCACCAGAACCAAAACACCTCTATCACTCGTTGGAGGGCTTCGATCTGTCTCATCAAGACCTTCGATCCCCTAACAGAATTCTTTTCTAGGTCATGTGTAATAATTTTTTTAGAAAAGAGACCTTTTTTTACCTTTATTGAAGGAAGACCACTAGGTCGTGTGTAATCAACAAAGAGAACTTTATTTATGTTGTCGAACTTGTTCCGGGCAATCTAGAGCAGTTGAACTGGAAGATTTAGTACCTCGCTCCTGATTTTACTATTCCTGATATAAACTAAAGAAAATATTGCGACAAGCAAAAACTATACCAAACAAGCTATTCTCCGTGCGTAAACACAAATTTATGTCCACAATTTTATGTTTGACAAGTGTCCCGAAGATTAAATTCACGATCCCTATGAATATGGTACCGTAGTGCCTACGAAGGACATCTGACAGGAAAGAGAAACAAAGTGTTTCTAAAAGCAAAACAAGATAAAAAGTAAGAAGATGCCTAGCAGTTTCAGCAAACTCATTTCCAAGGGGTTATCAATGTATCAGAAATAATTGATAAATCTCCCACGCCGCACATAACTCCAACCCACCGAATCAAACACCTAATTTCACCATGTGCATTCAGTCAATCTCAAGCCTTGTCACTTGTCAGATACTTTCAACAAAGTTACAAGGTAACTACTACTTCATACTGAAAGTTCTTGTCCAGTATTATCTTCGCTTGTCGACAGATGCGGCCTAAAGGACCCGTCCATGTCGCGACGCGGTTGGCAGATATGCGAGAACAAACAAGAGAAGACGTGCTCAATTCAGCAACACAAGATTGATTTTCGATAAAGTGTCATCTAGTTCCCAATATTCTTGCACTCCTTGCATTGAGTCCATCTGAAACCCTCCTAATCCTGCTCATTGCACACGAACCGTCACTTTCTCCCGTTCTCTTTTGGCCTGTAGATCGCAGTAGCATCCCCATAGTCTCCATTGTGAGCAAACATTGTCCAAGGAATAAACCTGTCAACATGTCTACATGCACTTAATGAAACATTTTGGAGGCTTAAATTACCACTCTATCCCTGAGTGGTTGAGTGTGCATAACAGTTTCTGCAGATGCTAGAGACGAAGTTTTTGGAAAGTATAATGCCCTTTCATTGCACCATGGGTCATTGATCCGGTACTAGAAGCAGCAAAGTGGCAGACAAGGGTAGCCATCACTGGGAACTCCCAATAGAAAAGTGGTTGCCTTTTGGACAAGTAGAACTAATCTCACTCACCTCACCTGTATAGTTCCAGTTAGGAAGAGTTCTAGCTGCTCATCTATCACATGGTCGGCATCTATTTTTCTGAGCAGCAGGTTAGAATTTCTTTTCAGGAAGTTATCTTCACTCCGATCGAAGTCTCAAGAAAGGAACTCCAGTGCAAATAGGATCGTTTACCGTCGTATTCAACTTGAAGCTGAAAGGATAAGGTCAAAACAATAACTGTACTTGAACTCAGGTTGCCGCAAGTGCAGGACCGAAGGCAACTTCATAGTGAAGTGACATGGGTTCATGACTTGTATCATGTAACAAGCCAAACTGTGTGTTTCTGATTGGCCATTTCTAACATCGAATGGCTTCAAGTCGTCTAATCATGTTGAAACTGGGCTGATATAGTGCCGTCTCCATTACGAAAGGAATACCTGTACAAGTAGGATTTCCCACTATCATGTTCAGATTATTGGACCCTCAAAGTTCAACGCACAGGTCAAACACAACAGCTGAGCTGGACCACAGATTGTGAGCTCATGATTTGAGAATTGCTCCATACCTAAATAACATGATTACGGCACTTGAACAACCAGCGAAGCCAAACCATCATGTGTTCCAATTTAAGCCGGAAACGTAGTTTATTTAGCTGCAGAAGACAGCCAAAAAAAAATTGAAAGTGTGGAATAGAAGAACCAGATGCTACTGGGGCCCTGATGAATTGTGCTTGAAAATTCACGTAGATCTGCATATCTCGCCGAAAGCGACGCATGTTGGAGCTGCCTCCTGCAGATATGGCCAAGTATGTGGAAGAAAGCCAGGTGCCTCTCCTTTTCTATCCTGAAGCCTGATCAAGTTGACTCAGGACCAAATGTAAGAGGCTCCCCAAATGCTCACATCATCACACACTTTCACAAGGAGTGGAAAGGAAGGATGCAAGAACTCAGCTCCCAACTGCAAACAGATGACCACCTATAAAGTACAGCTGGTTCTCTATCAGTGCACTTGTGAGTTATGACAACAACAGTCTCCCACTACTGAAAGAAAATATGATGCTTTACAACCTGTGGGGCCATCATTGTACAATATAATTGAGTCCCATTGCTGCCACTTGCCATTTGAGACATGAATTAGTCATATGATTTAGTCTAAACTCTGAACTGTTTGTGTTCATATCAGTCAGCTCTAGCTAGTGCTTCTAGAAAATGATAGGACCTGATGTGCAAAATCTTTCCAGCACTATCTAGTTCTAGTACTGAACATACTTACAAAAAGAAAATCATTAGAGCTAATGGGGTTTATCAGAGAAGAAAGAGGACGGTTAACGTCACACGTCGTGTCCCAGTCATCGTGTTTTAGCGTAAATGTTAATCTTCAGACAGCAAGTTTGCAAGATGTGTGTGTAACTTCAACAGGGAGCTATCAAATAGAGTGATTTTAGTGGTGCCATTGAGTAGGAGGAGATTAATGCATGGCTTCTGATTGTGATCTGAACCAAACCATGCATTTAACTGGAATTTAGAAAGCTCAATTCCAGAACAACCAGTATCGAAGAAGATCATTTTCACCATGTTCTTCGCCAATAGTCAAACGACATCTGTCTGCCGCGATAGCAACCTTTGTCATGCAAACTTGATTCTGTCAGAACTCATAATTAGAGAACAAAACTTGAGTTAACTCTAGTTGGTTAGTTGCTATAGCTGTGGTATGAACCTGGAGACGCAGGAGAGCATGGGGCACGGCACAGGACAATGTGACGTGAGCAAGCATTGCTCCAGGGGCATGGGACCATGTCCAGATGGGAAAGGAAACGAGGAAGAGATAAGCAGGTAAAGGACGACAGACACACACAAAGAGAGAGATTCGGAGAAGATATCCACTAATAAGTGGAGAGACAAACCAAGGTTCCCTCCCTCTCTCTTTCTCTCTCTACCTCCTGATTCCTCGCAGAGACCCTCCACAAGCCTCCATTACCCAAAAGAATTATTCTCTTCCTCCCTACGTTAGCGTGTCCCGGATCATCTCCTTCCTCCCTGCCTTCCCTATAAAGCAAACTGCAAACCTGAAACGGGGGCAGATGTAACAAATACAACTAGTTTTTGACCTGTAAGCAAGCTGCGAGAGACACAAGAAACACTACCAATCTGTCCTTCATGCAAGATTGGCGCATGGAGCAAATGGACGAGGCGCCGATGAAAGAGCAGAGCCCTGAGCGGCAGCAGCTAAAGAGGGACGTGGCCGGCGCCGTGACGTGGCTAGAGCTGACGCTCGGCGTGAACGCCTCGGCGCCGGAGGAGCCGGCAGCGACGACGGACGACTCCTCGTCCTCCGACGACAGCGAGCCGGCGGCGAAGCCACCTTCTTCTCCGGCACCGGGCGCTCCCGGCGCCGCCGCGGCGCCGCACAAGGTGTTCTCGTGCAACTTCTGCATGCGCAAGTTCTTCAGCTCGCAGGCGCTGGGCGGGCACCAGAACGCGCACAAGCGGGAGCGCAGCGCCGCCAAGCGCTCGTCGGCGGCGGCGTCCTACCACCACCACCTCCACGCGCAGAGGATGGTCATGGCCGGCCTGCCGCTCGAGGCGCACGCCGCCTTCATGCGCGCCGCGCTGCGGGTCAACCCGGCCAGCTCGGTGATCCACAAGCAGCAGCTGGTTGCCGGCCAACAAGAACCACCCGCGGCGCGAGCGGCGCCCAGGTTCCACGACGGCGACGCTGCCGGCGCCACGGCAGCCACCGTCCCGTGGGCGGCGCCGGTCGTGTACGAGGAGGCGGTCAGCTCGGCGTGGCCGGGGAGCTTCCGGATGAGGACGCAGCCGGAGCCGCCGAGCTCGGAGCAGCAGCCAACATCGGAGCAGAGTAAGAAGATAGACTTGGTCCTCCGGCTGTGAAAGATGTATGTGCGTAGGTGTAGAGCTAGCGACGACCTGTATTTTGTTTTTTTTTAACTCATTTATAACCAGTATATATAATTATTTATCAAGTGTTGAATTCCTTCCTCGAATTTGTGCTAGATTCCAAATAAAAAATGATTCACGAAACGATATATATGAAGGTCAGACAGGACAAGTGTTAAGTCTGCTTCTGATCTTCAGATATCATCTCTAACTCTAAGGCTGGCAATACTTTTCTGAATATCCTTTCTTGAGGAACCATATTTTTACTACATGCCGATCGAGCGAACGGCTTTTATTAGTTGCGAATCTTGGATATCACGTGCCTGATCCCGCAATCGAATATGATCACAGGAGAAAGAGTGCATTCTGCTCTGCCTAATGGTGTCAGTGTGTATATGTGCATTACCATATCTTGTTAACAAGAGCTTTCGGCCAAAAGGGAGCACGATTAATTTACTACTCCGTACTACAAGTGGTAGTCTACTAGGAAGGGAACAAATTAGGAGCTTTTCTTGTCTTCTGTCTCTGTCTAAACGCTCAGCGGACATATTGTACTTTCCTTAGGATCCAAGCCGCACTATTCAATGCAATATATTTTATAAAAAAGGGCAACTGAGTACAAAAATAATAAATATAGGCTGGTCGATACGATTGGAATCAAGAACTTGTTGGTAGGAATAGAGTCTGCTTCACAAAGTGTTGCCTTTGAAACTTGAATTTGTCGACATGGACGACAATGCAATCGTCAGCTATTCCCATTCATCAAGTTGCCGTTGCAGGGGCCAGTGTGCCATTCCACTCAGCACAAAGATAAGATTGAGAAAGATCGGCAGAAAAGCAACCTGGTTCACCATTGTTAGCTATTATATCAAAAGAATATAGCACTGCCGGACATTGCAAAAGATGCAAAGTCCAGTCATCTTTATGAAGGAAAGAACCGGATGCGTCATTTTCAGCAAGAGAAAATGCCAATTATCAGTTTCGGGAATGTTCACTTCTATTTCTGTACATGAAGAAAACTTGTGCGCCTTTTTTGTGAATAAAAAAAAACTATCTATCTTATTAGGATTTGAACTAGAAGTCAAGGCATAGACAGGGTAAGACTAATGTGACCTGAAGAGCTTGTAAAGTTGGTGGATATCCTACAATAAAAAAATATAAAAGGGTAACAATATTTTTCCTTTTTTTTTTAGAAATTACACAGTACAACTCAGACACTCACAACGCACGCACACTCACCCCTATGAACGCACATACGCAAACCCTACCCCTATGAGCATCTTCGAAAACTGAGCCGGCAAATTCTCCAGATTCCCGAAGTCACCACTGGCGCCTTGCTGTCCACGGCCACGTCGCCTACCGCTGAAAGCACAAATGCCGTTAAATCCTAGAAAATTTGCTCCCACCGGGAGTCAAACCCAGAGCCTCAAAGGTGCTACTCGGATGTCTTAACCATTAAGTCAAAGACCCTTTCACTAACAATATTTTCCCTGACTCCCTGGCATGTTATACGACACAAGTGGCGCACGGTGGGAGGAAAATCATTATATAAAATTTGTTTTTTAAGTATATATAATGCAATTTTTCTTAAAAAATAATGAAAGTACTCCCCCAGGCTCGAACAAGTTTGGACCTTAGCAAAGCTAGGCCGGGTCCATTAAGGCCACTGCCGATCTTTAACAGACACATACCAGATTGCCTAGCATCGAAATCAATCGAAGCAACGGAGATAATGACCAAAGCCAACAAAGCGTTCGACAAGAATCTCTTTCCACATCTAAGCTTTCAGTAACATTGGCACGGGATAGCTTCTGACATGCATATCTTTTTGAGTTTTATCTCGCTCAAGATATCTTAACTATTGGCCTAAGGGAACTGCACCTCTGTTTCCACCACGGAGCTCCCTCAGGTTTCGCTATGCTTCTTTTTTTTTAGTGAAACACCTCAGGTTTCGCCATGCTCCTTTTGCTGCTGGGATGAGCAAAAAGAGTAAATGATATTTGAGATCAACCGATGAATTTCCGTGTTACCATTCGTTTACCATTACATGTACTCGCGTTGCTATATGTTTTGGATCATGGGCGGAGCTACATGGGTTCAAGAGTGTTCAGTGGAACACCACCAAAATTTGCAAGGAAACCATCATTAGAGTGTTATATGACATATTTGCACTAATAATAAAGAGAAATAATGGAAGATTGATATAAAATTCACTCTCTATCCTATGCAGAACTTGTTGCATTTTGATATCACAGTTGTGATTCTGTAATTTTTGATAGAAAAAAATGTTTTGATGTCATTTTGATGCGTTTGAACACCCATACCAAAATTCTTGGCTCCGCCACTGTTTTGGACATCGCACCATCAGCAGCAAGGTAAACACTCTTCAGAGTGCCGATATGATTACGAGGTTCATCGACGTCCGAGTCGACAGGGCGGGCGCGCACTCGATTTGGACTCGTGATTTGCGTCATGCGGACCGTTGGGCTGTGCTTGAAGCCTTCTGGAACGTTGGGCTGTGCTTGAAGCCTGTGGCAGCTTGGGCCGGCTAGCTGCAAAGCTTATAGCGTGGCCTGGTTTTGCTTAAAAACCGCCTCAAACAGCGATCAACCCAAAATTAGCTAAAGAGCATTACTACCACATCGCGCGGTTAGGAGGAACGGAACCGCGAACCCCATAGAAAAAGGAGGGCACGGTGACCAGACAACTCATACCTTTCTCGGCCTTTTGGCTAAGATCAAGTGTAGTATCTGTTCTTATCAGTTTAATATCTGATATGTAGGTTATGTGCCCACAATGATATTAAATTTATTTTTTGTGGGGGAGGATCCATTATAGTAGCTTGCTACCAGGGTCCTCGTGTGTCGCCCTAGCGTTGCACTATTGCTTGGGCATGGCGCACCCCAACCAAATCAAAATTCAAATTTCCATCTTGTCTATTTATTAAACATGTCTATTGATGCAGGAAAAAAATATTCGCTCTAAACTTGCAGTGTCAGTATTTGACATTCAGAGACTTAGAATCAGTGTGATACTTTTAGCCGATACACAACGTGCTGCTGAACTGATAACATGAACGAAATAAAGTGTGGAGGTAAAAAAAGAAGGGAGGCAAGGCAACTATCTCCCACATTAACGTATCGCTTTGCAGTGCAGGCCACCGAGTTTGCAAACATAGCGATAAGCTGAAGCATCAATGGAAGTCACCACGACCAGGCTCTGTGAAGATCAACTCGGAAGGTAAGCGGTAAGTTGTAGTATGATGATTAGTTGCCTTTTTTTCTTCAGAAGGACTAGTAAGATGTCACCAAAACAAGAACTTGCGAATGGCATAAAACAAGCTTTGACAGTATAAGAAAATCAGAATAGATAAAAACATGCAGAATGCCAACCACTCGCAGCATAAAATAGATGATGTTTAGAAAGTTTATTTTGTTTGCAAATCGAATTCACTGGATCTTTTAAGCAACGTAGTTACACAAGAATCAGGAGCAGCTAGCTTTCAGAGAATGTACAGTCAGGGAAATTCAGTTTTATGTTTTGATGAGTACTCTGCTGTCTCAACTCTCAAGGCCAAAACTCAAATGGCTGAAACAAATGGAGTTACTAGACGTGGAGCTACTGTAATATGCCAATTGCCAATGGGCAATTTTATCAAGAAATTACATTACCAGTTTTCTAATCATGTAATAGATTTGAATCAACGTCCCTAAAAGTCAGTAGCTGATTGATGACAGCAGAGTTAACAGTGTAGCTCATAAAATACATTCAATTTTCTAGAGCGCATGCCTCGCAATTCACTCAGATGCAGCAGATTGCTCATTGCTCACAATTCTGAGATAAGCACCAAGTAAACTCCTAACAAATTGAACAATTGTTCTCATGAACGACGACCAGGCATCTTGCCTGTTTGTTCCAAGACTCAGAATTCACACCATCAGAATTGTTTTTCTAGTAACAGTAAATGTATACAATGTTCACATATGTTCCAAACTCCAGCATGTGTTGAAGAGAATTAATTCATGCTGCCTTACCAATACAGCTAAGCTAATACATTTATGTATACTCTCTAGTCTATAAGTGACTGCTAAATGCTTTGTTGTGTTTTGAACTACTAGTAATAGACAAACTGTTTGGCAAAGTGGAATCAAGATGCAAGGACCAGCAAATGAAAATCTGGAATTTTGGCCCCATTAAACAAAAGCATCATATTGTAATGTATGATTATAATACACAGATACAAGTTTGGACATGCCTAGCCTCCTACTGAGCTCCAACTTGGAATAAATTAACCCTGAACCCTCCTACTCGAAGCCTTGATGCAGCATCCATGAACCTCAGGACCCTAACGGGACCAAGTCACTTCTCGATCTTAGTCATTGTGCATCTCGCTTGAGGGAAGCTCGACGGGTGTTGGCATTACAAAATTATCAAGGTACACCTACTCCTTCAGGTTCTTGAAGTATGATGCAGGAATTTCAACAGGAGGTAGCAATGCTGATACACCCTTGAACTGTTCAAGAGATTATTGCACTGTTAGAACTTAGATCACTAGACAAATGCAAACGATCTGACAGGAAAACCATGTATTACTGTCAAGGCTCATGCTTACCCTGTTCTGCTTGTATTTGTCCCGGATCGCCATGTATGATGACCCTTTCCGGTTCAGCTGCAACTCGTGGATGGTAGTAACACAATCCTTCAACTCAGATGGCTTGTAGTCGGTCACTGTTTGCAGCTTCATGCTCTGCAGCCACATACAACAAGATGAGTTTCCATTTCATACCAAATGAATCAGAGCAATGCTCTTGATAAGCGTGGATCTATATCATACCCAGGGGTGAGTGTGTGGATCAAGGGTCAGCTTGGCAACAAACATCACCGAAGCTGCAACAAGCGATGGCAAGAACTGAAGCAATCCGTAGTCCAACAGGCTCAGCTCAGCAAGGTAACTCCCCAGGAACTCCAGCGACAGGCTAGGATACTGCATTATGCATCACAACATAATGGATCAGATAACAATGTACATAAGCAGAAGGCATTGGAACGGCATCATAACTCAAAGATCTAATGTAACAAATCTGAAAGGTGTGTTAATGTGTTATTACCTTCTTACTATTGTCTTCTTTGGCAGATCTGATGAACATCCTATGAACAGACAAGAAAACAGAGGGGGCATAGTTAGGAACAGAGCAAACAAGGATGGGGAGAGCATTTTTCAGAATAACTTGACTGTGATCTACCTCAGGAATGTCTTGATGGTAGGACTGCCCAACTCAAACTTGAGAACATTCAGCACATCGCTCTCCATCTTAACAACCTACACATCCCCACAAGCACCAAGAAGTGACGCAAGTTAATTACCAATTCAGCATCACTACAGGCGAGATCCGTTACCACAAAGAGGTGCCCTGAACACTCACCTCCTGCTTTGTGTAGGTGTTGTCTGTGATGTAGCAGAAGTCCTCCACGTTGGGCGGGCTGATCTCCTCATACTTCCTGCATCAACCAAACCGATCCACACTGAATTCGATTCTTGGAACTAAATCGAACATCTGAGACAGCAGTATGACAGAAAGGGATGAACGCTTACGATGCGATGAGCATGGCGGAGACGCCGAGCAGCTGCAGCTTCTGCCGGTTGAGCGCTTTGGAGGAGAGGAAGCGGTCGATGTAAGAGACGGTGAGGTAGAGCGTGTCGGAGACGAGCTTGTACTCCTCGGCGACCTCGACTAGCCAGTCGACGAGGATGGAGCGCATGTTGCCCGTGACGTCGACCTGCACCGCCGCGATGTAGTCCGTCGCCGGCCGCCGCTTCGGCTGCGCCTGCAAGGGGAAAGCCTCCGCATCAGCACGGATCTCGCGATGGCTTCGTGAATTGTAATTGCGGCGGCGCGGAGGGAGGAAAGGGGGAGAAGATAAACGGAGATGCGCGTACCTCCATGGAGCGCAGGTAGGAGTAGATGTCGGAGGCGTAGGGCTTGCAGTGCTGCGGGTCACCGTCCTCCTCGCCGTCCTCGGCAACGGCGGCGGCGGCCGGAGGCGCCGGCTTGGGCTTGGGCTTGGGCGCGGCCTTCTTGGTGGGCTCGACGGCGCGTTGGAGGTGCTTCTTGGCGGCGGGCTTGACGTCGTCATCGTCGTCGTCGTAGTGCGGGCTGAGCGCGGCGTTGGGGATCGTGGGGATCTGGCTGAGCGCGACGCGCTTGCGCTTGGCGGCGACGGCGACGGCCGTGACGGCGGCGGCCCGCTTGGCGGCGGCGCGGGTGAGGCGCTGCGGGGCGACGGAGTTCTCCTTGTCAGCCATGGGTAGCGGCGGCGGCTAGGCTGGCGGTGCTCCTACTCCGGCTCTCCTAAGACGGCGGCGCGGCGGCGGGGGTAGGTAGGTAGGAGCGGGCGGCAGGCAGGTAGAGGTAGGTAGGCGCCGGAGCGGAGGCGGGAGGCGGAGAGCCGGAGCAGGATGCGAGAGGAATGGAGGCGGGGGCGCGGGTTATGTAAGCAGGGACGAATCGGGATGGGAGGGAGATGAGGCCGCCATTATTTTTGGATTCGAAGGATTTGGGAGTGGAGGGAACAGCTCTGGCCTCGGGTGCCATCTCCGCCAGGATTTGGAAATTCGTTCGAGATTTGGCCGAGCCGTGGAGGGAAAGATTTGGGACTCTGTTTTTCTGCCATTTCGGGGGGTTGCGGAATTCAAAGGCGTTCGCGGCGGGGCGGGAGTACGAGCAAAGAGAGAGAGGGAGAGCGCGCGCGCGGGATTGGGGGGGTTGGGTGGCAGAGAGTGAAGGCGGCGGGTGTGTGAGTTCGATTCCATTGTCATTTCGGCAGGCGCTATGCTCCATTTTGGTTTTTGGGGATTTGCGCGTGAAGCGGCGGCGCCTCGTGGTTGACCTGGCATCCAGGTTTTGATTTTTTTTTTCTTTTTAGCTCTCGTTTTCCCACCGCTAGTTTGCTAGTGCTGCACTGCTGCGTGACGGTGTCCTTGAACAGATTTTGGACCGACGAGTTGCAAGGGTAATTTCGAATTTGGAGCGTGAGTCCTTTTGCCTTTTCATTTTTGCCCATGCGCTCCCACGTAATAAACCAAGTTCAGTGCCTTGCATAGAAATAGAACAAATTTTCTACATCAATAGCTTAAATCTTTTTTTTTTAATTGTACAGTATCACTCTGACACTCACAACGCGCGTACACTCATATTTATGAACACACGTACGCAAACCCTACCATATCAGTATTTTTGAAGCCTGAGCCGGCAAATTCTCAAGATTGACAAAGTCATGACTGGCGTTTCGCTGTCGACTACCACTAAAAGCACAATGAAATTCGCTCTCACGAGGAGTCGAAATTTCGCCGAGGTTTTTATAACCACTAGGCTACAGGCCTTTTGGCACTTTATGGCTTAAATCACTTGAGTGGTGATTCATTTAGTTTGAAAGAATTGGATCTATCGTGGCTAAAAAAAAACATTTAGATCTCTATCGTGCGCCGTGATTATTTTTGGTGAGAAACCTTGACACACACGACACATACACGCCATTATGTCGTATGTGACAACCTTTCGCGTTGTACTCCCTAGGGCTAGGCCGGATCTAACTCCTCCCGATAAAGATCCTCCCGACAGTGATCATTGTGGAAGGACCCCGTCTCTCCCATGATACCATGATAGAAAAAGCAAGCTTTCACTGCACATCTAGGGCGACACAGGCTACGTCAGTTTACTGAACCCATAAACACCAGCATGCAAACTAGCAAATTACTCAAAAAATCTATTATCAATATAGAAAAAGTTCATTTTACTCCATTGAAAAATTCAGTATTTCTTTTACCTCTCTAAACAAAATTATGGCTCAATTTACTCACCTAAACAATTCAAGTTGGTGGAATGTAGTTCGTATTTAAGTTTGTCTATTTGTTTATTGTTGTACAAGTTAAATTTGAAACTCAAATTTTGCATGATGATAATTGCCACAACTACATATGTGAAAATATTTATAACATATTTTTTATATACTTACATAGTCTAGCAATTATCGACTCATACATACTGATGATATCAAAAAAATGTTATAATTATTTTAACATAGGTTGTTTTGTGGGCTATGGTAACTTAATGTTTTAAGTTCAACTAGCCGTGTGCCCGTGCGTTGCTACGGCATTTAAATTTGTGTACAAAACTTTTAATTTAGATTTAATAAAAAAATAGCTTTCTCAAAATGTGTATATTTGGCAACATGTTTCACATAATGTTAGAAATTTGATATTTTCTTTGTTTTCGCAATGTCAGTGCTTAAAAACGTAATCTATAACCTTTTTTTCTTTTTGAGATGGAACGTAATCTGTACCTTGAGAGCAATATTCGGGGTAAGAGTGTTGCTACTCCTCTACGGGTCCAGCTCGCAGGACGTGAGTAAAATATTTCAAGTGGGACCCGTCATCTCAGTAAGAAAACTCGTCCTCATCTTGTTCCTCACAGCGGTGCTCTGTTCCGATTCTCTCTTTGATGTACTGTTTTCATAAAATCCATCACGTGCAATGGCGAATCTCACCATTGAATTGGTTACCGCAGCCGCCGCTCGACTTCGAAGCTCGCTGCTTTCTCCCATGGCCGCAATCCCCATCCACTTCCATGCTCGCCGTCTCACGCTTGAGATTGATTGACGGAATCCCCCTCGCACGATAGAACAGCGCCGCCATGGTTCCGAATCTTCCGATGTCCAGTCCCTCCTCCCCTGCCAGCTCGTGACCTCAAGGTAGCTCATCACTGTCCTCCGCGCGGACTCCCTGATTCCGATTGGGGGCTCGCTCGACGAAACCGGCGGAGGAAAAGATAATGTGCTGAAGACCTGCAGTAAATCGAAGTTGAGTATTCCATCGAGTGCCCGCCTGTTTTTTGTTTTTCTTTTTGACGATGCAGCTGGCGCGGTGGCGCCTGGTGGTTGATGTGTTGCGCTGCGGGGAGGGACGGGGATGGTGGACGGGGGCGAGAGTGAGACACTGATCGCGGGCCCCACCTGTCGGCACGAGTGGGAGGTGGGGGTGATGGACGACCGGGCATTCACCGTGGACTCGGTTTTTTATGGATATAGTAAAGAAAACACTCATACACCAAGAAAGAAAATCATAGTGGGTACAATGCACCAGCTTTAGTTGTTCAGGAGAGTAAATTGAGTCAAGAATCTTTTTGAGGTGGTCAAATAGATAGTGAATTGTTCGAAAGAGTAAAATCCCCCCCCCCCCCCCCCCCCCAACATTTTACAAACTGTAAAGCACCTTATGCTTTATAAATGCAAATGGAAATAAGCAAATCGTCATAGGCTAATTCAAAGGACCGCGTGTATTGAAATTTTGGTTGAATGGATATAAAATTAGCTACAAACATATTAAGCACTTCTTGGGTGAGATCATCAGTGTAGCCAGCCTTTAACGGCTGTTTCCGATGAGACGACCTTTATAACATGGTGACTTCTTAATCGTGATGATCCTGATGGCACTTCTCTCCTGGTTACAGGAAGTACCTCGGACGGCTCTCTTATCCTGATAATGATGCTCCTCCTTGGCGTGCCATGGAGCCACGATTGTGATAAAAACCAACCTTTTCCTTTGTCATCGTCAATTTGCTTTATTTCAGAACATATGTACTGTAATCCCAATATATTTCCAACCAGTGAAAAGAAATTCTGGTGAATTCGAGAGCAAGCGTTTCTTCAATTCGCAGTCTTCCTTCAAATTATAACTCATGTACTACTATGTTAATCCCGACACATTCTATAGTGAAAATGTGTGGCTTCCACAAATGAGAAGTTCAGAATGTTAGCAGGACTAAAAGAATTTTTTGATGCTGCGCTGCCACGTCGTGTGTAATCTTTAAGACTCAATATTGCTGCATAGACTACATACACCAAATACATATACATACTACATCTATAAAATACAAGGACGCCTAAAATTCTAACAGACGATCAACAACAAAGAACAAGCAAATTCTCTTTTCTTACACAGCACAACATGAAAAAAAGAAGAAAATAGTGTGCATCCATATATAACACTAACTTTACACCCGAATGGCTGTTTTCTGACTTTACAAGAACTACAACATGAACTTAGCTCTGCGGTCCCAGTTTCAGGGCATCCTTTGTGATACGGAATGCAGTGTAATTGCCACCTCTGTAATTTCTCGGCCAAGGATTTCCATTCAATCTGGTGAGGAATGTCAGTCAACATGGCATCCTCAAACAACATGATCATCACCACTAGCGAAAGAACCAACATCGCTAGATATTCGCAGAAGCTGCGTCAGCTCTAACCGGTACTCCAGACCCCGGATGTAGTGACCAAGCAGCATGCACCTGAACAAATCAAAAGGGGGAAAAAAAAGGTCAGCAGTTGTACATGAATGAACAACGCCAAGCGAAAACTGTCTAGTAAGTCTGTTTCGTATTACCAGAACAGCAAACGCGCCAGATAGTCGCGGGGAACAGATATTAGGGGCTGAAATGGGAGGGAAGCATTCTCGACAAGCTCCGTGCAGTCATCATCCTGACCCCCAAGGTTTAGGGCACCACCAGCAGCACTATCTATCGGCGGAGGGGCCCTTGAATGTATCTTGGGGGAAAGTGTCGCTAGCAGACCATGAACCACAGAATAAATTGCTTCTTGTACGCCCGGACAAGAAGACTCTGATAGTTCAGCAACCTGTTCAAAGCAGCTAAGTTAGGCCACTGAACAGAAGAGGAACCCAAGATCAACCTTATATTTTTGTTCTATGTTAGTGGGTTCGTTTAGAATATTTACTACCTCATTATAAGCAGATTATATGCAAGATATTTTTTAATTTAAAACATACCTTCTCAGGCGTTAATGACCTCAAATAGTCCAGCAAGTCATTTTTTTCTTCACCAACGAACTGTTGCATCTGTAAAGCAGAATTTTTTCTCCTGAGGTCATGCAACTCCTGCAATATCAAAAAACCAATAAGCCTTCAAATTTGAATACAACAGACACAGAGAGCACAACCAGTTTTAAAATAATCAAATTATTTCTAGTCACACCAATTCCCACAGTGTCAACATTAAGGCAACTAGTTCAGGGTCTTTTCCCACAAGCTCACTAGTCCAGTTTGGAACATATTCACAAAGCCACCTCAGATATTTGTCAGATTTGAAACCGTGAGTCAGATATCTGAGGTGGCTTTTTGGTCTGCTCCGAACTGCAAATCTGAAGCAGGCGCAGATGAAATAAATAAGAGATAATACAAAGAAATCTCATTAATTGAAAGAAACCTACATTCTCTATAGGTGCCGCTAAATAAGGATTTCTAAAACAAATAAAGCACGTATTCCATCCAAAGCATTTACATAGTATCAATACAGTTGTGTCTTAACATGAAAACACATGGGAGAGATTAGTAAACCATACGAGTGCAGTGAATTGGTGACAAACAGGCAACAAAATTGAAAAAAATGAAAACAAATATTGTACAACAAACATATCAACATGTTTCATCAATCTAGTTAAAATTGAGCTAATCACCAAAGATATATAGGGTAAGCTCAAGTGAAGCACATTATCTCCTGTGCATAATCACCAACTCCATGTTATTTCTGACCTTCCTATGGTAAATGCAATATTCTCATTTGTGAAGAATCGGACTTCATGAATTAGACTAATGGAATTACAGATTCTGGTTAACATGCCCGATAGCAATAGATGCATTGATAAATAACGAATGAGATTAAGTAACATGGTTCTAACCAGATGAGATTATGTTACCTTCTGCATCGCATCCAGACGAGATTGCATCTGACTAATGTATTCTTCTGCTTGAGGTGTCAAGTTTCCTAGCTCTTCTCCCATATTTTCATATGACAATTCTTCATCAGTTTTTGCAGGGTCCTGGGGCAGGTCCTCTTCTGGTAATCTGAAAATAGTGACAGGACTACCCAAATTGATGTTGTGATGATTATCTTCAATGATGTTGCTTTTTGGACACTCTGCATCTTCTTCAGAAAGTTCTAGATTTCTTTCAAAAGAAAGCCTGTATTCAGCATTGCGCAGAGTATACCTAGAGGCAAAAATTAATTCAATATTAGAGTTTCATAGGAAAAGCAACATGTAATTTTTATTTCCACAAAAAAAGCATATTTTTTGTTCTCTAAGCTATTAATTTACTTATAACATCTATTACAGGAAACAAACAATAAGAGTTATCACATGGGAGAGAGGTTCACATCAATTAAATAATAAGGTCAGGATTCCAAAAAAAGTTTATAAGGACCAAAGGATTATCGAACAGCTATTGAAAAACAAAAGTGATAAAGCATTTAGCTAACATTATTTTCATTAGCATGTTTTGAAAGATAAAAATGAAGAGATTAACATCAGTTCAGAAGGAGATAACAAGACATATTATCTTCTAGATCCATATTCTATATTACTCTTAACAATTGAATAGTAAATGACCAATCCATCTATCCCATCCATTCCCAACAACCCCCAAGCAGAACGGAGAACTCTACAGAGGACATTTGTGATTACTTCTAGATCCAATGAATAATTAATTGCATCAGTTTCATATGAGGGCATTTTATAGACCTATGCATGTGGTAAGGCAACAAATGTTGACTATGAATTCAAAATTCAACAATGGGAAATGCAAATCACATGTCTAGCAATGCAACTGTCTTATAAATTAGTCTCGATGATCATTATGATGAACAGATCTTTCAACCAGAAAGCATACCCAGTCATAATTGAAGATACCAATAACTTGAAGAAGGGGTTCCAAAGAGCTTCTACAACAACACGGAACTGGTCAGATGGAAGCAGACCCAACATGCCAGAAATGGTCCTCTTCATGGCATCAACAGTTTCAGGAGCAACATCTTTCTGAATGACACTCAGGTCCAGAGGTTCTATATCCTGTATCAGGTTCCAGAGCATGGATTTCTACAAAGAAAACCAAACACGTCATTATTAAAAGTGCACTTTACAGCATGATAAAAATAATTTGTACATGCAGTTTAGAGGAGGAAAGGTCAAGCCGCCCTAAAAAACAGTAATATCACGCATCTAGGAACTTCATCAGTTGTAATCCTTGAACAATTAAAAGGAAATCTTCACTCGTAACAGTCGCCTAATAGGTAAGTATTTAAGAGTTTAGATATATATTGATCTCACCTGTTGCAAGTATCACTAACTGTTCAAAATAACAAAGTGACAATATTTCCTATACAGTTGATGTATACAAGACCTAAGCTAAGACCTATGGTTGGTAACTGGTAAAAGATCCATCGTAAAGAATCTCAACTTAACATTCAAAAAGGAAAATCTCAAGGAAAAGGAACATTAAAAGTTTACTCATTAACATCATGGTCGGCCACAACCCACAAGTCCTGCTTCTGTATGTTAGCAAATATGATATGTTGCTCCTTATGACAAACACATTGCTATATATCAGGAATGGAAACTGTTACAGTCCAGATGACAACATCCTACAGCAATGATGAGAATGACCCCGCTCAATACCCCCAACACATCCAAGAGTCTAGAGCCATGTTTTCAAAGCGTCCGATTAGTCACGATTAGGCGTCGACTAGTCGACTAAACGCTCGGGCCACCTCGTTCAGGACCACCGAAGCGATTAGTCCGCCCAGAAATCTGAGCGTCCGCTCAGAGGACGACTAAGCACGCCTAGGCGAGCGTTTTGAACGTGGACGCCTAGTTTGAAGGTAAAAGGCCCGGTTTATTTCCCTGTTTCGGCCCATTAGGGTTATGCCTTAGAGTGGCGGGCGCTTCTCTCCCTTACTCCCTACCGTAGCCGCCACATCAAGGGACCTGCAGGTGGTGGTAATGGGCTTCTCTCCCTTACTCCCGCCTAGGCGTGCTTAGCGATCTGACCATCGTCTAAAATGTCAAGTTGCAGCTCCTATTCTACTCCATCAAGCCATTGATAAATTCAGCCAATACAGACTAACCACAGAATTCTCAGTGTGAAGAACTTTGGCATCCAGCTCAATATTAGCCAGAAACACCAAGGAACTATATAAAAATCTCACAGAGCTAGATACTTCAGCTAGATAGTTCAGAACTTTAAGATGATACCAAGTAACATAAAATGTTTTGACCTAGCAATAAACCAAGACAATAGGAAAATGCAGTTCTGGAGGCCTATATTTCTGATGATCTACCAATCCTAAATTAATGCTCAGAACACTCCTGGGCAGCAAAATCACGCTTCTCTGTACAGAAGATTTACCCTCAAAATTACCAAAACTGCGTGAGCATCAAGTTCTATTCTCTCTCGACGAGACAAGAAATAAATAAGCCACTTGAGTGCATCACGTCTTATAGCATATAAAACCTTTCAGCAGCAGTCAGCAAAAATCCCAACTCGTTTATGGGTTACTAATTAGCAGAGGTAGCTCCTCGTCTTGCTCCGCAGGTAGAAGTAGGAGAGCACCCTGTGATCCTCACATCACCACCGCCGCGGCTTGCACAGCCTTTTCATCAAAGGATAGACCATTTTGTATTCAAGAGCTCAACCCTCTAAGCTCACCCGCATCAAAAGGCTGTGTAAGCCGCGTCAGTGGTGAATCCAGATCTTCATCACCCAACTAGCCCGTGAATCGCATCACCAATTTAAATCTCAAACCACAAACGAAGTATCAGCAGCATCTTAAACGTAAGCAGACATCAAAACTATCGCAAGGGGATCTCCGGAGACTAAACATCTAGCTGTACTTACAATCCAATACGACACGCCAAACTACTCAATCAATTGGGGAAAAAACAAACAAGAGGTCTGGGGCGATGCGACCGAGGAAGGGGAGAGCGCTCACCTTGGAGGGTCCATGTACAGGCCTCCCACGCGCGTGGAGCTCGTCGAAGGGCGACGCGGACGCGGCGGCGACCCCGACGGCTTTCCTCCGCCTGGCCCCGCCCGGCAGCGCCGCCGCGGCGAACGGCGGCGGCGCAGGAGGAGGGGGTAGCCTGAGGCGGGGGTGCGCTGCGGACGACGCGCGGATGCAGGAGGCGATCGGCATGTGGGCCGGCGCCGGCGGCTGCGGCGCGGCGACCCCTCCCTCCCCTCTAGTTTATTCTCCCCGTGCCTCTGCGGGCGTAGGCGATTCCTGCCTCCCCGGGCCGCCCGCGGTGGCGATAGATAGGCCTTTTTGATAGCTCTGCTGCCCCCCGCGTCGTCCGTTTCTGTCCGCCACCGTGCGTGGGTAGCCAAGCTCGACTCGGATTCTTTCGGGGGGCATCACTGCCACTGACCTGTGGGCCACAAAAGAGGAACTCGTGGACGGCCGCGGCTGGCCGGCCTGGCCCGGGCTGGGCGGACGTGGAGCCGGGGTGGAATCGCGTGGATGACAACACCACGCGCATCTGCTCGTCCACGTGGGCGCGGGGCAAGCGGGCCAGCTCGACGGGCCAGTCGGCCACCACACCAGAAAATTGCTCTTTCCACGATTCTAAAATTGCTAAAACTTTATCTACTTTTACAGAGAGAAGAAACGTTCGTTTCAAAAGAAAAAGAACAAGAGAAGAAACTTATTGATTATCCTGAACGTGAGCAATCTTATCAAGTGCTCGATATAACAAGGTTCACCCCTCGTACATTCGCACGAGCGATGTGCACCATCAATTGAGCTCGTGATCAATGGAGTTTTGTTCTTTCTTGGCAGCCAAAAACACATCCTCCATATGGATGGTGAAACCAAGGTTTAAAATATCGATCAGATCGCTAAAACCGGCCGCCACCGAAATGTCCGATTTCACTGGTTATTGCGATAACCGGTCGGTTTTCGACCAAAAATTCAAAATTCAAAATTCGAATTCGAAAACCACGAAACCGATCGATTTTCACCGGTTATCGACCGATTTCGACCGGTAACCGGTCGGTTTGATCGGTTTTGGACGTAGGACCGAAAAATGGCGAAAAGATAACCGATCGATTTTCACCGGTTATCGACCGATTTCGACCGGTAACCGGTCGGTTTTGATCGATATTTGTTGTTTCAAATTTTTTCAAATTTTCAAAAAATTTCAAAATTTAAATTCAAAAATCGGTAAACCGGACTTTTCGGACCGGACCGATTTCACCGGTTATCGCGAAAACCGGCCGGTTTTCAACGATTTTTCAAACCTTGGGTGAAACTCGTAAGCAATTAATTGCCCCGTCTCGTTTATTAAGGAAGTTGAGTTGCGACCTATTGTCCTTTGGATGGTTAAGGATCTTTTTAAAATATTGTATGCAAGTTTCTCATCGTCCCTCTACATCCATGATTTTTTAGGATTTGATTAGGAAAACTTCTAAGGGTTCTTTCATGATTCAATTGAAATTTGGTTTACACTGACTATTTCTGTGTGCTATAAATATGTAGTTGACCATTTTTAGTGCTATAAATTTGCTAGTTAGATTTGCAGTTTGATTAAACTATAATTTGTTTAACATATGTTATTGTTTGTAATGTGACAGAATATGATGATACATACTCTCCCGAATAAGAGATAAATTTTTATATGAAGCTTATATTCATGGTGATCGTAAATTTTTGTCACTCAAATTACCGTTCACGTAGAGGGCGCAAGGTCGTATGCACAGGAATTACTGGAGCACTCTAATTCGTGTGTCTATGAGTCTATTTAGGGCCTATTTGGTAGGGTTTCGGATTCTGCACCGGATTCTGAGGCAAAACAGATTCTCTGGCTTATTCTGGATTCTCTGTCAAAACAGCTTCTTCACTTAGACCGGCAAAACATATTCTATTGATATTTTCTGAAATGAATTATGTTTGTCAAATGACTTATCTATCCCTGCCGTTGGGGTTCTACTTTTTCTACACTTTGTATACCATATTGAAATGAAAATAATTGTAAAAAGTAAATTAAATATAGTCAATTTTGGTATATTTAAATATTTTTATTTTTAAAATTTTTTGAAAAAAATAGTGAAGTGTGGTCTATTTTCGAAGATCTCGTCGCAACGATCGCAACGGTATAATCGATTTGTAATTCAAATGTTCGGTTTGTGGTCTACAGATTTTTTTGGCAAAGCAAACATTGGTTTAAATACTAGTAGACCCAGGCTGTGGTTGGAATCCGCTAGAAGCTACAATTTGCAGCTTGTGCTTCTGCGTTGTTATTCCAAAACAGATTCTGCATGCTTTTTTTATTCCCAGAATCCATTTTGCTTGTTGGTTTGTTTGGCAATTTTTCACAAGAAGCAGAAGCCAGAATCCACCGAGAAGCTCTACCAAAGGCCCCCTTATATCATTGTATTTCCCATACGAACTACCACAACGTGCACAAAGTTTATGTTGATATCTTAGCGCAAACGAAATGCTTTTTTTTTTTGGTGTGAAAACGCACACGAAAATGCTGGGGAACAGTGATCTAAACATAGGAGTCCCCAAAACACGCGGCAACAGAGGTCGGCACTTGACTAGGGAACGCCACGGGTCACGCGGGTCCACAAGCACGTGAGCATCCGGCACCTCCGCCCAAATGGCCGCCGACCACGCTGCCGCCGGAGAGCCCGACGTCCCCTCGCCGGCCTCACCGCCCGCGTCACCTCCTGCCTCCAACGCCGAGGGGCGCGCCCTCCTCCGGCCCTCGCCATTCATCTCCGCCATCTCCGATGACGACGAGGCGCTCCAAGAGCGCGCATTCGAGCCGGCCGAGAAGGTCATCGTCTCCGTCACCGGCGACCCCGACGCCGACTACGAGCGCCTCTACGCTTCGGGGGGCTGTGCCCCGCCCTTCTCGTGGCGCAAGCTGTGGCTGTTCACGGGACCCGGGTTCCTCATGAGCATCGCGTTCGTGGACCCGGGAAACATCGAGGGCGACCTGCAGGCCGGCGCCACCGCCGGCGGCTCGCTTCTTTGGCTGCTCCTCTGGGCCACGGCCATGGGGATGCTCGTGCAGCTGCTCGCCGCGCGCCTCGGGGTGGCCACGGGGAAGCACCTTGCCGAGCTCTGCCGCGACGAGTACCCGGACTGGGCGCGCCGCGCGCTCTGGCTCATGGCCGAGGTCTCCCTGGTCAGCGCCGACATCCAGGAGGTCATCGGGAGCGCCATTGCCATCAAGATCCTCAGCAATGGCGTCTTGCCGCTCTGGGCCGGAGTTGTCATCACAGCATCGGATTGGTAAGCTTCTTTGGCAGCTTCTTCCTGGGCAGTAAAAATGTTACAAATCTGTGTGCATTTGCATAAATGATGAACTTTTGGATGATTCTGGTGCTGCATTCCAAGCTCTTTTCAGAACCTTTTGTTTGGCAATTAATTAATCATCAGCCTTGATCTAAAAATAAATAAAAATTCATCAGCCTGATGATGTCATTGTCAGCCGAAAATCACGCTTCATATGTGTAGCTTATCTTGGGCAGGATCTACCCTGTAGTGTTAAAATTGAACTCGGTGCGTTGGATTTCCTTGTGGACGGTAGTAGACAATGAGCAACATTTCTCCCATCTATACTAAAGTTGCTATAGAGATGTGTTGATTGGATAATGCAAGTGACTTCAATCCAATATTTCTCATTGGCTATATTAGCTTGCTATGTTAATTTATTGGTTCGTTATAGCTACACGTAGCATCAAAGCAATTGTAGGCGTATGAGTGTTGTAACAGTGGCGGACCCAGGATGTATTAGCTGGGCATTCAAATATGCAAGTAGCATGAAAAATTAACATAGCTAAGAAATTTTTTGAACAAAGAAGATCAAATTTATAGGTTTTTATCTTGATTTCTATGTTTGTATGCAGAAAAGAGACATGGTTTTGGTCCAAATTACTTGCATATATGCATACTTGTACTAAATACATGTGCATACTTTGTTTTGTGTCAATTTTTTGGGCATTCAGTTGAAGGCCCTTGAATCAAGGGAGGTCCGTCACTGTGTGGTAAGTAGTGACCCTATCTTGCATGATGACCTACAAAATGGGACTATGAGGTCTTCATGTTTATCCTTTTTACATTTTGTCACAAATACCGCTTATTTTTCCAATCTTTTATGTACATAAAGCAATAATTTTTTTCTAGAACTTCGTTATCACCGCCTGAACAAGAGTTCGAATCTAGTTTATCCCAGAAAAAAATAGTTCTAATCTAGTGGGGGTTGTAGTGTGCGTCTTCAATGTGTCTCAGCAATGGTCCCCTTTGGAGAGCTCCATATGGCACGTTTATTCCCTTATCCTCTCAGATTGATTCTCCCTCGTTTTCCATATAGTAAGCAGCATTGGGAATGAAATTGATGTTATTTTGTTTAACCAGATCTTGCAAAATTGCTTGTTGATATCATAACTCATGAGCACTGATTGTTGTATTTATTTTTTGAATAGCCAGAAGATTGTTGTACCCCACTTACCGCAACATTGTTTTCCATCAGCTTTATTTTTCTTTCACTTGAGAACTATGGAGTGAGAAAGTTGGAAGCGGTATTTGCAGTTATGATTACAACAATGGCCTTCTCCTTCGCATGGATGTTTGCAGAAACCAAGCCCAGTGGGAAAGACCTAATCATTGGTGAGTATCAATTTCTTATTGACTCGCGATATCTACCAGTGCCCAAATGCGGTTTGAGCCCTGATGGGCATCTGTGCAATCAGGGCATATACCACACAGCCCATGGCTGTTCCGTTTTCTGTTTAACCTTTGATAATCTGTTTTATGGAAGTAAAAAAATGTTCTTCTCCTAAGAGGACATCCTTCCATGCTCTATACCATCAGATTTGTTCTGAGATATGTGCAGGGCACACGAGAGACAAAGATTCTCTTACATATTCCTCATCTGATCAAATCTCTAATGGCAGAGCACATGGGAGGATATCCAATTAGGAGAAAGACCAGTTCTTTTCATTCATCTGATATTATTTTTCTACAGCTCATCACATTATAATTTATGCGCAATAGGTATTTTAATTCCAAAGTTGAGCTCAAGAACAATAAAACAAGCTGTTGGTCTTGTTGGATCTGTTATCACACCCCATAATGTGTTTCTCCATTCTGCTCTTGTGCTGTCAAGAAAAATTGACCCAGAAAAGGAATATGAAGTCCGTGAAGCATTGAGGTACTATTCAATTGAATCCACCATGGCGTTGGTAGTGCCATTCATGATAAATTTATCTGTCACAACAGTTTTTGCAAAAGGATTCTATGGTACGAAAGAAGCAGGTAACATTGGCCTTGAGAATGCTGGAAAATACCTACAAGAGAAGTTTGGAGGAGGTTATTTCCCTATCCTTTATATTTGGGGTGTTGGGCTGTTAGCAGCTGGCACAAGTAGTACCATAACTGGAACTTATGCTGGACAGTTTATAATGGGTGGGTTTCTGAATTGGCGGTTGAAGAAATGGATCAGAGCATTGATCACTAGAAGCTTTGCGATTGTGCCAACAATTATTGTTTCTTTATACTTCAATGCATCTGACTCTGCACTGGATGTTCTCAATGTGTGGCTCAATGTGGTCCAATCAGTTCAGATCCCGTTTTCACTCATCCCACTAATAGCAATGGTTTCAAATGAGCAAGTCATGGGCATGTACACGATAGGTCCAAGAATGAAAGTAAGTAATGCTATGATCCCAAAATTTATTAGTTTTCACTTGTTCTTTTTCAATATGAATGTTCCATGTTACTTTAAAGGTCTGAAGGTTGTGTATATATCTGTAACATATTGCTCCACTCAAGTAAAACTGGTAAATTAAACTATGTAAACTAAGCTCTATTCAGTTGATTTAAGCTCAAATTTGTCCGAACTACTGGAGCTTGGTTTGTAAAGCTTGATGAGCTTTGTTGCATGCTTGAGCTCAGCTCGTTTGTAATTCTAACCAAGCTGAAATAGCTTATCTAATTAGGTTTCATGACAAACCTAGTTATGTTTGTTACCTTATTCACTTCATTTTCAAATACTATTTTGTAAAGCACCAGTCATTAATTGTCACCGGAATAGCGGTCTAGGAGGGAGCATTGTGTTATTAATATGAGATGTACTTTATGGTTACATGTAATATGTCATTATTCCTAAGCTTTACATGCCTTGCCGTGCTGAAATATCATCAGTTCCATTGCAGACATTGGCATAGCTTGCAGATAGCAGTTGATAATCGTATTGAACTGTTTGTTTTTTTATTGGTAAGAACTTAGAAAATTGTCTGCTACACTTAAGATCATGGTGCCATCTTCGGACTTTGTCCCCTTTAATCATTTAGGTTCTACCACGCTGACTTACCAATTGACTATTTTTTTTTATATGCATACATTCCTTTATTTAGGATGTCTGTTTTCAGATTTATCCACAATGGATGAACATTTCATCGCATTGTTCAAGTTTTGGCAAATCTCTATGTGGCATCGTCGATTAACCTTGGCCTCTTGATGCAGATCGCGTCCTGGATTGTTGCATCCGTACCAATGGTAATCAATGGCTATATGTTGTTGAATTTTTTGTCTTCAGAAACGGATGGAGTGTTGGCTAACACAGTTCTCTGCGTGGCCGTTATTGCTTACGCTTTGTTCATACTGTATCTCATTCTTCGGGGCACTGAGTTCCCTAATCGTTTGGCAACGACGGTACACAAGAACAGTTTGACAACACGAAAATCATGATAAGCAGTTTGTGCACCACACAGATTGCAGAACACGCTGTATAGATAAACTGTTGTATATTTTCTATACGTAGATGGCTAACCGCAGCTGTAGACTTTCTCTAGAGATTAATTACGCCGTTACACTTGCATGCCATATCTTCATGATGCGTGGAACGACAGCTACTGTGAGTGACAAGCTCAACACGGCACTAGATACAAGAAGCAGTGTGGTTTGAACTTTGTACCTTCGTGTGAGATACTCAAGAAAACAACGTAAATATTTTGTGATTAGAGTATACTCATTCTCATTGGTCATGCTCATACTGTCTTTTTCGGCTATGATTATAATCCACCTTTACAATATCTGTGATTAGAATTCTTGTTGCGTGTGCTCATGTAACTGCAGCAAGATAATTTTACTTGAACTCACGTTTTTTCTGACACGATACAAGTTAAGCTACTATGCACCGATCAGTTACACCCACCAACCAAAACTAACAGAGTAGGATGGACGATTCACTTATGTTTCAACATGGGCCATCAGGCAGGCGGCAGCGGGTTGCTTCTTTTCATGTTTTTTATTTTTTCCATATGCTCTGATAAATCATGCTAGTCTGTTTGGGAAGGAAAGGGCCGATGCCACTTTGGGCATTGGGTGAATTATAAAGAAGTGGTGACGGAAATGGATCAGGCAGCGCTAGATTTCCTACTTTCACTGATGTAAAAGGTATATAAGGTACCAAGTTTAAAAATCTAGGTACACGTTGGAACCTTACCTCGGACAGGGACGAATAAGGGATGAGCTCACAATATAGTGGGAATCTTTACAAACAATAGAGATATATATAGAGAAAAAATTAATAATCTTGTAAATAGAAGAGTGGCCGAAACTTGATGAGTTTAAAGTTATTGATTCCATTATTCACTTCAAACTCTCAGGTACTCTCCAATCCTGCAAGGTGTATATGGAAAACATGTTCCTGTGAAACTATGTTGGTTGATATCATAATCTTTTGGGCACAAGTAACCCAAATCCTCGATTCTGGAGCTATTCAAATGATATGCCAATCCTCTGTCCAATGATCTATGCAAGAAAATAATCTCTTTGAAAGGGTGAAATCCAAGAATATCCATATATCCATTCTCGCAATTTTCACCGCTGTCATTAATATGGAGACCACTGTCATCATCAGAATTCCACTCAGATTTACTATCCACTAGTTTTTTCTTGTTGTTATCACCTTGACCACTATTAGTATCGAGTAAGTGTTGGAGATGATGCCGAAGGCTCCCTGATCCATGCTAAGGGTAAAAGTTATAAGGCGAAGGCTAACAAAGGAAACTGCGAAGGTTGATGGCCAGTGGCAAGGCTAAGCCTACTACAAGGAGGAGTAATAGAATTGACTAATGGCATAGCTGTAATAATGATCTTTCCTCTCCCTATAAATATGGACGGAGGAGACCCTGTAATGACATCTGTTTTTCGGGCCTCGAGCCAAGAGCACTTCATTTATTCTGTCCGCTCCTGATTGTCATCTCGCACCCCTTCGCCCGGCACCGCGGGCGACGGAGGGCTTCGCCACCACACATAACGGAAGACCAATAGAGCAGCCTGGGCAGGAGAACCTAATTCTAAGGACGCTAACACTTCAGGAGGGCTTCGTCAAGGGGCCCAAGGTCGACAAGGAGTCAGAAGGGCTTCGCGAGGGAGATCTTCAGGCGTCGAGACGCGCGGAGGGCTTCGCAAGGACCAGACACATTCACATAACCTGTTGGAGGGCTTCGTTGAGTCCAACCGGGACCTTCGATACCCCAATATTTGACGCCGTCACGCGGGTTGAACCCACGACCACGTTTGACATACAGGATGGTCAAAGGCAGATCGTCAAGAACAATAGACGCCGAAGCACAGCGTGCTGAGATCGAAAAAAAGGAAAGACTCGCAAAAGAAGAGGAAGCCAAAGTCGCTAGAGAACAAGAAGCACGAGTCGAAGCTGCACGAGCCGAACAAGCTGCACGAGACAGGAGGAAGCTGATGAGGACATGACTCATACAGATACAACCAACACTCCTCTAATGGACAGGCAAAATTCAATCCCAAGAGCTAGAGCACGACAGGCAACTTTATTGGTGAGCTCGTTTCTAATACCGTCTTTGTATGGTTTTGAGAATATATTGATACCTACTGAATTAATTATTGTTAGGAACCATGGAGATGATGAAGAGGCAGCTGGAGAGGTACTTGGAGGCGTGGAGGGCCGGCAAGAAGTGCAAATAAACTTTGAGGCCCAATCCAAGTCGGTTTCGAGTCCGTTTCGGACTCCAGGACCAGTACGCACTAAAATGGTTGCCCAGATCGCATACGGGCTCCGATTTGGACGTTCTTTATATGGACGGAAAGCTAAGAAGATCACCTTTCCAATGCCGCCGGTCTCATGCCTAAATTCATCCGGAGGCGTCGGGAATAGTCGAAACAAGTTAACATTCAGAATCTGTCTCGGTGTTGTGCCGCCTTTATTGGCCTTTGGGCTTGTATCTCGTGTGAGCCCATTAGGGGGCGCGTCCAGGGGTCCTTGCACGACCCTAAAGTCTTCATAAACAGCCGCCGCCACACCATTAGGGTTTGGGTTTTGATTGATTCTAAGTTTAGCCATTGCTACTTCCTTGTAGACGCGTGTGTCGGCGAGACCACCCGGACTACTTGATTCGGAACCCCACCTTGGTTACTGAGTTACTTGTTTATCTTGTTCTTGCCTGTTCTTCGATTGCTTGCAGGAATTACCCTCGTGGTTTGGTTGATCGTGCTCCACAAGATCGTGAACAACCGCTGGAGTTGGTGTATCGGTTGCTAAGGCGCAGCGTCCTTGGACGATTGTAGTCGAGCCGTGAACGTCTCTCCATCCAAATCGAAGTTATCCCCCACCTCTCACCGAAAGATCCGCTGCAAATCCACACGCGTCCACATCATTTGGTAATCAGAGCAAGGTTTATCGGTGAGAGATTTACCGTTCTTCGTTGTTTTTATTTTCCTATAGTCCAGAAAAAGCCAAAACAAAAAGTTGATTAGTTTTTCCAATTCCTATAGACCCTTTGAGCCTTTTGCTACTGCTACTTAGTTAGGGCTTGTTGAGTTTTTGGTTGCATCGGTTTGTATCGAGTTGCTGGTCTTAGATTTAGTCGTTTAGAGTTTCGAGTTCTTGTCACGCGCAGTTCGGACTGCGTAACAGTACCAACTTGCGACGGCCACCACGACCACATACGAACTCCGATTGAGGTTTTCTTGTACTTCACGGAAAGCTTATCAAGTCTAGTTTCTAGTGGTTCTGGTCGCACATCAATATCTATTTTGAGTTGGTCGCAGTCATTGTTTTACTACAGAGACCTTTTGCTGCAATTTCAGAAAAATGTGTGTGTGGTGAATTGTTTATTTTTTTTTTCTTGGTTTATATCATTTGTTTATGAGGTTGACAAAAAAAAAGAGAGAGAAAAGAAAACAAAAAAAAGAGAGAGAAAAGAAAAAGAAAGAAGAAAGAAAAAAGAAAGGAAAAGAAAGGAAAAGAAAAAAAAGGGGCTGATCTTTGTGTTTATTCTTGTGTTCGGTGTGTGCTTTGTGGCTTCCTTTGTGTCTAGGCTCGCGTCTCTAGCACGGTCTAGACTAGGACCAGCATTGTACCACCGTTGAACAACTACTCAACTTGCTTTATACTAATGTGGTGCTAGTGTTTCCTTGTGCATTACTTTCAGCCCACCTATAGCTCCACATATTCGACTATAGCTTGACAGGTTTGTTACTGCGGCACCGATACATTTTCTTTCACGTTGTTGACTTGTTGGTTGCCATCACCTCCTGTTAAGCAAGGTAAGAACTTGTAAGACCTTATTTGAACAAGTTGAGATTGAGAGAATTACACCAGCCACATAATACTATCTGATATATAGGAGCATACATATTATTGTGTGTGTGTGTTTCTTGCTAATAATCATGGCAGGTGACACGGAGATTTTTGAGCCATCCATGTTGCATCCCAACATTCAGGACATCATTCAACAATTGCCTTTTTATAATGGTGAGTCATTTAATGCTAGAGCATATATTGATTGGGAGCTACAAGTAGAGAATAAATTTGATGAGCATGATTTATCTGAGCAAGAAAAGATTTATATTGCTTCTAATGTTTTGACTGAAAATGCTTTGCTTGAATGGAAACGTATTTGTAGGCGCAATAAAGTTCCACGATCTTGGCAAGATTTCAAACTTCATTTTAGAGATTTGTTTTATTTCTGAATATCATGTTGACAAATTGCTTGCCAGATTAGACTATTTGAAACAAGGTGGTAGAACTGTCAAAGAATATTATCATGAGTTCAAAATTTGTATCATATTTGGTGGCTTTGATGGTGATAACGAAGATGTCATGAGTAGGTTTCTAAGAGGGGTGAATTCTGAAATTCGAATCATGCTCAGTTCTAAAACTTATAACCACATCGCTCACTTATTTTTGCTTGCACAAATTGCTGAAACTCAGATTGCAACAAAATTGAGTGAAATTGAAATGGCTGGATTGTTACCCCTTTGTGACACTAACAATTCTTTGGATGTGACACTACCTATTCCTTGTCCTATTATTGCTAACATTGGACAGGAAGATGAGGAACCTGTTGCACCTTCTTCGACTCCAAAGAGTGGACAAGGTAACTTTTCTAGTGCTGAATTTGCTGCAGCAAATGAGGACGCACTTGCTCGAACCTTGCCACACAATGTTTCTCATCATGATGTGCTGAATTTATCCACTCCACATGCTAGTTTAGAGCAATCATTAGTAGAACCTGCTGCTGAATTTCCTTTGTTACAAGATGATTATATTGTTGCTTGTGACAAAGAAGAGTTGTGTGATGATGCTTCAGTTATATCTACAACACAACTAGTACATGAATGTTCTTCCCTTACATCTGTTTCTCTTGATACACACGCTGAAATATCGCGTGTTTATTGCATTGAGAATGAGAACGAAGAGTTGAAGATCATAGCTTCTTTAAATTGTTTAGGTTATATCAAACTTGATTTTCTTTGTGACCTGAATAGTTTGGTGGAGAATTTATTTCAGAAATCTGGTTTGCCATGTCTTGACTATTGTTCTTTTCATGTGAGTGGCAAATATGATGAAAATGATAAATACATAGTGCATCGCTTATATATCTGTTCAGATTTAAAAACACCTTTAATGGACTCCATGAATGATCAAATGACGACTTGCATTCACGCTAACAAGAACATATCTAGTTTCTCTTCTATTGGATACAAGTTGCAGGTCAATTTTCAAGAAAGGGAGCCATCCTTGCTGGAATGTACTATGCTGGAAGTTCAAGAATTATATTTGAGTGAACGTGATAAAATCTTATGCCTGAATTTCAACCATGATGTCAAACCGAGGACGGTTTGCAGTCAAGAAAGGGAGAATGATGAGGACATGACTCGTACAGATACAACCAACACTCCTCTAATGGACAGGCAAGATTCAATCCCAAGAGCTAGGGCACGACATGCAACTTTATTGGTGAGCTCGTTTCTAATACCGTCTTTGTATGGTTTTGAGAATATATTGATACCTACTGAATTAATTATTGTTAGGAACCATGGAGATGATGAAGAGGCAGCTGGAGAGGTACTTGGAGGCGTGGAGGGCCGGCAAGAAGTGCAAATAAACTTTGAGCCCAATCCAAGTCGGTTTCGAGTCCGTTTCGGACTCCAGGACCAGTACGCACTAAAACGGTTGCCCAGATCGCATACGGGCTCCGATTTGGACGTTCTTTATATGAACGGAAAGCTAATACGATCACCTTTCCAATGCCGCCGGTCTCATGCCTAAATTCATCCGGAGACGTCGGGAATAGTCAAAACAAGTTGACGTTCAGAATCTGTCTCGGTGTTGTGCCGCCTTTATTGGCCTTTGGACTTGTATCTCGTGTGAGCCCATTAGGGGGCGCGTCCAGGGGTCCTTGCATGACCCTAAAGTCTTCATAAACAGCCGCCGCCACACCATTAGGATTTGGGTTTTGATTGATTGTAAGTTTAGCCATTGCTACTTCCTTGTAGACGCGTGTGTCGGCGAGACCACCCGGACTACTTGATTCGGAACCCCACCTTGGTTACTGAGTTACTTGTTTATCTTGTTCTTGCCTGTTCTTCGATTGCTTGCAGGAATTACCCTCGTGGTTTGGTTGATCGTGCTCCACAAGATCGTGAACAACCGCTGGAGTTGGTGTATCGGTTGCTAAGGCGCAGCGTCCTTGGACGATTGTAGTCGAGCCGTGAACGTCTCTCCATCCAAATCGAAGTTATCCCCCACCTCTCACCGAAAGATCCGCTGCAAATCCACACGCGTCCACATCAGAAGGCAAACAATAAATGCTATTACTGGAGGTTCAACACAGCAGCTAGACTCTAGAAGGGCTAGAAAGGAGTACATGCGAAGGGTCCAGCACGTCTCATCGGGAGCTCCATTTGTCAAAACAAGGTGGTCTCATGTTGACATAACTGTCGGAGAGGAAGACGCAAGAAACTTGGATCAACCGCATTCAGACCCATTGGTGATCCAGGCAAACATCAAAGGCTCCGATGTCATCAAGATATTGATTGATGGGGAAAGCTCCGCATACATCGTTTTTGCTTCAACTCTCAGAAAAATGAACCTGGAAAATGAAACGTTGCAACCCGCAGGAATCCCACTAGTCGGTTTCACAGGAAAGATAATCTAAGCAATGGAAAAAATTTGTCTTGCCAGTAACTTTTGGCGAAGGAGAAGATGCAAGGACGGAAGATGTGATCTTCGATGTGGTCGACCTCATCTACCCCTATAATGCAATCTTTGGGAGAGGATCCAATAACAAGTTTGAAGCCGTAATACATCATGCTTATCTATGCATGAAGATCCCAGGACCAATCTCTGTGATTAGGGTCTTCGGAGATCAGCTACAAGCTAGAAGCCTCGAAGACAATGAGACTCCGAAAAGGAAGAATATCAACCTCATTAAACAAGCACAAGACATACCGGCTTACATGATCTTCGGCCTCAAAAACTCGGCAAGACCATGACAAATCTTCATGAATCGTTTCTACCAAGAGTCAACAGAGCAACTCTTCGGTAGAACGAACGATGCTTATGTGTAAAAACATAAAAGACTTGCGGGGGGTGTGCTCTTTTTCCTCACGAGGGTAGCCCTGCGAAGGGTGTGAGGTTTTTTAACGAGGCACCCTCTAAGACTGTAACACAATTTTATAGTTACTTTTTTACCCTAAAAAAATTCCAGAGTAATTTGCCCAGGAGCCTTAGCAAAAGGCGAAGCCACGATCTTAACAAACGAAATCAGGCAAAAAGCCTAGAACAAGCGAAGGGCACACCAAAACAGAACTTGGTGAAACCCAATTTTGGGATAACGTGTTACGAAGAGTAACACAAGTTTCCCAGAAATGATTCGAAGGGGAAAAAGGCAAGCTAAAGAAGCTGATCCTACCTCAAAAAGTTTGTTTCGGCCTCAAGAAAGAAAGCCAAAGCAGGAAAAAGCTAAGACAAACAAAAATTGGTTGGCAAAGCAAAATATTCCTAAAAAAGGAAAAAAACACTCTTCGCTCCGAGGGAAAAACTTTCAAAGAAAAATCTTTGCTGGGCAAAGACCCAATGTCTCGAAAACAAGCGCGAAAGCTTTGATCTACACCAAGAAAACAGGTCATCGCGCAAGAAGCAAAAGGCTTCGCAAAAGTATTGAAGAAACCTATTCTCAAGCGAAGTAAGCCGAACAGATTTCTTCAAAAGATAGCTCGAAAAGCATATTGTATTCAAGGGGAGTCATCGTCAGGTTCCTGCTTTACAATGAGACCTAATTCTATCAACATCTGACATACAACACTGAACTCGTCAATATCATATCCGCTCGAAGGCGAATAAGGCCTCTGGAAAATGGGATCTACTACCCCGGAAGAAACCATTCGCTCAACTTGCGAAGCCGCATCAAAGCGCGGAGGTGAACCTCCGAGATTAATAGGAAGATTACGACGGCTTCGACCACTACGCTTCTTCCTAACGGAGACCCGACTAGAAGAAGGGCCACCTTGCGAACGACGTCCACGAGACCCTCGTTTTCCGTGGCCACCACGTCCTTCGGAAGCATTAGGACAATAATTATAAGGCCTACCAATAGCCACTAGACAACAAGGAGGGAATGTGAAAGAATCAACGCCCCCTTCGACAGGGGACAAAGGATCTGAATCACTTGACAAATGAATTTCCGAATGAGAACTGAAAATCTCAATTGGGGGCTCGTGACGAGCCAACCCACGAGAAGAAGGCTCCGGAGTAGCAAATTCGCTCAAAGAGATCTCAGATGAAGACTCCGGAGTAACACACTTGCCCAGCGAAGCATCAGCTTAAGGCTTCGGGGTAGCAAACTCGCTCAAAGAAAAATCAGAGAAATCCTAAAGTCCAAAACCAAACAAAAAGTTAAAAACAAAAACAATAATAAGTTTACAACATATGTCTTCATGGCACACTCAGCAAATACAATTCCGAAGGGGAAAACATCCCATACACATCAAACAAAGGAAAAGTTTATACCTCATTGTTGACGGTGCAAAAATCATGAATTCACCGTCAACATATCGGTAAATAAAAAGCTAGCCACCAAGATTCTGTGCATAGTAGTTAGGAATTAACATACTTCCACAAGTTTTGGTGAATTTTGGATGCAGGAGTAAATAATGGAGGAAACTAGCCTTGACTCGAAGAAAAGTCTGGCCGGCCGGCCCCACCATTGGCCGGCCGGCCCCCCTTGGCACCCAAAGGCCTCGGCCTTCCTCCAGAAGGCTGTAAACGGGCTCAAACGTCAGAAACAAAAGCCTGTTCAGTAGAATTCCACCGACATACCGTCTGGTGGGCTGTTTGGGCCTCAACTTGGCCCTTACTCAAGTTCTGCCTCCCCCACGAAGTCACCGACCTTCGGACCGACTTCAGGAGGCAATCTGGAGCGTCCACGCAAGAGGCGGTGCGGAACCGACACAAGGGACGGCCGGCCGGCCCCCCTAGTAGGCAAGCCGGCCTGGCTTGGCGGCCCCGCCACTCCGCCTCGCGCTATAAGATGCTCCCTGTCCTAAGGACCCTATAAATACCCCTGGTGTCCGCAGGAACAACTCGCACCTCACTGATCCAAGAGATCCATTACTCATTTGTAGAAGTAGAGTTATTATTTGGGAGTTTGAGTAGAGTGAGAGCTCTCTCGAGGTTCCGGAAGTCTTCTCGGAGTTTTGGTATTGTTCTTGTATCTTAACTATTGTAGAATTACTCTTTATTTATTTATATAATTATTTCTATAATTATTTAGTTTATTCTCTATTTATTTCTTTTAGTAATTCTTTTTCTATTTAAGTTTATTTACTTTGTTAAGCTAGTGCTCATAATAGTCTTGTTGTGGGTTTCGTGATTGTGTCTAAGTAGTATGAGTGAGTGCTTTGCCGAAAAGAAGTTCGCGCTTAGTGAAAGCTATGCTACATTCTTAGATAGGGCTATTCTCTCGATCAAGGATAGTTCCTCTAGGATAGTTGTAAGCGCGGTGCTTAGAACTATACCTATGCACGATTGGCGTGTGTCTTTATGGAGGACGGTAGCCCCACGTGTGACAGGCGTGTTCAGGCCTTTGCAATCCGCCACGTTCAAAGGCAAACCAACCGGGTTCTCAATAGCGGTTAGATCCCAGGGGGAACCTGCAGTATTGGGGTTCAGTACCACCCTGGCACGATGGCCATGCTCCGAAACAACATGACTTGAGTGTGCATAACCTTAGCTATAGTATATAACCTTGTAGAATTAATTGCTAGAAGTAAATAGATGTAAGATTAACATATAGGAATCTTTGCCTCTATCTCGTTGTTCTCCCAATGTAACTTCTACTATTTCTTTTATTTCCTTAGATTATATGGTGAGTGCCACCCATATATCACGTATCCCTTTTACCCCCATCTTAAGTAAGGTATTGTTATTTCGCATAATAGTATCTACTTTGTCACATTTTCAACTTCCTATCGCTCTACTTTCCTGAGGAAAATATAAATACGATAACCCTGGAATACTCCAAGGTGAAATGCTACAATAGTGTTTCGTGCGCTTGCGGAATTAATGGAAAATTAATTATGCACATATTCACCGCTAACAAGTATTTCTGGCGCCGTTGTCGGGGAAGTAGCAGCTAGGATTTTGAAGTATAACATTGTATACTATTGTGAAAGTAACTTTACTTACTTTTGCGGGCTTACCCTTGTCCTGTTTTCTTGTTGTGGACTTTTAAACAGGACCGTGCATGACTGGTTTCGACCTACCAAAAAACTTCCACTCCGACCCAGAGCAGTTCTTGAGAAGGGCGAGAGCAAGACTCACCCCTCCTTCCACACGTACGACGTCCAAAGCTCTGGCTGTCGAAGGATCCACTCCACCGGTCATCGACCTACCCGTCTCAAACTCAACCAACAACAACATGGGTGAGCCGGTCGAGAAGTCGATCCATGAGTTCTCCGCACCAACCATGGAGAACATCCGCGTGGGACATTTCCCGCGCCTCAACAACAAGGACTACGAGCTAAAGCCGGCCTTGCTCAACATGATCTTGTCCAGTCCTTTCTGTGGCAAACCTTCGGAGGATGCAAACTCTCACCTCCAGCGGTTCTTAATGACGTGCAACACGTTTGCACGCAAGGATCAATCTCAAGAAGAGATTCGCTTGCAGCTCTTTCCATTCTCACTGTTGGGGAAGGCCTTGCAATGGTTCTACGCGAACGTTGAGGCTCTCAACACCTGGGAGGCATGCTCAAACGCCTTCCTCGCTAAGTTCTTCCTGCCGAGCAAGACAACTGCCCAGCGCAACAAGATTACGGGCTTCCAACAGCTCGCAGATGAGTCCATCTCTGAGGCATGGACGAGGATGCAACACTACGTGCTCGCATGTCCACATCATGGCATGGAGCCGTGGCTCCTCATCCAAAGCTTCTACCATGGACTGAAGCCTACTGCAAGGGAGCACCTCGACGCCGCTTCAGGCGGCTCTTTCTTCTCGCTTAGCGTGACAAACGCTAAGAAGTTGATTGAGAAGGTGGTGGCCAACCAAAGCCACGACGAACGTCAACTGTCCCCAAGAAAGGGACGTGGAGTACATCAAGTGGAGGCCTTGGACATGCTTGCTCTCAAGCTTGATCAAGTCCTTGAGAAGATGAAGACCCCGCAAGATATGCAGGTTGCGGATTCTCGCATGACGTGTGAAGAGTGTGGAAACACAGGGCACCTGGGAAGTCATTGCCCCAATGCCATGGAGGAATGAAACTTCCTCAACAATGGCAATGGATTCCGCCCCCAGAACAACCACGGCTGGAACTCCAAGCCCGACCTCTCCTTCAACAGAAATCAGGGAGGTAATGGTAACGGTAACGGTAATTTCTCTCGCTTTGAGCCCTCTATTAAGGATGTAGTGCTTGGCCAAGTTAAGATCAATGATGGCATTAGTAAGAAATTTATTTCTACTGATAAGGCCATGGAAAGCATAGATGCTAAGCTAGAGTCGTTCAGCACTGCACTGCAAAATCAGCTGAGCCATAATAAAATGTTAGAAACGCAAATTGCGCAAATTGCTTCAGCTGTACAACCTCCTGTCGTGGGAAGACTTCCTGGGCAACCGGAAGTCAACCCCAAGGAGACTGTAAATGCAATAACTATCAGGTGTGAAGAAAGGTATGAGGATCCTCTGCACCCTGAGGACGCAATGAAGAAGGATCTTGGATGTCCGAGCATTCCGTGCTTGGTCAACGAGCGATGCTTCTCTCGAGCGCTGTGTGATGTGGGAGCAAGTGTGAGCATCATGCCGAAGGCGATTTATGATTGGTTAAACCACCCATTATCTCCAACGAAGATGCGCATACTAATGGCTGACCGATCAGTACGCATTCCTGAGGGGATAGCCAAGAACGTCCTGGTTCAAATCAAGGATTTCTTTGTTCCTGTTGATTTTGTTGTGCTGGACATGGAGATAGGCGATAAGATCCCTCTCATCTTTGGGAGGCCATTCTTGAGCGCCACTAACGCCAACATCAACATGGGGACAGGGGAGATCCACTTGGACTACAATGGCGGGGAAGAAACATTCATTTTGAAGCCTAAAGTTGAGCAGTGCAACCAAGTGAGGGTCTTCTATGGAAAGAACCCAACAGAAGTGGAGAAGATTGAGATCACTCCACCCATGCCGCAGCCAGACAAACTCATCACACACATGAGGAACTACCTGGCAAGAGAAATGTAAAGACGGCCAGCCAATTATTTGAGAAGTCCGAAGAAAGTACCCGAACAGCCCAAGACGCCACAAGCACCCTCAGCACCTCAAGAAACAACCGGCGAGTCAAAGTCGCTAAGGAGGAGGAGAGCTAGGCGCGCCAAGAACACACAGGCAGCAAAGGTACCCACAGAGGAGAGTACAACATTGGCGCCTACAACAATGGTCGCCGCCACAAGCACAAAGAAGACAACCAAAGTGTGGCGGAAGAAGGAAGGAACCTCTACACCGCCTGATTCTCTAGCGAGCGAGGTCCAATCAAGCTGAACAAGAAGGAGAACGTCTAGCTCAAAGACGTAAAAATGAGAGCCCTCCGATTGGGGAGGCCATCCCAATCGTTATCCTTTAGCCAGGCCTGGCACTTGCTTTTTCATTAAGCTTAGAAAACAAAATAAAAATTATAAAATATAAAAATACCAAAAATAGTAAGATCCTCGGCGATGCCCACTAGGGGCTAGCCACTTGTATCACCCTCATTCTTTTTGCAGTACAAGAAGAATGGAGGAGGCGACCTATTCAAGCTTAAGCCTTGCAAAGGCTCAAGCTTGGGGAGGACCCGCAGGTAAGTCGGCGATTCAACACAAGCTTAAGTCTCGCAAAGACTCAAGCTTGGGGAGGACCGACAGGTAAGTATTTCTATCGATCAATAAAATACTCCCTATTTGAATAAAAATGCTAGAATCTTGGTGATTGCTACACTTAAAGGAAATGATGATTAGTTACATGATAGCTCCCCTTGTGTCGCATTGATGCAACCTCTACTCCTGACATGTGTGTTATTTATACATGTATGTCATTGTTGACGGTGCAAAAATCATGAATTCATCGTCAACATATCGGTAAATAAAAAGCTAACCACCAAGATTCTGTGCATAGTAGTTAGGAATTAACATACTTCCACAAGTTTTGGTGAATTTTGGATGCAGGAGTAAGTAATGGAGGAAACTGTCCCTGACTCGAAGAAAAGTCAGGCCGACCGGCCCCACCATAGGCCGGCCGGCCCCCCTTGGCACCCAAAGGCCTCGGCCTTCCTCCAACAGGCTGTAAACGGGCTCAAACGTCAGAAACAAAAGCCTGTTCAGCAGAATTCCACCGACATACCGTCTGGTTGGCTGTTTAGGCCTCAACTTGGCCCTTACTCAAGTTCTGCCGCCCCCACGAAGTCACCGACCTTCGGACCGACTTCAGGAGGCAATCTGGAGCGTCCACGCAAGAGGCGGAGCGGAACCGACATAAGGGACGGCCGGCCGGCCCCCCTGGTAGGCCGGCCGGCCTGGCTTGGCGGCCCCGCCACTCCATCTCGCGCTATAAGATGCTCCCTGTCCTAAGGACCCTATAAATACCCCTGGTGTCCGCAGGAACAACTCGCACCTCACTGATCCAAGAGATCCATTACTCATTTGTAAAAGTAGAGTTATTATTTGGGAGTTAGAGTAGAGTAGAGTAGAGTGAGAGCTCTCTCGAGGTTCCGGAAGTCTTCTCAGAGTTTTGGTATTGTTCTTGTATCTTAACTCTTGTAGAATTACTCTTTATTTATTTATATAATTATTTCTATAATTATTTAGTTTATTCTTTATTTATTTCTTTTAGTAATTCTTTTCTATTTAAGTTTATTTACTTAGTTAAGCTAGTGCTCATAATAGTCTTGTTGTGGGTTTCGTGATTGTGTCTAAGTAGTATGAGTGAGTGCTTTGCTGAAATGAAGTTCTCGCTTAGTGAAAGCTATGCTACATTCTTAGATAGGGCTATTCTCTCGATCAAGGATAGTTCCTCTAGGATAGTTGTAAGCGCGGTGCTTAGAACTATACCTATGCACGATTGGCGTATGTCTTTACGGAGGACGGTAGCCCCACGTGTGACAGGCGTGTTCAGGCCTTTGCAATCCGCCACGTTCAAAGGCAAACCAACCGGGTTCTCAATAGCGGTTAGATCCCAGGGGGAACCTGCAGTATTGGGGTTCAGTACCAACCCTGGCAAGATGGCCGTGCTCCGAAACAACATGACTTGAGTGTGCATAACCTTAGCTATGGTATATAACTTTGTAGAATTAATTGCTAGAAGTAAATAGATGTAAGATTAACATATAGGAATCTTTGCCTCTATCTCGTTGTTCTCCCAATGTAACTTTTACTATCTCTTTTATTTCCTTGGATTATATGGTGAGTGCCACCCATATATCATGTACCCCTTTTACCCCCGTCTTAAATAAGGTATTGTTATTTCGCATAATAGTATATCTACTTTGTTACATTTTCAACTTCCTATCGCTCTACTTCCCTGAGGAAAATATAAATATGATAACCCTGGAATACTCCAAGGTGAAATGCTACAATGGTGTTCCGTGCGCTTGCGGAATTAATGGAAAATTAATTATGCACATATTCACCGCCAACACTCATCCTGAGGCTGACGACCGATCGAAAGGACCCTGCTCCAGAAAGACTCATCTATATGGTCGCCAAACTTCATAAGGGCATCGACCAACGAAGGAGGAGTGGTGTCAGTAGAAACAAAAGAAAAGGAGTCACTGACAGCCTTCGCCAAGGCATCACTCCCCCCAGCCTCAAGTGAGCGAAGAAGGTCCCGAACAGCGAGATGCACATCATTATTTGAAAAAGCCCTGCAAGCTTGGATGACATATGGAATGTTGGTAGTGAGCCAAGGTTGGTAGTACTCAATCGAAGCATCTTCAGGAAGCTGGTCAGGAACAGACCCCACAGAGACAAGAGCATCTCAGATTTGTCCGCAAATAGCAGACAAGCGAAGCTTCTCAGCTTCAGAAAACGCAGCAAGCTCCTGGGCGGCGGTATCAACCATTCCGTGAAGATCTTCATTATCATTTCTGACCTTCGCAAGAGATGCATCCAGCTTTTCAACCTGTTTGTCCAGAGAAGTCGCCTTCAGCTCAAAGTCTTTAGCAGATTTGCTGAGGGCTTCATTCTCCGAAGAAAGGTCAGCCAAGCGTTTATTGCTAAGGGCAAGCGTCTCCTCTTTCTCCTTGACCTTCGTCTCAAGGACGCTAAGGTCTTTGCGAAGTGAATCCCGATCAGTTTTCATCAGTGATAACTCCCTATACTGGCGAAGGGAGGCATGGGTAATCGCAAGAGACTGTCACGAAAAGAAGGAGTCAGATATAAAAAAAAAACTCAAATACTAATAATGAAAGTTAAAAGAATCACCTTCACTTGCGAGGACAGTAAAGACTTGTACAGGGTATCTCCACCCTGTAGCATCAACTCTTCCTCCACCTAAGGAAGGCGAATCCTATTGGCAGCAGTAACAAAAGGCTCAACAGCCTGAGCACTCATGACGGAGGTATTAGCAGGTACCTCGTCACAAGCAAGCGAAGACCCCTCAGCAACCTCAACTAAATCAAAAGCAACATCAAAAGGGAGAAACTCCTCCTGCATCGTCTCAAAGATAGAATGAAGAAAAAGTTCACCACCTCTTGAAGGGCTGACAACGTCGCGAGCCAGTATTTGAGGCTCAGGAGGGAGCTGAACCCCGGAACGATCTGAAAGAGGCCTCAGGTTAGCAGCAATCTGGCGAAGTTCAGATATGTCATGCGATGGGAGACAACCTGACATAGGGGCTTCGCCCACATCCTTGTCCTGGATCTGGGCCTCGGCCGAGGTTTCGACACCCTTATCTGGGGTCTTGTCCTGGATCTTAGCCTTCGATCCAGATGAATCAGATACAGTTGCAGCAGCCGCTACATCCTTGTCCTGGATCTTGGCCTTCTGAGGAATCATAGATTTGCCAGCTTCGGCTGAAGAAGAAGAAGTGCCCTTCGCAGGAGCAATAGAGCTCTTCGGGGGGACACCTTTACCAGCTGAGGAAGTCTTAGAAGAATCTTGACCTCCACCCTTCTGATTAGTGACCATGTCCATCAAGTTGTACACTACAGGAGCCTTGATAGAAATTGCCGGTTTAGCCGAAGTAAATCGAACGAACGAATCCTTCGAAGGTGGAGCTGAAGCCTTCGAAGCAGGAGCCGAAACCTTCAAAGAGGGCGCCGAAGCCTTTGAAGGGGGCACTGAAGCGGCAGTAGCACTGGACACTTGAGGGTGGGCATCACTAGCCACCTTCTCAAAGCTGTCATTCGAAGAAGACTTGTTGATCTTCGCCTTCTTCTTAACACCATCTTCGCTGGACCTGCGATTCCTAGACATCTTAAAGAAAGACGAAAGAAGAGTCTCTCGTTGTGCGAAGGGAGTGATTCAAACAAAAACGGAGGTGACGAAATATAACAAAGGCTAATACAGCGTGAAAGAACAAGGCGACCTCGACGAGTATATATAGAACTGAGCAGAGCATCGGGAATCGGGAAAAGCAGTACAGATCAGAAACGACAAACACGTGCATGAATCAAGAAAGCACACGACATAATCCATATTTTACAATAAAAATAATAAATTGTTTCTGGCTTTAGTTTCACCAAAGCGCATCAACAATTGAGGGCTAATGTTGGAGATGATGCCGAAGGCTCCCTGATCCATGCGAAGGGTAAAAGTTATAAGGCGAAGGCTAACAAAGGAAACTGCGAAGGTTGGTGGCCAGTGGCAAGGCTAAGCCTACTACAAGGAGACGTAATAAAATTGACTAATGGCATAGCTGTAATAATGATCTCTCCTCCCCTATAAATATGGAGGGAGGAGACCCTGTAATGACATCTGTTTTTCAGGCTTCGAGCCAAGAGCACTTCATTTATTCTGTCCGCTCCTAATTGTCATCTCGCACTAGGGGTGAAAACGGTCGGGAACAGTCGGGAAAACACCTTAACCGTTTTCACTTTCACATTTGCATCGCCGGACGGGAACGGAAACGGGATAGCCGGTAACGGGAATGGACGGGACAAAAACGGGTCTTCGGTAAACGGAACAATCGGTCGGATATATGCCGGTAACGGTCGGTAACCGGTGATTAAGTCGGGAACATAGACATTTTTTTAACACATTTTTATGGAAACATGTCTTATAATTTTCTAATGCAAATATTATGAGAAAAGAAATTGTAGAGATTGTTGACAAAAAGAAAAAAAAGTGGTAGTAAGGGGCCGTTTGGCACGGCTTCTCGACTGGATTCTGCTTCTGCTTCTCTCCAAAATATGCCAAACACCCAAATCTTGAAACGGATTCTGCTAAAAATGATAAGAGAATCCATTCCAGTTTTCAACAGAGAAGCAGAAGAAGCAAATACTAGCTTTTATTGGATTCTCACCACAGCTCGGGCCCCACCAACAATTAAAACAACGTTCGTTTGTTAAAAAAAAATCCGTAGACTACAAACCGAATGTTCAACTTGTAAACCGATTACACCGTTGCGATCTTTGTGATGAGATCTTCAAAACTAGATCATACTTGACTATATTTTGCAAACTTTTTTAAAAAAAAAATCTCAAACGTAACATTATTATTAGTCATATATTTAATATTTAATTTATTAGTTGTAATTATTTTCATTTTCACTTCAACTTAAGAGGTATTGTAAATCATTTGACATGTATAATCCATTTTAACAAAATCAGGAGAAGCTGTTTTGCCAAATGGCCTAACAGGATAAGCTGTTTTGACAGAGAATCCAGAATAAGTTAGAGAATCTGTTTTGCCTCAGAATCCACTGTAGAATTTGTTTTTCGCAGAATCCGAAACCCTGCCAAACAGTCCCTACAATAAAAGCAAACAAAATGCCCGAAGGCGTGCTGACGTAAGAGGAGCAAAATCTAGCCCATAGCTCACTCATCACGACACTGCTCAGCAGTACAACAACCGCATGTATAGTTGGGCTGGGGTCAGCTGACGTTCCCTTTTTTGGAAAACGGACTAAAAAACGGGATCATCCCGCATGAAAACGGGCGACCGTGAAAACGGGCGGGATACAGCCAAAACCGTTTCCGTCCCGCGTCCCGGGACTGCTCCTCCCGTTCCTGTTCCTGTTACCGTGTAAACCGGAGAATACGAAAACGATAAGGTAAATTCGGGACACGGTTGCCGGACGGGACGGGAAAATCCCATACCGCTTTCACCCCTATCTCGCACCCCTTCGCCCGGCACCGCGGGCGACGGGGGGCTTCGCCACCACACATAACGGAAGACCAATAGAGCAGCATGGGCAGGAGAACCTAATTCCAAGGACGCTAACACTTCAGGAGGGCTTCGCCAAGAGGCCCAAGATCGACAAGGAGTCAGAAGGGCTTCGCGAGGGAGATCTTCAGGCGTCGAGATGCGCGGAGGGCTTCACAAGGACCAGACACATTCACATAACCTGTTGAGGGCTTCGCTGAATCCAACCAGAACCTTCGATACCCCAACACGAGGGTCCATATGGCCGTTGAACACATTTTAGACTTGCAACCAAAAGGTTATGACCACTATCATGCTTCAATATCCACTCCATCTGACCACGTGATTCCTCGAGGATCCAGATCCGAAGCTTTTTTTCTTCGAGTAATGCAAAGTACACCCCCTTCTCGGATTTACAAAGATGGAGCTCCGGACGCTTACATAAGCCCCTTGGTGGTTTGATTACTTGGTACGTACTGTTTGACATGGATATTCTGTAGAGATCATGCAAATAACTTGTATCAATGACCCGGATTGATGATTTTTTTTTTGAGAAATTACACAGTACAACTCAGACACTCACAACGCACGCACACTCATCCCTATGAACGCACATACGCAAACCCTACCTCTATGAGCATCTTCGAAGACTGAGCCGGCAAATTCTCCTGATTTTCGAAGTCACCACTGGCGCCTCGCTGTCGACGGCCACGTCGCCTACCGCTGAAAGCACAAATGCCGTTAAATCCTAGAAAATTCGCTCTCACCAGGAGTCGAACCCAGAACGTCAAAGGTGCTACTCGGGTGGCTTAACCACTAGGCCAAGACCCCTTTCACCCGGATTGATGAATTGAACATCACTAGCTAATTAATGATATGCTTTTTTTATGAGGAAGCAAAATTGGATGGGGAAAAAGTGACCAGGAAATTAAGAGACGAGACACCTACCTCATAACGAAGTCATTTTCGCAATGAACATGGAGCACACCCTTCCAATACACGCTGAGTCGTCGCGTCCACCTAGGATCCAGTTGCATGGTAGCGATGGTTCCGGCAGCCTGGCCTGCCCGCTCAAAAGACCTTTTCTCCCATCGTCCTGTCATGGACGATCGAGAAAACATCTAGGACGCAAGGTGGTGGCGGCCATTCGGATCTCAATAAGATGGGATTTAACCGTGGTTTGTTATAGTAGGTGCCGTATCTCCCGATACATTTCGCATCGTAGGGTTCATCTCTGTCCGGAACGCGAGGAATCGAGAAGACCTTGTAATGTGACGATATGAAAGGATCGAAGACGAGGTACGAATCATGGTAAAATCGTTCCGTCCCCGTGCCAGGATCCGGGGGTCTGGGCAAGGGCACCCGCACTCCCGTGGCAGGGTTGAGCACGCTGCGGTAGAAGAGGAGGAGGCCGTTGCAGTGGGTCTTTTACGCTGTTGGACGGCAGGCAGTAGTCGAACTCGGTACAGGGGCGTGAGAAAAACTCCGCGAAGGGATGGTTGTTGTAGTTGATGAAGATCCCGGCCATCGAAAGCGGGAGGAGGTCCCTGCGCAGCAGGCGGCGGCCATCAACGAGCGCACGCCACGCTTTGCAGACGCCGCGGGAAACGGCAAGGCTGCGCGGTGCTAGGCGGCTGAAGATGTCTGCGAGCACGTCGTCGGGAAGCATCTGGCTTGCGGAGACGGCCATCATCCTCTTCGAGCCGTTCTGTCTCTCGATTGGCTTCTCTTGATTATTAGATCGTTTCCCTCGGCAGGGGGCAGTACTCTTTTCCTATTTATATTTATAATTTAAATATAATAAACATGGTATCAGATACCTGTTAGCATACGTATCAGTTTGGATATACTCCCAACTCGAGACTATTTCTCTTGATTTTTTTTTGATTACACAGTACCTCTTGATTAGTACGTTACCGGAACGTGCTTGAGTTGGGTTGGTCAATCTTGACACGGTGAAGGCAAAAGTAAGGGTGTGCTGGCTGAAAAACAGTTTCTCTAGAAAAAAACAGCTTCTATACAAATTTTTTTTTGAAATATTTGGCAAAACAGTTTCTCTTATGGCACAAATTTAATAATGAGTGAGAGATGTCATGAGAAGCTATGTTTTTAGAGCTTTTGGATTCCAGTACAAAATTGAGAAGTGCTTCTTGAAAGGAGAATCATAAGTCGTTTTGCTTTGAACCGTGTGGCAAGCTTCTCTTAGAATCCGAAGCAAAAGCTGTTTAAGAAGTTCTGCCAAACACACCCTAAGATGTAGGATTCACTGGCGTACCAACTCAAGCTGCCAACACGCCATTGGTTATTTCAACCATTCGATGATTTTGAGATGGAACTGGTTTGCACATTATGGGAGAATGAGACTTGTCGCGTCGGTCGCCACATGCCATTTGTGTACCTCTAGCCCCCCCCCCCCCCCCCCTCCTCCGCAACTGTCTTCACAGCCTTTGGTGTCGCCCTCGTTGCATCGTCACCTGCCATCCACCATCACCACCGGTGGCGCCACACTGCCCATACCAGCAGCCACCACCCACGCGTAGGCGTCCGCCGCTAATCTCTCTGGCACCGTCTATGGTTACGGCAGAGCCACTACCACCTCACCGCTAAGGATATAGACTTGTAAATGAGCCACGTGGCCAGCTCCGTTTTGAGATTGGCACATTTAAAGAGTGGAATTTAGAAACATTTAATCTCCTCTCAGAAATTCTAGTCAGTTGTGATTATGTTGACCGTAAAATTTGCCACGCAACACATTTTTTTTGTTTAGATTAGAGATGGGAATATATATTGAACATTTCAGTCTCCACATCGATGAATATATATGGCTGTCGATTATTAGTAGCACGCTAGTTCAAATGAATGTGGAACCAAATGACATAAAGTACAAAACTTCCATGAAGCCAACAAGTCTTTAGAGTAGCCAAATCGGTGATGATTGTTCCTTTTAGAGTTCAAGGGCATGCGCCTTGGCCATATGTACTACCATAGGACCAACGAGTTTACCATTTTTCTTCCCTTTCGTAGAAACATATGACTAGTTTACAAGCAATCTAGCAAAGCAATAAGCCTCGACTTAGAAGCAATAAATTCATCTGACAAACATTATCAGTCACACTTCTTATCATCTCCTCATATTTATGGTGTAGTCATGAAACGAATGGAGAATTTGATTACAATAAAACTAACCCAGCAGGTTAAGTACCTAGTTTACAGGTATGAATGCCAAATTCTGTCCAAATTGGGTGTAACAACACTTGGATATGCCATGCCAATTAAACTAGAGCAAATTGGCCCTTTTTTTTTTGCCATCAAAGCTATGTTCTTCTTTGTGGAATGTTCTTTTAGGTGACTTCTTATTGGCTCGGTGCAAATGATCAATGGAGCGACAACAGATTCTACACCAACGGAGGGAGACGCCATGACCAACTTTTTTTCTCTAAGGCTGCAGAGCGCTCGCTCCACTTCAGACACTCCCTTTCCCAACCTTCTGTGGACGAAGTATTGTTGGAAGTACAAACATACGCACACATAACGGGATGGAAATCCAGGAGAAGGACTAATGGAACTTGTCATGTTCTTGAGATCACACTTGCAATGTTATCCCCTAAACAGACAAGCAAGAGGCACCAGCTATAAGACACAATTTTAGTTGTCCTAACATGCTCAGTTATCACCATTATAGGGCTGGCACAAGAATAAAAAACGAAGAGCGATTCTCCAGTGAGGTCGGCATAAACATGGCTCCGATTAATTTGATTGGCTGAACCCAGCGTAGTGCTAATCTTAGGCATAAATGTGTGAATTTTATAACGAAGGGTATTTCGGTAAAAGGTTATGTGACCGAAACGGTACTGGAACGGTAGGCTAATGTGTTGCTAGCTGCTCGTATCCCCCACCTCTCCGCCTCCGTATAACTTCTCTCCTTCCAATCCGCAACCAGAACTGTCTCAAAAGAAAAAAAAATCTGCAACCAGAACATTCGGTACTGCGCCGCGACGTCCACCCCGGCGATGCATATGCAGGATTCCCACACCAGCCTTCCTCTGGTCATGACACATGTGGCAGCAGTGGCGCGAGCGAGCCGTGGTTCCGACCGCTGCTGGTGGCGGCGACGACGGCCGCGGCAGAGGAAGTGCGCAGAGGCATGGCAGTGGTGAAGCGGTCGAGGGACCTATACGGCGACTTCCTGGAGTCGATGGTGGAGATGATCGTGGGGCGCCGGAGCTGTAGCACCAGTTGGAGGTGTACATGTCGCTCAACGCGCCCTGCCTCCGCCCCGTCGTCCTCATTGACCTCAAGGGCAGGAACTTCCCCCAGATCCAACCTCTGCGATCCAAAGACGGGTCAGTCATCCTCCTCCCGCCCATAAACCATGCCATTGTCAGCCCTTCTACTGTTCTTCGCTTCTCGCCGTGCCGGTCTATATTTCTTTGTTTATATTCCTGCAGATCTGCGGAACGGCAAGGATTGGGGAGAGGAATCTTTGGCAAGTTATCTGAGGTGAGAATCATGGATCAGGATAACTCAGTTTCTTTCAATTGGGGATTCGTTCTTGCGCCCAAGTGGCCTCGGTGTTCAGATACGTTTCTCAGATAATCTAGATGCCAACCCCTGTAGAGGCTAGATGAATTCGATTAGAATGACAAGGGACTGGGAGTTGATTTTTCTTGCGGGCAATTTTAATTTAATATAACCTCTATCTTATCCTGGTATTTTTGTAGGGTTGATATTGTTAGCAGCGATTGTTCATGATTCTGGTAGTAGTCGTATCAGCAACTGCCGGTTTCATTCATAAATTTGCTGCCCACAATTATGGACCTAACATGAGCAGCAAGAATCTTAGAAGAGTGCATAACAGCTGTAAGGCAACAAAATGTATTCCTTTGCATTTTATTGACCTAGGGGATTTTTTGTGTCTTTGCATCACCAGTGTGCCATAAATATTTTACAGAACTGTAAGATGCATGAAATAAGAAACTCCTGCATTCTTGCTCTTAGCGACCATTCTGGTGACAGTTTTTCCTTTTAATCAACAGGGCGGCATTGCTTGGGGCTGTGTGACACACTGCAACACAACTATAAAAAGAGACTTCAACTTTCTCTGCTTGAATACCATCTGAACTCTTGTGGACTAGAATTAAGAAACTAATCAGAGTTCTACCTTCTTAGTAAGATATTGATACCCCTTGCAAAAATATATACTGTATAGTCTGCATTCAGTTATTCTTTAATTGGAATCCATAATGAAATAGTGGATAATATGCTATCTAGATTTATTTGGTATGCAGCTACTGCAGTATTTCATATAGTTGTGCAGTGAGATGTATAACTGTATAAGAATTGGTTAGTTTAATAATTTCCCTGTAGCGTAAATCAGTTTTGCGCTTTACTTTCTGCAGAACTTCTTTTAAGTTAGCGTACTCGTTTCTGTTTTCTGAACCAGACCTGTTTTGGCTGAACCTGGTGTAATTTAGTTGCTTATGGTAATGGAATTTCGGGCTTTGCCCTGTGCGGTGGATAAAATAACAATTTGTTTGTTCTTTTTCCAGGGTGCCTGACCATATTAAGAAACTTCATGATGTAGAATATATGCATATGTCTACAACTTTGGGCTTAAGTAGTGCAAATAATGGACACAAAGGGAAAAGGAAATAATGTATGCATTCCAAGGCAACTTAGACATGTTAGGATTTTTTTTTGTGTGTGTGTTCTCTGGAATAACTCTATGAATTTGGTTCCTTGTGGCAAAGTTTATGGCCTGTCCCTGTAACAGAAATATTTGTATGGAAATTAATATATTTACGAGTGAAATTATTCTCAAGAATCTTCTGTTGTGAAATTTTTTTTTTGTTATAAGACTTAGGTTTGCTCGAAATAATATCTAACCATCAATGCAAATATGGTACAAAAATGTTCTGGATGGTCGATTAAACCAACATATACAAGCGTTGCTGTTGCTCAGATTGTCCGTAGCAAGTCTGCAACTCCTAATATTGGTTCACACACATGATGGGTTTATGAGCATATTGGTTCACACATATGATGGATTTACGAGCATGGTTTAGATGAATATAAAAAAATTGTGTAAGCCAGATGTTTGGTACACCGATTCTAAAGTGCGTGAATGATGTGGTTTACTCTCGTCAAGGATGTTATTTGCCTAATATAGGTTTACTTGCATGGTAGGTTTACGGACATGGTTTACACAAATGTCCAAAATGTATGCAAGTCAGATGTTAGACTGACCTACTGATCTATTTGGGGGCATGGCATATATTTAACCAGGTGATATACTTGCGACTATTTGACATATTGTTATGATATACACCAATATCCAACATTTGTGTACGCCTGATGTTTGGCTGCACTGATCTCAAAGTATTTCAAGGATGTTTGGCTAACATAGGTTTACCTGCTTGCTAAGTTTACGGACACGGTTTACACAAATGTCCAAAATGTGTGTAAGTCAGATGTCAGGCTGAACTACTGATCTTCATGGTTTACACGAATATACAACATTAGTGTAAACTAGATGTTTGCGCCACCAAACTAAGGAGAATGTGTGCCTAATGTTGGTTCACACGCAAAATGTGTTTGTGAGCATGGTTTACACGTATATAAAACATTTGTGTAAACGATATGTTTGGCCAACTTAGTCTAAAGGGTGGGGATGATGGTTTACGCTCATCTGACATTGGTTTATACAAAAAAAAAAAGAAATCCATGTCCTTATTTCTTTGACTTTATCCCTTTTATCGATCTACCAAGATTTACCAGTGCCTATAGTGTCACAATTTGTTGTCCTCATCACGATTGAGCGGGGCCTGAGTTGCACCAAGAGAAGATTGCTTCCGCAACCACATCGAGCCGATAACTAAGTGTACATTTAAATGTCTAGGAAGGCGATATGGTTTACACTGATTGATGTAAAATTTTGTCAGTGCAGCAGATATTTAATCTGGTGATGTGTCATTTACTTACGACTATTTGACATATACGAATGGTACACACAAATATCTAACATTTGTGTAAACCTGAAGTTTGGCTGCACTAATCTAAAAGTGGTTCGATGATGTTTTTCTAACATAGGTTTACCAACTTGGTAGGTTTGGGACATGGTTTACACAAATGTCATTTACTGATCTATTTGGGGTCATGGTTTACATGAATAAACAAACTTTGTGTAAACTAGATGCTTGAGCACACATGATGGGTTTATGAGCATGGTTTACATGAATATTAAACATTTGTATTTGGCCCACAGATTCTAAAGTGCGCGGATGATGGTTTACGCTCATCTTACAATGGCTCACAATCATCTTAACATTAGGTTTCCCCAAAACATGTCGCAATCATTGTAAGCTAATTCAGTTAAGATGCCTCTTTAATGTTTGACGATATGACACAACATTACATAATGCCGTGCAAACCATCATTACAAGCGGGTCGTGGATTACACAATGCTCAAATTAACCTACGTAAACCGTAGAGACTATACTGCATGATGTTGCATATACCATCCGAGGCACCAAACCAAGAGTTGTTAGAAGTATTCGACCATGATGGATGAGTAAACCATCATTTCTGTGCCCAAGGAATGATCATCTAAATATGTTATGTTTACTCACATGCCTGCATCCAGTGTAAGAGACAACAAAGTTGATTCTGTAAAAGATGTCCCCTTAATGGGCAAAGATAGAAAAGTTCATTGAGGGGGGTGACATAGTAAAGAATCGAAGGGGGGGTCTAAAATTTTTAGTAATTCATATGATTAATTTAGGTATCAAGGTGTGTTCACCTAGGATAGGAGGTGTTAGGCCCCCTCGAGCTAGCCTTTCTTGAAAGTTCTCTTGCAGCGTCAGACATTAGGGAGGTGCCATTTACAGAATCAGCTTTTTTTTTTTTGAATACACAGTACAACTCAGACACTCACAACGCACGCACACTCACCCTATGACCGTACATACGCAAACCCTACCCTATGAGCATCTTCGAAGACTGAGCCGACAAATCCTCCAGATTGACAAAGTCACCACTGGCGCCTCGCTGTCGACGGCCACGTCGTCTATCGCTGAAAGCACAAATGCCGCTAAATCCTAGAAAATTCGCTCCCATCGGGAGTCGAACCTAGGACCTTAAAGGTGCTACTCGGGTGCCTTAACCACTAGGCCAAGACCCCTTTCACTTACATAATCAGCTTTGGCATTGTGGGTTACACTAGTTGGGACATGTTGTGTGTAAACCCAATGTGAGGATCTTGATTCCTTGGGCACATGAATGATGGTTTACTCATCCATCACAGTGGTTTACTTTTGAATAAAAATTTTCTATTTCATGCCTCTCTCATGGTTTACACACCATCGTGTGATACATCCTCTCAGGCTTACACAGGTTGCATCATGTATGCATAATCCATGACTCGTTTATCACAATGCTTTACGCGGTGCCATGTAGTTCTGTCTCACAACATCACACAATAAGGTGACATCTTTTATATCTTTGCCCCTCCTCACACTCTCTCTATATATATGAAACATCAACTTATGTGCATAAATTGGGGGTGTCTATTATATAGTTTTAGAACATCCTTCACAACGCACATATCCAAGGAGTCACTAGTAGTTGCGCTACCATGTAGAGTAGGCTAGTTAGTCATGGGAGTTAGAGTTGGGTTGAGAGCTTCGCCTACGTTCCGAAGTTGCTTTTGAAAGATCTGATATGAACTTTCTTGTATCTTTCTTTTTGTAAGACTTTGGATACTATTAATATCACTGCTACTTTATTACCTGCTTTTGAGTCCTTCAATTATTTATTGTGCCCCAGGGAATGCAAATTAGACATCATGTTTATGCACAAAGTTTTGCAACTGGTGTAAGCCACAATGCAAAACCCGATTAAGTCATGCATCCTTGATGTGGGAAGCCAGACATCACCACACGATGATGTGTAAATTATCAAGAAAAGAATCTTTTGGATTATACGATGCACGACATAACCTATGTAAACCAGAGAGACCATACTGCACAATGGTGCGTAAACCATTAGAGGCACTGAACAAAGGGTTGTAATGAATAAACTACATGATGCATGAGTAAACCATCATTTTCGTGCCCATTGAGTAGTCATCCTAAAATCAAGTTTACACACAACATCGTTGTAAACCATAAATAACCTAATTCAGTAAAAGATGCCTCCTTATTTTATGACGTTGAGACAACACTACAGGGTTCCTACGCTCACATTTCTCACAGCTCTTTTCTTTTGCCATCAACAAGAACATTTCGGTCCAAGCTTTCATGGATATAACTAAATAGAATCCCACTTCATGCTCCCTCTGTCCCTGATTGCCTCAGAGCAACTAGAAGAGTTACAGACATTATGCAATGAATATCACCTGCAACCAGACGAGAGGGACATTTGGTCATATGAGTGGGGCTCCAATTATGTCACTAGAAAGGCCTATCTAAAGATAATTGGCCCCCATGCTGCATCTCCTTGGTACACTTGGCTATGGAACTCCTGTTGCGTTCCTAAAATCAAGTTCTTCATCTGGTTGGTCTTCAAGGAAATAATCAACACCAGGAACTTGCTCAGGAGGAAAAATAGGGTGCTGCCTGACTACAGCTGTGTCCTATGTCAAAATGGCACTGAAGAGACTATGATGCATCTTCTCTTCAGTTGCCCTGTCAGTCGACAATGCTGACAATCAATTGGAATACAATGGAACACTAATGCAACAACTGATGACATGATGTTGCAGGCCCGGCAACAATTTGGCTCCAAAATCTTCAGAGAAGTATTTATGGTTGCATGTTGGAAGCTATGGTGCCATAGAAACTGCATTATTTTTGACAATGTCACTCTGTCTTTTGCTGCTTGGACCGTAGCTTTCAAATCTGATCTTGCTCTGATGGCCTACAGAGCTAAGAGTAGTACCAAACTCTTGTTAGATAGTTGGATGAGTAATCAACTTTAGTTCTTTTTCTCACTAGGGTCTTCTTTTGGGCTTGTGGCCTTGTAAAACGTAAATATTCTTTTCATTATTATTAATAAAAAAAAAATCAGTGGGGGCCTCCCCCACTGGTTCGGTCAAAAAAAAAAAGACATCAAACCTGATTAAGTAAATGATGCCGATGTGTGACCCACCGGGGCATCACTACATGATGCCACATAAACCATCAAGACAAGGGACTCATGTATATTATGCATGCATGACACAACTTGCATGTAAACCAGATAGACCGTACTACTCGATGATGCATAAACCATGCACCAATTAAAGGATCCTCAGGAGTAAACCAGCATGATGCATGAGAAAACCATCGTTTCGGTGACCAAGGAACAATCTTTGTGACATGAGATTTACGGACAATATATATTTCACAACTGTTGTGACTCATGACAACAAAGGCGATAAAGTAAATAATGCTTTCCCAATGTGTGATGCTACGAGACAACACTATACAATGTTATGAGTAAACAATCTTGTCAAGCCTGTCATAGATAATCCACAGTTCAACCTCTGTAAACCAGCCTACCATACGACATGGTCACGTGTAAACCAACTATGGAATGAAACAAAATGTTGATATTAGTAAACCGGCATGCCCCATGAGTACACCATAATTAAACTGCCCAAGTATTAGTTGTCTGGACGTTAGGTTTATGCACAACCATGACACCAAAGCTTATTAAGTAAATGATGCTGATGTGTGACCCAACAGAAAATCACTACATGATGCTACATAAACCATGAAGACAAGGGGCTCATGGATTATGCATCCATGACACAACTTGCGTGTAAACCATACATGTTATACTGCTCGATGGTGCGTAAACCAGGAACAAATTAAATAAGGTCCTCATTGAGTAAACCAGCGTGATGCATGAGTAAACCATCGTACCTGTGACCAGGGAACAATCTTTGTGACATGAGGTTTACAGACAATATATATTTCACAACTGCTATGACTCATGACAACATTGGCGACAAAGTAAATAATGCTTCCCCAATGTGTGACGCGAGACAACACTATACAATGTTATGAGTAAATCATCCTGCCAAGCGAGCCATAGATAGTCCACAGTTCAACCTCTGTAAACCAACATACCGTACAACATGCTCATGTGTAAACCAACTATGGAACCAATCAAAATGTGGCTATTAGTAAACCAGCATGCTCCATGAGCATACCATCATTATACTATCCAAGCCATCGAAGGCACCAAAAATAATGGTTATCAAAAGTAAACTAGTGTGATGTATGAGTAAACCATATTTTCAATGCACAATTAATGAGTATTCATCCTGATATCGTGTTTACACACAACATGTTGAAACCTGTGTAAACCTCGATGCACTAGTCAATTAATTGAAACGATGTGGAGTAGGATTGGTTGGCATTGGAGTTAGTGGTGAGTTGAGAGCTTGGCTCAGGTTCCAGAGTTGTCTTCAGAATTTATGGTGTGAGTTTTCTTTATTTTTTTCCTTCGAGTTCTTCCCGTGCCTAAGGGAATGGTCATTTTGACATTTGGTTGACGCACAACATTTTGGAACCTATGTAAACCATGACAACAAAGATGATTAAGTAAATGATGCCGATGTTTGACCCAGCATAAAATCACTGCATGATGCTACATAAACCATGAAGACAAGGGACTCATGGATTACACATGCACGACACGACTTGCGTGTAAACCATACAAGTTGTACTGCTCGATGGTGCGTAAACCATGCATCAAGTAAAGGTCCTTATTGAGTAAACCAGCGTGATGCATGAGTAAAGCATCGTTCCCTTGATGAGAGAACAATCTTTGTGACATGAGGTTTACGGACAATATATATTTCACATCAGCTGTGACTCATGACAACAAAGGCGACAAAGTAAATAATGCTTCCCCAATGTGTGATGCTGCGAGACAGCACTATACAATGTTATGAGTAAACCATCCTGCCAAGGAGTCATAGATAATCCACAGTTCAACCTCTGTAAACCAACATACCGTACAACATGCTCACATGTAAACCAACTATGGAACCAATCAAAAGGTGGCTATTAGTAAACCAGCATGCCCCATGAGTATACCATCATTATACTGCCCAAGCATTAGTCATTTGGACGGTAGGTTTACGCACAACCTTTTCCCAACCGTTGTAAGCCATCAAAGGCACCAAAAAAATGGTTATCAATAGTAAAACAAAAGTGATGTATGAGTAAACTATATTTTTATGCACAATTAATGAGTATTCATCCTGATATTGGGTTTACACACAACATGTTGCAACCTATATAAACCTCGACGCACTAGTCGATTCACTGAAAGGATGTGGAGTAGGATTTTTTGGCATTGGAGTCAGTGGTGAGTTGAGAGCTTGGCTCAGGTTCCAGAGTTGTCTTCAGAATTTCTGATGTGAGTTTTCTTTATTTTTTTCCTTTGAGTTCTTCCCGTGCCTAAGGGAATGGTCATTTTGATATTCGGTTGACGTACAACATTTTGGAACCTATCTAAACTATGACATCAAAGCTGATTAAGTAAATGATGCCGATGTGTGACCCAGCAGAAAATCACTACATGAAGCTACATAAACCAAGAAGACAAGGGACTCATGGATTACGCACGCATGACACAACTTGCGTGTAAACCATTCAGGTTGTACTGCTCGATGGTGCGTCAACCAGGAACCAATTAATTAAGGTCCTCGTTGAGTAAACCAGCGTGATGATGAGTAAACCATCGTTCCCATGATGAGAGAACAATCTTTGTAACATGAGGTTTACAGACAATATGTATTTCACAACTGCTATCACTCATGACAACATTGGCGACAAAGTAAATAATGCTTCCCCAATGTGTGACGCTGCGAGACAACACTATACAATGTTATGACTAAACCATCCTACCAAGCGAGTCATTGATAATCCACAGTTCAACCTCTGTAAACCAACATACCGTACAACATGCTCACTGCATGATGCTACATAAACCAAGATGATTAAGTAAATGATGCCGATGTTTGACCCAGCATAAAATCACTGCATGATGCTACATAAACCATGAAGACAAGGGACTCATGGATTACACATGCACGACACGACTTGCGTGTAAACCATACAAGTTGTACTGCTCGATGGTGCGTAAACCAGGCATCAAGTAAAGGTCCTTATTGAGTAAACCAGCGTGATGCATGAGTAAAGCATCGTTCCCTTGATGAGAGAACAATCTTTGTGACATGAGGTTTACGGACAATATATATTTCACATCAGCTGTGACTCATGACAACAAAGGCGACAAAGTAAATAATGCTTCCCCAATGTGTGATGCTGCGAGACAGCACTATACAATGTTATGAGTAAACCATCCTGCCAAGGAGTCATAGATAATCCACAGTTCAACCTCTGTAAACCAACATACCGTACAACATGCTCACATGTAAACCAACTATGGAGCCAATCAAAAGGTGGCTATTAGTAAACCAGCATGCTCCATGAGCATACCATCATTAAACCAGCATGCTCCATGAGCATACCATCATTAGTCCTCTCGACGTTAGAATTATGCACAACCTTTTTAGAACCGTTGTAAGCCATCGAAGGCACCAAAAAATGGTTATCAAAAGTAAACCAGAGTGATGTATGAGTAAACCATATTTTCAATGCACAATTAATGAGTATTCGTCCTGATATCGGGTTTACACACAACATGTTGAAACCTGTGTAAACCTCGATGCACTAGTCGATTCAATGAAAAGATGTGGAGTAGGATTGTTTGGCATTGGGGTTAGTGGTTAGTTGAGAGCAAGGTTTACCCTTTCGACCAGATCGCTCCAACCGACGGCGACCGATACACTCGATTTTACCGGTTATCGCGATAACCGAACGATTATCGAATAAAAATTCAAAACCCAAATTTTGAATTTGAAAACCTTGAAACCGACCGATTTTTTCGGTAATCGACCGATTTTGGTCGGTAACCGGTCGGTTCCCGAGTTAGTGGTAAGTTGAGAGCTTGGCTCATGTTCCCGAGTTGTCTTCAGAAATTTAGGTGTGAGTTTTCTTATTTCTTTCCTTTTGTAAGACTTTAAACATTATAAATAGAAATGGTATGTTTCTACTTATTTTGAGTCCTTCAAATATTCCCCGTGCCTAAGGGAATGGTCAGTTTAACATTTGGTTGACGCACAACTTTTTGCAACCGGTGTAAACCATGACATTAAAGCTGATTAAGTCAATGGTGCCGATGTGTGACCCAGTAGGGCATCACTACATGATGCCACATAAACCATCAAGACAAGGGGCTCATGGATTACACATCCGCGACACAAGTTGCATGTAAATCATATAGACCATACTGCTGGATGGTCCATGGCACCAATTAAAGGGTCCTTAGGAGTAAACTAGCGTGATGCATGAGTAAACCATCATTTTCGTGACCAGAGAACAATCTTTGTGACATGAGGCTTACTGACAATATATATGTTACAAACTATGTAACTCACGATGACAAATGCGACAAAGTAAATAATGCTACCCCAATGTGTGACGCTGCGAGATAGCACTATACACTGTTCTGCGTAAACCATTCTGCCAAGCGAGTCGTATCCACAGTGCAACCTCTATAAACCAACATACCGTACAACATGGTTGCATGTAAACCAACTATATAACCAATGAAAAGGTGGCTATTAGTAAACCAGCATGCCCCATTAGTATACCATCATTATATGGCCCAAAGATTAGTCTTTTGTACATTATGTTTACGCTCAACCTGTTCACAACCTTTGTAAGCCATCGAAGGCACCAAAAAATTGTTATCAGAAGTAAACTAGAGTGGTGTATGAGCAAACCATATTTTTCGTGCAGAATGAACAATCATCCTGATATTGGGTTTACGCACAACATGTTGCAACCTGTGTAAACCGTGACGCATAAGTCGATTCAGTAAAAGATGTAGAGTAGGATTGTTGACCATTGGAGTTAGTAATCAACAGAGTTGTGTGTAAACCATCAAATTCAAACAATTAAAGGTATTTATTAGGAATAAACAAGCATTTAGTTGTCCAATGAGCGAGCAATCCTCGTAACATTCGGTTTATACACAACATGTCGCAATCGGTGTAAGCCACTGTAACAGCTTGAATATTCTGAATTCTGAATAGTTTAATTAATCATTCTATTTCCTTTTTGAACTTTGGATCTCCTTGGCTAATTGGACAATTAAATATTCTATCATTAAAAAATGGAACTAGGTTTTTTTTATTGTTTGCATCGCGTGCTCATTGTTTTAATATTAATTTGTCGATGAAATCATGCAAAGAATCAAAAAAAATCTGGCTCCATTTTTCAATCATAAACAATGCAACAATGTACATTGGGCCAAGATTCAAACTCTAATGTATCCTATGGATTGAGATAAAAAAGTTGAAAACAATTGCAAAGTGGTAATAGTGTGTCACAGACATGATTTTTCAAAATCGTAGTGTGTTACGGACAAACTCGATTTTGTTGGTGTGTTACGGACAAAGCCACCTTTTATCAGTGTGTCTCAGACAATTTTGCCATATAATAAATATGGCTTTCCTTCCCACGTCATTACATTAACTCAATAGGAAACTGCCTAAAATATTTTCATCTCCTTCCTTTACTCTCTCCTGTTAACCAAGAGTTTGCTTCCGCTTGTGACTTTCTTTTGTTTTATTTATATTTCATTCACCTTTTCAATGACATTCCACATATAACCGCATTTTATATGCGGGTTGCTACAGCCACAGCCACAAAACCGATTCAGTAAATGATGGATCGCTAATGTAAACGTTGGTGTGACGCTGTGAGAAAGCATTGACGAGTGAGTCGTGGTTTACACAATGCATGCCAAAAATGGGTAAAGTGGTTGAGTAAACCATCTTTCCATTGCCCAAGCCCAATCAATTGTCGTCCTGAGTAGGTTTACACACATGTCGCAACCAACATAAGCCACAACCACATAGTTGACTCAGTAAATCATGCCTCGCTAATGTATACGTGGTTGTGTACACAACACCACACGATGGATTATGCAACGAAACATTTTTATCTGTAAAAGAAACACATTGAAAGTGTTTTTTGCAAAACAACGTAATTCTTCCATGTTGCACCTTGAACGGCTTGTGAATGCGTCGGCAAAGCGGCTCGCATGGAAAACATGTCGATAGGGATGTCATCTTCCACTGAAAGAATAAATATCACAAAGGTGCAAAACCTATGTCAAGTATGAGACTTGAATCCAGGTGGCTTGGTTCCACCACAAAGAACCTTACCAACTAAGATATGCCCGCACTGCAGTTGGGACACAATTATTGATTCAATATCGTCATAAACAAATCATGGAAACTGCATTATAGAAGGGCCACAATAAAATTCTGATAAAATTGGAAATTGCTAAGACGTGGAGTAATTTTGAGTTTGGAATTGAAGGGGGCCCATATATGGCAGGCTGTACCATAACACGAAAGCAGCTTTTCTTGCTGCGTTACTCCCTCCCTCCCTCTCTCTCTCTCTCTGTGCAAGTTATGGCTAATGTACATCTCTCTCTCTCTCTGTCTCTCTTGGGCCTTCAGTAATAAGTTATGTTTAGTTCTTTCACTGGAACAATGAACGAAGGCATTTAAGGCTAATCTATCCTGCAAGTTATGGCGAATGTACATATTGATTGCAAAAACCAACAAATTAGAATTTGGAATGTTTTTACAGGTCAGTGGATAGGACAATTATTATTAGTGCAACTTTTGTTTCTGGGTCATGGAATATTCGGAGATGAATTGTTTCAGCAGTGACTACACGACTTGTTGGGATTTCAGACTTACGACAATAATGATATTTCTATCATCAGAAAGAGCATATTTATAGGATTCACAATTCATTATTTCAATAGCCAATAGTTAATTAAACAGTTTGCAAGCTACTCTGGAATTATATTAAACAAAACCACACTAATATTTTACAGTTGTTATATATGGACAGTGCATGTGGTAAATTTCAGTCAACACACTGTAATATGATCAGTCCAATCACTTCGTTTACTGAGTAGGATATTAGTAGAAACTAAAGACAAGGACAAGGACATGTCTTAGCAGTCCCAATACAGGTCTCGAAGGACAAGGACATCGTCAGCGGTGAACTTACAGACTACGACATATTCACCATCAGCATATCTTTCATATTTTTTTTTGACCGGGAATATATCTTTCATTTTAGCCTGATATCTGATTATGAAAACACTGATCCTTTTCAATGATATATCTAAAAAAAATATTAATAAAAGAAGGGCATGTACACTGACAAAAATGGCAATAGAAAGACTTCTGAAAGACATGATGCTCTTCTCTCACCTTATGTGTGTTCTTGACATATGAATTCTGTCACCTTTTATTTCATCCGATATGTGTCATTTCAATGTGTGTTCTTTCACCTCTGCATTCTTTCATCTGATGGCAAGGAAAAACAATATAGCTAAAGTTGTTCAGAGTATAATGCCAGCCAGGCCATTCCATGTAGAACTCTGCTACTGAAATCTGATTCTACAAAGACATGGTATTCTTCTTTCACATATTCCGCAGATGTGTGCTGTTTCATCTCTTCCATCCAAATTCAGGAAACCTCACCAAGTCGTCTTGTGTAGCCAAGATCCACATGGTCAAAGTTTCCTGGTTTCTGCCTCCATTGCCAGAATTTTCTATCGTGTTCTATTTGCTGCTGAAAATAATAAACAGCAGGAGAGCAATGGGGGCTCAGCAAGAAGTGGTTTCCACTGAATATTCTCCCCTCTATGTGTGCTTGACTGACAAATAAAATTCGGGTGGGCATCAAACAAAATGTGAGAAAAGAATCTGTTTGCGGATCAACAGCTATATCAATGAAAAGTGGCAGCAAAAAGACAGTATCACGGTTAATGTAATAATCACCAGGGCACTCCAATTTCACTAAAGTTTTATGCATTTAAGATACTTGGCTAATTCAGACAAATTTCCAGCAATTACATTGCCAATCAGATTTAGTTTTATTAGTACAGATACTCGTACGGATCCCATGGCTGTGGGGATCGAGATTCAGCTCACCATTCTGCAAATCTGGAAGATGGCCAGCGGCTAGTCGTCAAGAACTCATGCTCCTGCGCATACACAGGAACAGATTTATGAAATCTTGGAGAGCACCACCAGAAGGTTCCGGTCGCCGTTACCCTGAGCCATGCATTTTGCCGGTGGCTTAAACATCTCTCTCTCTTCCACCCCCCCCCCCCCCCCCCCCCCCCCCCCCCCCTCCATGGGGCGGCACGCATCTCGCTTCTGAAGGAACGATGTGGGAAGAACCAGCAGCTTCCGGCTGGCAGATTCGTCTCGGTCACCTGATATCGTCAGCACCTCGCCGGAGTTTTCTTTCTTGCGGGCGGCACAAAGGGAAAGGGTGGAAACGACAGATTACGGAAGGAAAAATCAGGCACGGTTAGTCTCCGTTATGTTTCTGAGGTTAAATGACAGCAATACCCTTGAGATCATTTTTTCTCCCAGGCGTAAAGGGTCTACGAGGTGCCAATTGGCCTGTGTCAATTGGAGCCCTCTGATTGGCTGACCTCACTGAAGAATTGACGAAAAACGAAACCTAGCCTTCATTGCTCGGTGAAACTCACCAGTTGAAAGAAGACAACATCAAAGGCCCATTAAAAGAAGATTGTGATGGGGGGGGGGGGGGGGGGGGGGGGGGGGGTTCAGTGTGCATTTGATGTTTTACACCCACCATTGGGATACATACCGCTCAGTACAAAAGATCACATATATGTTTTGCTCTATTTAGCAACAATGTTCTTGTGGAGCGAGATAAAGTCGTGTGCTCATTTAACCAATGAAATAAAGAACTTGACAAAAGTTGATTCCACCAGGTATACATCAATAGAGCCTTTGAGAAACATCAGAGCATTTTGGAGCTCCATGGAGTACTGTATATATATGATACGACATGAATAAAATACCTACTTCACGAAATATGGATCGCTTGGTTATTCATTCTTCAGTAGTGGGTGTGAGAGGTATCAGGACATTTTCTCGTCTGATATTACTAGTTGGTGCGGCACAGGATCAATCATTGGTTACTTCTTTTTTGCCCTTGGCTGAGAATATTCTGGCTGCATTGTGAAGTCCAACCCTCATACTGATCTTGTGTCGGTGTCTGATCCAGATGCGGTTAAAGTCGTGCCGAATCTCACAGACATTCTGCGTCTCCGTGGTTTGGGTATTGCAGCTGATTTGTTCTTGGTGAGCTTGCTTATTGGATTATGGTTGGTGGCCTTATCACGGTTTGCATGTACAACAAACCACATAATCTTGTAGGTGATGTTGTTCTTGGTGTCAAATCTGGAAAACGTGAACGCCACTCCCCGTACTGACTTATTTATCAAAACCATTGATGTCGGTTAACATTTGGGGACATTTTGTCTTCTGGTATCACTACTTGGCTTAACCTAGATGAAGCATGATCGATAGTGACCTTTTGTGGTGGGATTCTTTAGCCAGTCCTGTAAAAACTGTATGTGAAAGCTTTTTGGTATATGTCCATGTTATCAAGCTCAAACACCGTAAATGGTATCGATATATAGTTAAAATTGAATTTAACTTGGAAGTAAAATTTCGCAGTCCAATACTTTTAATGTGGTTGTTCATCTCCATGTTACTTCTCATTTTACACTATGGATATGGCATTCTTTAAGTTTCATAGCTTACAGGTTCATTATTGAAGTTTAAATGTCTGTCTTTCCCTATAAGATTAGCTTGTTGAGAGTAGTTGGTGGTGCACGATAGGTCAATGTAGATCAGAGTCGCTAGAGGGCTAAAAAACATGAGAAAATCCCTTACTTGGCCTGACTTTAAGTTTTTGTTCCTTCCATGACCCATCTGTTAGTTTTTGTAGGTGATGATGTTAAATGGCAGGCGAAATGATCATTTTGCCCTCAAACATCTGCCAATATATGGGTTTGTTTTCACTCCCCGGGAGGCAGCTGACTAGGCCAGCTGCACGTGTCCGAAATGTGAACGTTATGCCGATTAACCTTCTTACTAAATTCAACGAATAATATTATCTAATACTTCACTTTGGACAACAATGAGCATGCAATGCTGCTGAAAAGTGTAATCATCAATCAGTTTGGCCCCAACTGAGACATGTCCCCGGTTCCTCAGCCGGCAGAAAACTGTAAAACGAGCTTCAGCTCATTGGATGGATTCTCAAACTGAGCCACCAGTGTACTCTGAGTCACTGCCACCTTCCTCTGCAACGTCCGTCGCTCCAGTCTGTCTTGCAAATTTGACGGCGACGACCGAGGAGGCCGAATGGCGAGGTAGGATAAGCAGAGGAGGAGCACACATCTCAACCAGCCAAAGCTGCCGACTGTCGGCCATCTCCACTGATCCAGAAGAAAGGTACGAGTCGACGACGTGCTCGCCAGCGTACTCGACGCCCAAGCCCGCCATCGAGCTCTGCCGTGCCACGTTATGCTGTCGCGCTTCCAGAATGGACAGTTCATGAAGGAAGCCGCGCCAAGGCTGCAGGCACGCCGCTGGTGCTCGCCGGAGCGCCGACGTATTCCGAACGCCACCCCACGCCTGCCGCTCGTTGGGAGGCGCTACGGCTGCAACCAAGTCCCGTGGAGAGCGCCGTGGCCGGACACGACTGACTGGCTGCGTACCCGGACGAGGTCAATGCTCTGTTTTTCTCCTCTGCCTACAACTGCCAATCGACCGTGACTGAAAAACCGATCTCATGCTGATACTACACACCACATATATTAGCACCCTGAACTATTTTTCATTTTAACCAGTTTATATATTAGCACCTCCTCGCAGGAGACTGCTGATCAAGCGCTACTGAACATGTGGAACGAAACAATGCCATTACAGTCCTCTTGCCTGAATTTTGAGTGAATTGCACTGTGGGTCCTTTAACTTTTTAACGATTCCCATCCAAGTCTAGCAACTCTCAAATCGTCCATCTAGGTTCAGGATCTATTTTAGTTGCTCAACTTAGGTCCAAAACTCCCCCCGCACGTAATTAGCGCAGACGTGGCATTGTCCACGTGTGATAGCAGTCACGTGCGATCTGCGTGAGGGAGTTTGAGGGCCCTGAACCGAAACCGCGTCCATGGCTTTTTTACATGCGGCCCCTCCAGGTCTCTCTCGTTCTCACTTGTGCGCAACAGAGGGAGTTCGAGGGCTGCGACCCGTGAGGCGGCGAGAGGCGAGAAACCGCGGCGGCAGGGGAAGGAGCGGGGGTTGGAGATTGGAGGTGCCTTCTGGACGCGCATGGCCTAGATCATTGGGCGAGCTCATCGGAGGTTCAAGACCTCGGAGAGGCTGAGCCATGGCGGGGTGGTTGCGGCAAGAAGGTGAACCGGCTCCAACGTATGGTGAGTGTATCCATGAACTCACTGATGTGCTTCGTAGTTTTGATGGTGTGGTGATGTGCAGTTCACATATCGCTACTTGAGTAGTCAATTTTTTTTTATTAGGGTTAGGTTTTGGTTTGTTGTGGCTGAAATTGACACACGGTTTTCATGATTAGGGCCTGATTCTTCAAATTTCACGGTAGAAGTGCACCATGGTGGATTTTTCTTGGGGCCAGTCGTTCCTACATTGATGGAAAGGTGTCCTGGTTTGATAATATGAAACCTGAGCTGCTGTGTTACCTTTCAATTGAGGAGATAATGGTGTTGCTTGATTACCGGTTGGATGTTAAAGTATATTGGTTGCTGCCTGGGTGGGGATTATCTGATGGTCTACGCATAGTAAGTTCAGATGAGGAAACTGTAATCATGCAGCAGCTTGTTCATAAGGTCAAGAACTTGGTGTTGTACTTCGATCACCACAACTATATAGGAAGCCAATCCAATTGGGAAGATGTTGTGGCCAATCCAGTTTAACCAGCTTTGGGACTATGGAAATGAGGTTAGGAGGTCAAATCCAGAGAGTACTTAGGTTCTGTGTCAGGCACTTGTACTCTAACTTCCAAGTTCACTTCAAAGGAGAAAATCTGAAGAATCAGTTATGGGCATGTGCAAGATCAAGTTCAGTTTCAGAGTGGAATGCAAACATGGAAATCATGAAGTCACTGAACATTGATGCATATGAATGGTTGGAGAAAATGCCTCCAAATACATGGGTAAGAGCTTTCTTCAGTGAGTTTCCCAAGTGTGACATTTTACTGAACAATAGTTGTGAGGTTTTCAACAAATACATCCTGGATGCTAGAGAACTCCCAATGCTTAGTATGTTGGAAAGAATTAAGTGTCAGCTCATGACTAGGCATTATAGCAAACAGGAGGAGATGAGGGACAAGTGGACAGGGACAATCTGCCCCAAGATTAGAAAGAAGGTGGCAAAAAATGCAGATATGGCCAACACTTGCTATGCGCAACTAGCTGGTCAAGGTGTTTTTCAGGTTCAAGACAGAGGAAAGGAGTACATTGTCGAGTTAAACACCAAGCACTGTGACTGTAGGCGGTGGGACCTAACAGGCATACCATGCAGCCATGCAATTTCTTGCCTTAGACATGAAAGGATCCCTCAAGAGTCAGTTGTTGCTACCTGCTACAGCATTGAGGCATTTGGTAACGCTTACAGCTACAACATATGGCCATGTAATGACAAGAGCATGTGGCTGCATGTTGAAGGACCAGAGATTCTACCACCGAAATATGAGAAGAGGATTGGTAGGCCACCAAAGTCAAGGAGAAAAGCACCACATGAAGTCCAAGGAAAAAATGGCCCCAAATTGTCAAAGCATGGTGTTACCATTCGTTGCTCTCACTGCAAAGGTACAGGTCACAATTCAGCTACATGTGAAGACAAGAAGGCAGGACTACCACCAAAGCAGCTGTCTACAAGGAAGCCAATGCCTGTACAAACAACTAGTGATACTGCAGTTATCACTCAGGTAACAATTGTCACTTTTTACATATTTTACAACCACTAGATCACATCTGAAATCATGAAAATTAATGTTTACAAGGAATTTATCCAACCTGAAACATATGGAAGCCAACCCCTCATGTCACAGATGAGTAGCACCATGGTCGGCCAGATGGAGGAACAGGTTGATTCTCTTTCACAAATGTTTTTGTAGGCTGTTAGTTCATACTGTCATTTTTTTGTCTAAATAATATTACCATGGCAGGCTTCGCAGCAAAGGAGGCACGAACCTGTAGCTCAACCAATGCCTGATTGCGCCTACATCATTGCCAATCGTCCTATTCCAAGGCCTGCTCCTGTTACAACTGCAACCAAGGCTGGAAAATTGGCAAAGCGCAGGGCACCTAAGGAGAAAGGAGGACAGGCAAAGAAAAAGAAAAACTGAATGCAATTGCAAGATTCTGAACAATGGTGGATTTTGTTGGCTGTTGTGCAGCGGGACAGATAGTTGTCTTTTGTGCATGAAACATAGTTTCCTGCTTTTGTAACACTTCTTTTGTAGCACCAAACATTGTATGGATGCTTAGTGTAGTTCTTTGGTGATAGTGACCGCTTCGAGCAGCAAAATTGACTGTTAAATGAATTTGGTTGTCAGTTTCCTCCCTCTTACTATTATCTGGTATTCCAAACTGAATATGGTTGAGAAAATATTGGGGCGGTACGTACGTACAGGCCGCCGGAGCACTACCTCTTCGCCTATCTGACGAGCTGGCTTCAGCATGTCAAACATGGGAAGCAAGAGAAGCCAATGTGCAAAATTCCAACACTATAGGGGTCGATGTGCAAAAATCCAACACAACAAGGCGCCAATCTTCGCTGCTGGGCGCCAATTTTCCCGCCAAAGCAGACGTGGACACTGCCACGTCAGCGCTACTTACGTGCTGGGGGGTTATGGACCCGAGTTGAGCAACTTAAATAGATCCTGGACCTAGATGGACGATTTGAAAGTTGCTGGACCTGGATGGGAATCGTTAAAAAGTTAAAGGACCCACAGTGCAATTCACTCCTGAATTTTACATAGGTGCTCGTCCACCACACGTCCATCGTTGACAAGCCCTGTGAGTCGATTATTGGTCACGGAGAATGCTTTAGTAACATATTTTTCTCTGCAGACTACCTGGACTTGAACTTGCTACCGGCTGTCACAAGAGATGGTTGTTCTGAATTAATGTGTCAATTACTGTTCTTGGAGACGTTTATACATCTAAAATGTCTGCAAGAGAAACAGCATAATGTATATAATATTCAGATCTAAAATGTCTGAAATGACTGCAGGAGTTTCCACACACCATAGTGATACGTAATGAGTATAAACGATCACATGTACTATTTTCTCTAGTTATTTATGCATGTACTCTTTTTTTTTTTTGCGAAGATTTATGCATGTACTCGACACTAGTTAAAGCCACATGCTTAATGAACAAGGAGAGAAGAAGAAAAAGAACTGATGAGCACTAATCACATTATGTGTGTATTTATTGGGGTGTCACCAATACGCCGTCCATTATCATCACTTTAGAAACATGAGAGCTTTATGAAATTCCAAGAGATCTATATGATACTTGACTATAGAAAATGATATGAACTTGCTTTCTGAAGAATGTACCACTTACTGGATCATTCAATCTTTACCGATGGGTATGAGAGGTACAGGGAATAGGTAGTTCACTGATAATTACTCGTGCAGTCGAGCATTGTTGCTCAGTGGAATTTTCAAGCCGAATTTCCACCTAAGGTCCAGCAGTTCTCATGGATCGCCCTTGGGAGCTCAACGTCAGCACATGTTGACAAGATCCCAGCCGAGGCAAGCAATTGAGTTGCAGCCGGGGTCGAAAAACTTGGCAGGTTAATGGCGCGAACAGGCTACCAGTAGTTTCTAGCGCAAATTATGAGTCGATTTCTGTTATGTGAAATACAACCTCGTGCCTTGGCAAGCAAAATGGTGCATGGCGCGGGTTTCTGTCTATTGTGACAAGAAAACTCACCCTTTATTCACTTGCATAGTTTGTGCAACATTGAAAGTATTTTCATATTTTCATGAAAGTATTTACATGTTTTGATGTTGACAGTACTTTCATTTTTTTTGTTGCAGTTTTCATCATCAGGACGAGCAACACAAGTCCATTCTCGTCAAGCATGCGAGTTGGAAATTGGTCTCTGAAAACGCAATATAATACTTTGGCTGCAGACCACCTGACACCAAACTTTGCTACTAATCCCCTGTCTGTGTATCGTCGTTGCCTTAGACGCGAATGGAACAAGTGATGCAGTTTCAGCAGAACATGACTGTGTCAGTGATGGTTGTTCAGAATTAATATTTCATTTCAATGTTCTTGGCTCACGGCTTTGGACGTTTATACATCTTAAGGGATGATATATATCCAGTATGATTTCTCCGGGCTCTATACACATCTAAAATGACTGGAGTTTTCAGTGTGCGCATATGATGTTTTCCACCCACTCTAGCGATACGTACTAAGTACAAGGGATCACACATGCGCTATTTTCTCTATTTAGTGACAACTACTTGGCACTACTTAAAGTCATGTGCTTACTGAACAATAGGGGAAGAAAAAAGAAGAACTGACAAATGGTAATCACATCAAGTGTGTATATATAGGGTGTTGTTGATATGCAAAACAATCTCAGCTCAAAGAGATATGATACATGAACTAGAACTTTAGAAGTCGATTCTGTACACATGCTTGTTGAAGCATGCACCCCTTGTTGTTTCCATTGATAGGTGTGGGAGGTACTAGGAATAGGTTGCTAACCAACTTTGAGGAAAGCTGCATTTGGACATAAAAACATTGAGCATGATATCATGTTCCGTGCGCTGGCCATGCAGGAATCGGCCAAGTGTCCAGGCCGGTCTCGCACAGTCTAACGAAGACATCCAACAGCCAAGAAGCCGCCGTGCAACCCTCTGTCAGTTTAATGCCGTCCAAATGCCTGCTGAGCGTGGCCCTTGCTTGTCGAGAGGTGCTACGACTGCAACGCAGTCTCATGGGGAGCACGGTGCGAAAGGCTAGTGTCCACTTGCGTCCATGACAATTTCATGTTGATTGAGAATCCTTCATTTAGTTTTGTTGTCTCAACATGTGAGATGAAACAATTTCATTTCAGTCTTATTGTCTGATCTTTGCATATTTTGACTGACGATGACAGCAGGCAGGGGCTATATAAATCCATCATCGATAAGTCTGCAAGATGTAAATCGGTTACAGAAAATGTGTTACAATATTTTGGCTGCAGACCAGTTGGTACTGAGAATGTCTGAATGCACTACTAATCCTTAATCTGCTCATCGTTTCCTTAGCCAAGAATGACATGACACGGATGCAGTTTAGGCATATGACCGTGTCTTGTTTTGAATGAATGTTTCAGTTCGCTTTTCTTGGCTGAAGACTCTTAAATGACGGCAACAGAAACAACATTTGTCTACACATCTGGTATGATTCCCTGGCTCTATATTCTAGAGCTTTTTCAGTGTCCAGTGATGTTTTGCACCCACCATAACGATAAATACACAATCCAGAACAAGAACTGACATGTACTTTTCCCTCCTATTTAGTGACACATGCTTTTGGTACTAGTTAAAGACTTGTACTTACTGAATAAAAGGAGAAAAAAAAGGAATTGTCCAGTGGGCATCATGTGTGTGTGTGTATATATATATATATGAATTGAGATGTCTCCAATATGCAGTCCAACCTCGGCCCTAAAAGGTGCTAGCCCGTGCGGACACACAGATTGATGTGCTAGTATCAATATAACCGATGTACAGATTCACTCCATATTATTTATGATTGCTTCTTAGGCATATCACCGACAATCATAACCCGTGCGTAGCCTTTTGGGGCCCCTGTGCGAAACACACAATGAGGCCCTATTCATGTTGAGCCTGGGCGAACCTTTCGATTCCAAAGATTCTTTATTTATGCGTCCTTTTCACAACTGGAGTCGTATTTTAAAAATTTAGAAGACATAAGAAATGAAAACATCTCACTTCGTTTCAAAAACAAAAACATCTTACTTGTTTACATACACAGGAAGAGCAAAATTAATTAAAGAAGTATTTGTATGTAGGAATGCATTAGTACAGAAGCAGCCTTTTGAAGTCAAGGCAAACGTTGGGATTTAGAAAACAAATGTTGAAAACAGTAGGGTTAGAAGTATCGTGATTCAGCACTAGTAGTTTATTATACTGCCTGCCTAGCTAAGTTACCGAGCTAGTAGAAAGCTGCAAACCGGAACGGAACTAAGCAATTTTGCAAGAAGGATAGAAAATCAGTTATATATTAAACCTTATGTGATGTCATGGAGTTATTAAAACCTAATCCAAATGAAGCCACTTATGACTACGGAGAATTTGTGATTTTGCTTGCTGGCTAGCAAACGAAACTGCAGGAACTAAGAACCTTAGTAGACTGCGTTGCAATATGCGCTAGCAAAGGAAGACAAGTTCGCAGGAGAAGACGTTCGCTCATAGGCACACAAGACAACAAGCAAAAATATTTGGACGAGGTGCTCGAAGTGAATGTTTTCTACTGCTACTGTCCAGCAAGCTGCTCTTAGGATGGCCTTGCAACACCAGCGCCCGCAGAGATCCTGCAATGGATTTTAATTGGCCCAGATGGACTACTGACGGCGTTCAAGCATGCATGCACGAAGAGAAACAAAATCGAGGGCAGAGTCTCCAGACCTTGATTCATTGTTGGCGTCATAATTAATCATGCACCCAAATGTGTATTATTTTACCAAGAGGCAAGTCAACTTTGGAGAAAACAATTTCTTCTTTTTCAATTACTTTTGTTCAGGTTTGGGTAGTATTGACATATTACTTTTGTTCAGGCTTGGGTAGTACTTAGATATACCAGTTGCATGTACACGTGATTCTCTCAATTTTCCATCTACCATTGACTAAGAAGTTGTAGACCCAGAACATATTTCTTGCAAATATAGTTGAAGAAATTAAAAACATGTGGAATGATTCAGCTTGCATTAGGGGGTGTGGCTGTCAAAAAACGACTTTCTTGCCAGCATTCCTAAAAAACAAGGGTTGATCCCTCACTTCTTTAGGGTACACATAAAAATGTTCCAAAAAAAGACTTCATGTTGATATACGTCAAGAGTTACAAAATAGACAATTATATACATTTTCCTATGGGTGGTATACATATATAGAAAAGTCTACTAGAACAGACAACGGTAGCGACATCGTTCTAGAGTGAACAGTAGTTAAATAGAATTATAGTGTATCTAATCTGCCATAGAAATTAATTCTTTAGAATAAATTGAGCAAGTATGTATGCCAACTCATCATTAATTTTCAGGATTATTGTGTTTCTACCCTTGGTTTGCATCTTAATTGCGATTTTACCTCTCATTTTCCAACTTTGCGATTTTACCCTTAGTTTTTCAAACTTAAGCAAAAACTTACCCCTATGGTTGCGATTTTACCCCTGATTTGCTTCAAAACCAGGGGTAAAATCGCAACCATAGGGATAAGTTTTTGTTTACGTTTGAAAAACCAGGGGTAAAATCACAAAGTTGAAAAAAGAGGGGTAAAATCGCAGATGGAAACCAGGGGTAGAAACGCAAATGCCCCTTAATTTTCAACTCATCGCATATTACATTTCATACAGAAACAATGTAGGGGCATTCTAAAATTACGGACATTTGAGGAAAAGGAAAATAATAGTTGATATCATGATGATCATGAGAAAACCACATATTAGAAAATAAGGAACTCCTAGAGTTTATCATTGATTGAGATTCAAAGGAAAGGATTTGAACTTTCAACATGATTTAGTATTATGGAATAATTAGATTCATCCTACTATCATTATGAAACATTATGAAAAAATTAGTTTAAAATCCTCAACATGTTTGAAAACTTACCCTCCATTGAAATTTAAACAATAACCCAAAATACCTATATATATTCGTCCAAAATCTCCGAACATGCTTTAAAACTATGCACCATTGCCATTGAAAAATAACCCAAAATATCTTTTATGAGTTTATGAGGACATATCAGGTGCACATAGAGTATTTGGTGCACATGTGCACAAACTTTTTAGACCGTAAGATCTAATCTTGATGGCCTAAAATATTGGAAGTTTGAAAAATCTCAGCCATGATTTTAGCAACCATAAACCCGGATTGTGTTTCCAAAAACATTTGCTTCACAATGGAAATTCCCACATATGATTTTAGATGTGTAGATGCAATCCAATGGCTCTTAATGAGTTTGTGCACATGTGCACCAAATACTTCTTGTGCACCTGATATTTCCCCATAAATTATGTACTATATATTGTTGTCACGAAAACTATCAAGTGGAAGTAACAGTGATAAAAAAATAATCATCAGATAGAGGTTAATAGTAGCTGCGGAAATGCGCAGGCCGACATACTAGTTACTATATATATGACACTAGAATTAGAACTTTGGAATATACCTACTTTCAAAGCATGCGCCACTTGCTAGATCATTCATCTTGATTGTTGGTGTGAGAGGTATCAGGAATAGGTTGGTCAGATGGTTTGAGGATCATTGTCTTACAAGTGTCCTCGTTTGGTGGAGTTTTGAAGCCTGCATAACGAAAATTCCTTTTCTAGGTGTTGCTTCATCAGTTTCTGTTCGCGCTGCAATTTTTAGGTCTGATAACAAAAACTACTGCAAGATACGCAATATAATCTCTGGAATATGCATGGTTTACACATGGGCTTTACATTGTCATATGATAGGGATAGTAACAGTGAATTTGATGTGTATGTTTTTTTTCTCAAGAAACGTCCATTTAATTAATTGTTCCCATTAATTGTTCAAAAAGATAATCCATTAAGTTAGGAAATTAACACCCGAAACATTTTAGAGAAAAAAGAAGAGTTAACAAGTGAGTTGTAAATGATCAAACAACAACTATAATTAAGTGCAGCAAGGATAGAAATTAAATTTTAATTTTTATAAGTTTAGGAAACCGTAACCAACCTTGATTACAAGGGCTAGCTAGTTCTCAGTGTGAATAAGATAGCAAAATTATCTTAGTTGTTTATCGACATTAATCCAAAAGCAAAGCATAGAGAAGAACAACGAATGAAGCACAAGGTCAAGGTATAATGCCAGGGGAGCTGTCATCATAAATATCAATCAGCTGCGCACTCAACTACTTGATCATGTCGTTAAGTTGAAAGAAAATTGTTGCAATTGAGCAGTTTCCAAAAGAGAACACAGTAATTTCGGGAGGAGGAAGAACGATGTCGTCCATTGGATTGTTGGACCGAATGACGGCAAACTCGTGTGCTGGGCATGGACTGAAATGCCCTGGCGTTGTATTGCCGGCCCTATAAAAGACCCTTTTTGTTGCAGCAACAGAAACAGTGCGTAAGTCAACTTCAGATTTAGTTCTGAATGATAGAAGAGATAATCACGCAAGATATTAGTCGTATATTGATTGGTAACAAGGGTTACAATATATAGACCCCGGCCGGAGAGGATCGACGGCCGTGATGCGTGACCCGCGCAGGAGGCGCGGATGGCGGCGCAGCCTTGGCGCGCACGCTAGGGTGGAGAGAACCTATAGCCCAATGGGCCAAGTATTCTACAATCTAACACCCCCCTGTAGTCGCAACGTCGGCGCAGCGAACGTTGAGACTAGAACGAAAATCAGTAAATACAGATGTAGGTAACCCTTTGGTGAAAACGTCGGCGAACTGAGAGGTCGTTGGCACATGTAGAACCCGGACATCTCCAATGGCCACCCGTTCCCGAACGAAGTGAAGGTCGATCTCAACATGCTTAGTACGTTGGTGCTGAACTGGATTAGTAGAGAGATAGACCGCGCTCACGTTGTCACAATACACCAAGGTGGCGCGTGACAAGGGACGATCAAGCTCCTGAAGAAGTTGTCGCAACCAAGATGCTTCGGCGACGCCATTTGCGACGGCCCGATATTCTGCTTCAGCGCTGGAACGGGAGACAGTGTGTTGCCGCTTCGAGGACCAAGAGACCAAGCTAGCACCAAGGTACACAGCGTAGCCCGATGTGGACTTACGAGTGTCTGGGCAGCCGGCCCAATCAGCATCTGTGTAAACAACCATCTCATGGGGCGATGTCCGAGGAAGGAAAAGACCAAAATCAACTGTACCACGAACATAGCGGAGAATACGCTTGACAGCAGCAAGATGAGGCTCGCGAGGATCGTGCATGTGAAGGCAAACCTGCTGCACGGCATAAGACAAGTCGGGCCTGGTGAATGTCAAGTATTGGAGCGCGCCGGCGAGGCTTCTGTACTCAGTGGCATTAGCGACCGGAGGACCCGAAGAGGAGGAAGTTTTGGCACATGTATCGACCGGTGTGGCGCATGGTTTACAGTCAAGCATGCCCGCCCTCTCAAGAATTTCTAGGGCGTACTGTCGTTGTGTCAAGAAGAGGCCACCAGACTGCCGCTGAACCGAGACACCAAGAAAGTGATGTAGCTCGCCGAGGTCCTTCATAGAAAATTCCTGCTGCAAGGAAGTGATGGTGCGCCTCAACAGCGTCGGAGAGGAAGCGGTTAACACTATGTCATCCACATATAGGAGGAGATATACCGTGTCAGCCCCGTGTCGATAGATGAATAGAGAGGTGTCCGACTTAGCCTCCACAAACCCAAGTGTCAACAAGAAAGATGCGAAGCGGCTGTACCAAGCTCACGGCGCTTGCTTAAGACCATAGAGGGACTTGTTGAGACGGCAAACAAAATCTGGACGAGAGCCATCAACGAAACCAGCAGGCTGAGAGCAATATACCGTCTCGGACAAGGTACCATGGAGAAAGGCGTTCTTGACATCAAGTTGGTGAATAGGCCAATCCTGAGAGAGAGCCAAGGTCAGCACTGTCCGCACAGTCGCCGGTTTGACAACCGGGCTGAACGTCTCGTCATAATCGACGCCGGGACGTTGAGTAAAGCCACGGAGCACCCATCTCGCCTTGTATCTGTCGAGAGAACCATCAGCCTTGAACTTGTGTTTGAAGACCCACTTGCCAGTGACCACGTTGACGTGCGGAGGTCGGGGAATAAGGTCCCATGTGTTGTTGGAGAGAAGAGCCTCGTACTCCTCTTCCATGGCGCGCCGCCAGTGAGGATCCGCCAACGCCTTATGATAGGACGTGGGAACTGGGGACAGCGCCTCGGCCTGAAGATTGATGCGGTCCTTGGGCTGGCGGAAGCCTTGTTTCCCCCGAGTCACCATGGTGTGAGGGTTGACGACGGGAGTCACAGGGACCGCGCCAGTTGGAAGGCGAGCTGCCGCGCGTGGCGCAGGTGGTGGTGACAGCGTGGCCGCGCGTGGCACGGGTGGTGGTGATGACGTGGCCGCGCGTGGCATCGGAGACGATGGCGCAGGTGACGTGCGCACGGGCGACGACGGGGCCGTGCATGGCACAGGCGACGACGGTGTCGGGCATGGCATGAGCGACGGTGGCGCGGAAGGGGCACGCACGGATGACGACGGAGCCACGTGGGGCGCTGGGAACGTCGGTGCCGCGCGTGGCGCGGGTGCTGGTGGAGCCGGTGCCGCGCGTGGCGCGGGTGCTGGTGGAGCCGGTGCCGCGCGAGGTAGGAACGCAAGCGGGAACGGGTGCGGCGGTGGCGCGATCGCGACGGGCACGTCACCGCGGTGGACGGGCGCCGTGCGTGATGAGCAGACTGGCACGGCCTGAGGTCCCGCTGGAGGTGTACCTGCACAAGAAGAAGGAGCTAGAGGAAGCTCGGCATTAGTTAGAAAGTCAAGCTCGTCATCGGCCGAGGACGACCGGAGACCGGAGAAAGGAAATGACGACTCATCGAATGTGACATGACGAGATATGATGACACGATTGGAAGAGAGATCGAGGCACCGGTAACCTTTATGGTCGGGAGAATAGCCGAGGAAGACGCAAAGGGTGGAGCGAGGGGCGAGCTTGTGAGGTGCTGTGGAGGAGAGGTTGGGGTAGCATGTGCAACCGAACACCCGGAGATGGTCATAGGAGGGCTGAATGCCGTAGAGAGCGAAGTGCGGGGAGGCATGTTGGAGAGTGGTGGTGGGTAGGCGATTGATGACATGAGTCGCAGTGTGCAGGCCATCAACCCAATACACGGGTGGCATGGATGCTTGTAGTAGGAGGGTGCGCACAGCATTGTTGATGGTACGGATGATGCGTTCGGCCTTTCCATTTTGTGGTGAAGTGTAAGGGCAAGACATACGGAGCTCAACGCCTTTGGCTAGGAAGAAGAGGCGAGAGGAGGAGTTATCGAACTCTCGTCCATTGTCGCATTGTACACTCTTGATAGTGCATCCAAACTGTGTAGCCACATATGAAAAAAAGTTAGCTAGTGTGGGAAAGGTTTCAGATTTAAGACGCAAAGGGAATGTCCAAATGTAATGGGAGCAATCATCAAGAATGACGAGATAGTATTTGAAACCGGATACACTGACGACTGGGGATGTCCACAAATCACAATGCACTAAATCAAAATTCTTGAGAGCTCTAGATGATGAACTAGCAAAAGGTAAACGAATGTGGCGACCGAGTTGGCATGCATGACAAAAGTTGTGACTCGACTTCTTATTACAAGCTATGGCAGCTGAGCTAGCAAGTCTAGAGAGGGCGTCGGGGCCGGGGTGACCGAGACGACGATGCCAGAGTGAGGAGGAGCTCGTAGCAACAAGGGCGGTGGATGACGAGGAAGGTGTTGCCGGCAGTGACAAGGTGTAGAGTGGCCCGGAACTATCACACCTGACGATTATTCTCCTGGACCGAAGATCCTTCACAGAGAGGCCAAATGGGTCAAACTCAATGGAACAAAGATTATCAGTGGTGAACTGGCGAACAGAAATAAGACTCTTGATAATGTCGGGTGCAACAAGAACATTATTAAGAAGAAAATGACCAGGTAGAATTTTAAAGCCAGTGCCAGTGACGGGGAGAGTAGAGCCATTGCCAACAATGATAGATGAAGGATACGAGGAGCAAGGGGGATAAGAAGGCGTGATGTTACCGGAGTTGGACGTCATGTGTGAGGAAGCACCGGAGTCGACCACCCACTCGTGTGAAGGGGCAGGTGGGGTGAGCGTCACGGTGCTGAACGCATTGGCCAATGCGTGAGCGTCCCAGGGTGACCAGTAAGTCGGCGCGGCCTGCTGCTGTGGCGGGTTGGGGGCGGTGACCAGGGCGGCCTGCTGCTGTGGAGCCGTGGTTGGCGAGGGAACAGGCACCATGTGCTGCGGGACCGTGTACTGCGGCACGGGCATCATGTGCGCTGGGTATGACGGCATCGGCGCTTGATAGCTGTAGGGAGCCGGCGCGGCGATCATGGCTTGCTGTTGCGGCGCACCGGGACGGGGGGCTCCGGGACGGGACTGCTGCTGCTGCGTACCGGGAGGCACGGGCCACATGCGAATGGTGCCAGTCCATGGGTCGTAGATGGAGGGCCACCCAGCTTGGTTAGGGCCACGCCCTCCGCGACGGCGGCGACGGCCGCCTCCACCGGAGCCCTGTGCACCCCCTTGTGGGACGCCGTGGGGGGAGCTGCCAGGGCCCCCGGGGGGCGGACGAGAGGAGGTACTGGACGTCGTCGAGGAAGCGGAGGCCTTGGCTGCCGCAGGTGCCGCTGTGACGAGAGCGGTAGGAGGCGCGGTGGTGCGAGGCATGTTGAACTCCTGGAGCTCGAGGTCGGCACGAAGTTCTTTGTAGCACGGGAAGGGCTTCTGGCGCGCGATGAGCACGGACATGAACTGAAATTTCTCGTTGAGGCCGCGTAAGATGGTAAGCACAAGAGTGCGATCATGAACGGGCTCACCGAGGTCACCGAGGGCGTCTGCCATGGCCTTCATTTTGCGGCAGTAGTCGCTGACGGGCAGGTCTCCCTGAGCGAAGTTTCCAAACTCTGCGGAGAGGCGGAGGACGCGGGACTCGCGGTTGCCGAGGAACTGTTGCTCGATGCCGAGCCATGCCGAGCGAGCGGTGGTGCCGCCACGCTCGTGTACGATCTCCATGAGCTCGGAGGAGATGCTGTTGAAGAGCCAGGAGAGGACGACGCAGTCCATCCGGACCCAAGCAGGGACGTGAGGGTGCGTGGCGTCATTGAGGACGTGATCCCTCAAGGAGTAGCGTCCAAGGGTCAGCAGGAAGTGGCCGCGCCACTTGTTGTAGTGCGGCGACAGGAGCTCGAGAACAACCGGCACGAGGGCCTTGATGTTCTGTACAGCAGCCGCCTGTGCATGGAGGTTGGCGATTGTGGCCGCCTCGTAGTAGGCTTGGTCGTCGTCGTTCTCCTCCTTGGGCGGCGGCTGGAGACGAGCACGGGCAGCAGCGGCATCGCGCTCCAGGGCAGCGGCAGCCGCGCGTTCCCGTTCGAGGGCCGCGGCGGCCGCGTCGACACGCACCTGGGCAGCGGCGGCGGCGCGGAGGAGATCGGCATCAGCAGCAGCCTGCCGACGCGCCTCGGCTTCGTGGGCGTGCGCCGCATCTTCGTGCGCCTTGGCGGCGGCCTCGGCATCGGCCTTTGCCCTGGCGGCGGCCTCGCGATCGGCGTCGGCGGCGCGCACTTGAGCAGAGAGGGCATCTTGGTCGAGGACGGCATTGACGACGTCGGACACGGTGGTGCCAGCGGCGGCGAGGGCGGCAGCATTGGGAGTGCCGGTCATGGCAGCTAGGTTTAGGGTTGTTTAGCGGAAGCGAAAGTCTCGTGATACCATGATAGACGAGATAATCACGCAAGATATTAGTCGTATATTGATTGGTAACAAGGGTTACAATATATAGACCCCGGCCGGAGAGGATCGACGGCCGTGATGCGTGACCCGCGCAGGAGGCGCGGATGGCGGCGCAGCCTTGGCGCGCACGCTAGGGTGGAGAGAACCTATAGCCCAATGGGCCAAGTATTCTACAATCTAACACTGAAGTCTTTTTTTTTTAATGAATCATACTAAGCAGAGCCAGAGTAGTCAGGTTTCCAGCACCTCTGCAATCTGTAGTGCATGGGCAAACACTGTCCAACCCTGGCCTGGGTAGTGATGGGAGCGCCGCCGTGTTCGGATCTGCCGTGAGGCGTGAGCTTGCGGACCGGCCCCTTGCTGTCCGGCGCTGTCACCGTCCGTGGAGCAAGCACACAGGCAAAGGTTCACCGGTCAATCTGCAAAGAAAAGCACGACGGTTAGTTGTCACCACATTTGCAGCGCTGAGGAAGCGAGCGCGACGAGGCCGGAACGTCGGGCGGCCGCCGACGAGAGCCTCGCTCAACATCCTCGGCATCGCGGGACCTGGTAGTCTGGAATTGGCGGCGGCAGAGAAGGAACCATGTTGCAAATTTGGGGAGGAGGGCGAATGGCAAGGTAGGATAAGCCGAGGATCACACATCTCAACCACCCGAAGCTGCCGCCTGCCGACCATCTCCTCTGTTCCAGAAGAAAATGGCGACGACGAACTCGCCAGCGTACTCGACGGTCAATCTCGCCATCGAGCTCCGCTGTGCCACGTTGTGTGTGCTATCGCGCTGCCAGACTGTCTCGTGAAGGAAGAAGCGTCAAGGCTGCTGCCGGCATCCTCCACCGCTTCTTGCGTCCAGTAGAACAAGGACGAGGCCGTCGCGCCTGTTGTCGGCGGGCCCTGAAGGTCGTGGCAACGGATAAGCACACGCTTGAGGTACCGCCATGACACGGTGTGCACGGAACGGACGCAGTTCCGCGAATTCGAGCCCATGCATCATCATACGGCGCCCACGCCTGCGCCATCGTCACGGAGCCCTGTGCTTCATCACTAGTTGATGACGACCTGGCTACGATGGTCAAGTCACCCGTTCTCAACCGTACGAATCAAATCGGACGACAACCACCCCTGGAGCGCCGATGCATTCGGAACGCCGCACCGCGCCTGCTGCTCGTCGGGAGGTGCTACGGCTGCGACGCTGTTCCATGGGGAAGCGCCGTGGCCAGACACGACTGGCCACGCACCCCACGCGTTCAATGCTCTGTTTTCTCATCTGCCTGCAATGATCAATCGACCGTGGCTGAAAAGCTGATCTCATGCATACTGATGCGGCACACCATATATATTAGCACCTTGCACTATTTTCATTTTGACTAATTCATATCTGAAATATATTAGCACCTCCTTGCTGCAGACTGCTGATCAAGCGCCAACATGCGGAATGAAACACCTTCATTACTGTCCTCTTGCCTGAATTTTAAATATGTGCTCGTCAGGACAAGCAGCACAAGTCCATCGTTCACAAGCCTGTCACAACATGCTTACTGAAGAATAAAAAGAAAGAAGAAGAAGAAGAACTAGCGAGCACTAATCACATCAGGTGTACATTTATGAGTGTGTCACCGATACGCTGTCCATTATCATCACTTGAGAAACATGAGAGCATTATGGAACTCAAAGGGCTCTCTATATATATTATACCTGAATCAGTACTATAGAAGATGATATATAAACCTGCTTCAGAAGAATGTATGTACCGCTTGTTGGATCATCCGATCTTTACAGATTAACTGGTGGGTATGAGAGGTACTGGGAATAGATTGTTCACGAAAAGTGAGCCATGCTATCTTACAAAGCGCCGTGGCTCAACGAAATTTTGAAACCGAATTTCTACACATGGTCAAGCAGTTCTCATGGACTGCCCTTCAATGCCTGCTTTGGAGGTTTGCTAGAACGGTGGCAACACCACACGTTGCAAGGCGATGACACCTTTGCACGCTGCGATCAGGAAGCTGAAACCGCGGACCACCTACTTCTGAACTGCAGCCTCACCAAACAAGTATGGTAGTGATTCTTTAGTGACCTAGGGCTACCGTGCTCATTTAGCAATCCGGTGGAAGGTCTGTTTGACTAGTTGCAACAGGATACATTGGTAATGCTAGTAGCATGGACAATGTGGAAGGAGTGCAACGAGCGTGTTTTGAACAACTCTTCAAGTTCAATGTCACCACATGTTAACGAGATCCAAGCCCAAGCAAGCACTTGGGTTGCAGCCGGGGCCAAAAACCTTGGCAGGTTAATCGCGCGAACTGACTGGCTCCCAGTAGTTTCTAATACAAATTATGAGTCGATTTCTGTTATGTAAATATACAACCTTGACAAGTACAAGTTGCATGGCGCGGGTTTTTATCTATTGTAAGTTTGTAACAAGAAAATTCACTCTTTATTCCTTTTTAATAGATTGATGTGTTGTTCTTTTGTGGATTCTTTAGAGGAAAAAAATCTTCTAGTTGTTGCTGGACCAGTCTGGCGTCAGCTCTGCAATTCACTTGCTTAGTTGTTGCTGGACCAGGCTGCCTGCAAGTCCACCGTTCTCCCGCGCTATCAGAACAAGACCGGCACATTAGACGACTGCCGTTCAGCTAATCGACATGCCAGGCGTCACGGGCCCTGTAGGTCTTCGAAGTCGGCGGCGGCAGACTAGGGGCCTGTTCGTTTCTTTTAACGCTAAATTTTAGAAACTTCTAAACAAAAAAAACCTAGTACTAAATAAAGTTTAATGACAAAATTTTTTTACAGATGGGTACATCTTTACGAGACGAATCTAATGAGCCTAATTAATCTATATTTTGCTACAGTCATGCTACAGTAATGCTACAGTAACCATCATCTAATCATGACGTAATTACCTTTATTAGATTCGTCTCGCGAATTAGACCAGGGTTCTGTAGTTAGTTTTGTAATTAAACTTTATTTAATATAGCTTATCTATAATTTAGACCCTTCTAAAATTTAGACCTCTAATGCGCCGAACACGGCTAGTAAATGCTCGAAGCACCGCCGTGAGACGGCGACCGGACGCCAAAACGGCTGCACGTTCAAGGCAAAAAGTTAATTAGTACCAACGACCTGTTAACTTGCCGGATAGCCAAGACGCCGCCGACCTCTGACGCAGTGTACGCGTATACCTCCTTCAGTTTAACACAGCCCCATGCCTGCCGCTCGCATCCCTCGCTCATTGGGAGGTCACTGGCCAGGTGACCAGACTCTGTTTTCCTCCGTGCTTGCAAAGACCAATCGACCATACATTGCAACCATAATATATTTTCATTTTCACAGTATTGAAAGTGTTTCATTGCATTTTTCTTGTCTGATTTTTACTAGACGAGCAGCACAAGTTTGTGCCCCATAGGTCACGAAGTTCCTCATCAAGCATGCCAGTCAAAAATCGGTCACGGAAAATGTGTTACAATATTTTGGCTGCAGACCACCTGACACTGAACTTTGCTACTAATCCCCTGTCTGTGCCTCATCGTTCCCTTAGGCGTGAATGAAATAACTGATGCAGTTTAAGCAGAATATGGCTGTGTCAGTGATGGTTGTCCAGAATTAATATTTCAATTAACTGATCTTCCCTCGAGACTTTGGACGTTTATACATCTAAAATGAATGCTATATATCCGGTATGATTTCTCTTAGCTCTCTATACATCTAAAATGACTGCAGGATTTTTCAGTTTACATATGATGTTTTTACCCACCCTAGCGTTTTGTAATAAGTACAAGAGACCAAATGTGCTACTTTCTCTATTTAGGGCCTGTTTGGCACTGCTCCACTGTCCGTGGAGCAGCACAACTCCAGAAACTCTATGGTGGAGCAGCTCCAGTGTGGAGTTGCAGTAGAATAGTAGTCTTGTTTGGCACAGCTCCAGCTCCAGATCCAGAAAAGAGATGTTTCATGAGGAAATGACTGAGATACCCTTGATCTGTTTATTGATATTCAAATTTGATATTGAGCATTTCTGAGAAAGACAACAGACACTGTATTGATTTTTCAGTGCAAATATAATACCATGAATAAACAAAGAAAAGGATTGCTCACTGGAGCTTGCTTGCGCACACAAGCACGACTCGGCCTGAGAGGGATGGGCGCAGCTCGGAACCCCAGCCCCGCAGCAAGGGAGCCAGTCTCGGCCACCAGCAGGCCACTCCCCGTCGCCTGGGAGCTCGTCGCGGCCACCATGTCCGGCGCCATGGCCGGAGAAGCGGATCCGGCCGCCATGGCCGCGGAGCTTGACGGAGGGGCTTCCATCGCGCCGCGCGGCGGGAGAAGGGTACCAACGAGGTCCAGACGTCGCGCTCCTTCCGTTTTGCTACCTCCAGGAGGCGGGGGCGGCCGGATTTGCGGGGATGGAGGTAGGGTTTGGGGAGAGAGAGGGAGCTCTGGAAGGGAACGAGAGAACAGGAGAGGAGTCGGGGGAGCGAAGGAGACCATGGTGAAAAAAAGAAACGAAGCGGTAAGTTGTGTAATCGATGGTATGGTGGGTAATTTCACTTAACTCCACGAGGATGTTTGTTTCATCTCTACTTGGAGCACCTTTTTTGTTGCTCCACAACTCCAACGAAAAATGAACTAGAGAAGGGGCTGCTCCATAGAGTTGCTGCTCTAGAAAAACTTAGAGCTGGGGGTGTTTGGCACAGCTCTGCCTAACTCCATGGTAGAGTTTGGAGTTGGAGCTGTGCCAAAGAGGGCCTTAGTGACACATGTACCTGGCACTAGTTAGAGTCATGTGCTTACTACAAAAAAAGGAAGAAAAAAAGTAATGAGGAACGTTAATCACAGCCGGTGCGTATTTATGGGGTATTGCCGATATGCAATCCAATCTCAGTACTTTAGAAACATTAGAGCATTATGAAACTCAAAGTATACATACATGATACCTGAATTAGAACTTTAGAAAATTCTATACACATGCTTTCTGAAGCATGTGTGAGGTATGAGGAATAGGTTGTTTATCTACTTTGAAGAAAGATGCGTTTGGACATAAAAACATTGAGCATGATAAGATGCTTCGTGCACTGCCCATGCTTGAATCGGCCAAGTGTCCAGGTCGGTCTTGCATGGTCTAATGAAGGAATCCAACAACCGGAGCCGCCACGCAGCCCTCCGCCAGTTTAATGCCGCCCGACGCCTGCCGATCGCGGCCTTTGCAGTTACATGACTGGCTACGCACCCGACGCGTTCAATGCTCTGTTTTCTCATCTGTCTACAATGATCAATCAACTGTGACAGAAAAACCGATCTCATGCTGATGCTGCACACCACAGATATTAGCACCTTGAACTAATTTCATTTTGACCAATTTATCTCTGAAATATAGTAGCATCTCCTTGCTACAGTCGAGCGCTACTGAACATGTGGAATGAAACACTTCGCAGTACAGTACCTCTCAGCACAAGTTCATCGTTAACAATACCCGCAAAAATAAAAAAGGTCCATCGTTAATAAGACTTTGAGTCGTAAATTGGTCATGCAGAATGCATTATTAAAATACTTTGGCTGTAGACCACCTGTTCTTGAACTTGCTACCGATTCCCAATCTTTCTCATCGTTCCTTTGGACAGGAACACAGGAATAACACGATCGGTGCAGTTTCAGCATATGGTTGTGCCAGAGGAGATGGTTGTTGTGAATTAACGTGTCAATTCACTGTTCTTGGCATAAGAATCTGGACTTTATACATCTAAAATGTATACAACATAATGTATATATTCAGATTCGGTACAATTTATCCAGGCTCCATATGCATCTATATTAATGGCTGCAGGAGCTTTCAGTTTACAGATGATATTTGCACCCACCATAGCGATACGCAACGTGTATAAGAGATCACACGTACTATTTTCTTGAGTTAGTGGTACATGCATGTACTCGAAGAAGAAGAAGAAGAGGAGCACTAATCACATCAAGTGTGTATTTATGAGAGTGTCATAGATAGGCTATCCAATATCATCAAATGAGAAACATGAGAGCGTTATGGAGCCCCAAGAGCTCTATATACATGATACTTGAATTAGAACTATAGAAGATGATATAAATTTGCTTTGTGAAGAATTTGCATACCACTTGCTGGATCATTTGATCTTTACTAGCGGGTATGAGAGGTATTGGGAATAGGTTGTTCACCAAGGCTGTATTACAAGCGTCGTTGCTCATTGGAATTTTGAAGCCAAATTTCCAGCCAAGGTCAAGCAGTTCTCGTGGATCACCCATCAATGCCGGCTTTGGAAGTATGCTAGAAGGCGACAGCACCACGTGATGCGTGGTGATGACACCTTTGCACTCCGTGATCACTGATCTTGAAGCTGAAACCACGGACCACCTACTTCTGAACTGAAGCCTGATGAAACGAAGTTTGGTATATAGCGAGTCTTCAGTGACCTAGAGGCTAGAGCTAATGTGCTCAGCGATCCAATGAACTGTGGAAGGTCTTTGTTTGACTGGTGGCAAAGGCATCATCACGAACGCAGTCAACAAGTTGCAAAAGGGGTGGACACATTGGTAATCCTAATAGCATTGACAACGAGGAAGGAATGCAACAAGCGTGTTTTCAATAACACGGCAAGGTCAATGTCAGCACATGTTGACAAGATCCAAGTCGAGGCAATCACTTGGGTTGCAACAGGGGCCAAAAACCTTGGCAGGTTAATGGCGCAAACTGGCTCCCAGTAGTTTCCAATGCAAATTATAAGTCAATTTCTGTTATGTAATACTATACAACCTTGTGCCTTGGCAAGAAAATGGTGCATGGCGCGGGTTCCTTTCTGTTCGAACAAGAAAACTCACTCTTCATTCCTTCTTAATAGATTCATGTGCTGTTCTTTTGTGGATTCTTGAGGAAAAGAGAATTCTTCTAGTTGTTCCTGGACCAGTCTAGCTAGCATCAGCTCTGCAATTCACTTGCACAGTTGTTGCTTCACTAGTCTGGGTCGGCGAGCTCGACAACGAGAGTAACCTGGGTCTTGATATTGAGCAACTACCGTGACGAAGTGAGCAGTCTCATGATTCTTTTGATTTTCTTGTTCCTGAAAATATTCCATCTATCTCCTAGACGCCGTAGAGAATTGAGAATTTTCATATCTTTCAATTCTCGTACTCGTAATTGTAAAGTTACGGAAGGAGATCCATCATTTTGCAATGAAAACAACATAAAAAACTCTGGACAATTTCAAAATCAGACCAAGCGTCTTAGTACTGTCCATCTCAATATTATGTAGTTAGGTTCAATGTGTCCTACTATGCTTTATTACTAATCTGCACTCATTTATCATTAATAAAACTAGCCTTTCAACCCGTGCATCGCACGGTCTAGAAATTAGAGAGAGAGAGAGAGAGAGAGAGAGAGAGAGAGAGAGAGAGAGAGAGAGAGAGAGAGAGAGAGAGAGAGAGAGGCATAATAGATATATTTTAAAAAAATTACTTTCGCAATCATAATTATTGAGTTAATTGAATATTAATTTATTATTATTAAATGTGTGCTTTAAACTATGAAATTTTACATCACATCTCATTTATATGATTAATAGTAAGTTTGTGTTAGACTATATTTCACATTATATGCAATCTCAACCTCATTTGACTTTTCAAATGGTTTTGTCTCTCAACAACATCCTTTAGATCCACATTTCAGTACATTTTTTAATACCTAATATATTGGCCATTTTTCTTGGTCTTATTTTGCTCCACATGAAGTTGCATTAATGTCTTAATGTAACTTTAAAGACACCACACTTTGTATGTTAGACCGTTATTCGTGACCTCCCATTAAGCCTGGCGTGATCGGAAACATTAAGTATAACTTCTCATACTCTTACTTTATTGTGATGACGCTGACTAATAAGGAGCATTGTCATTCTAATTTATATTTTACTATATTGTAGAACTTTTGTTCGTTACATTAGGGAATTTTACGCATCGATTAGGAACGCCTTGAAGGATCTCTTCCTCCTTTGGATGAATGCTTCTCAATCCATCCTTGAAAGTATGGCAGAATATACAGCATAAGACACTCGCTTGAACATACATGACTTGACTCCACCTCTTAGAAAACACAACTGAATGAAGAGCTGGTTAAATTAACAGTCAATAGATTGATACCAACATCTGAGCTGGTAAATACTTTGATGCTTCAAACTATATATTCATGATCCCAACCTTCGACCATTCTCTGCTCAAATATGTGTTTGGTTGATCCAAGCTCTTGCATATGCATCGTTAAAAGTGTTGCTTCATCTAGCTCCAATACTTCAAGATGACCATGGCTGCCATATACACGTGATGTAGTGCAACTGGCGGGCTGCAACTGGTGGGCAGTGAGAAACTCTATACTGAAGATGATTACTTATGGGCAAAGCCATTTTCCCCTCATGGATTTTCTCCAACAACATTAAGCTACTGCCGGTCATTGTGGCATCTACTATGACCCAGAGGCAACATGATGATGATGCCGACCGGATATAATGGGGATTGACAATCAACCACGGGTTTCAACTTGGTCAATAGCTACAACAAAGTGAATCCTGCCCATCTTGGATGATCGCTTCGCTGAGTCAGCCGGCGACCTCTAGCAATGCTCCCAATGTTGTTGCGTCATGCATCCATTTGTTTTCCCAGTTCATCTCGGTGCCGAATGCTTCATGAGGCCCGAGTAATTAATGTCGTCTCTTGAAAATTACCCTTTGCCCAGATGACGAACATCATCGTGCCTCCTCCATGACATACTAAATAGGCGGTCAATTATTTTTCTCATGGATTGGTCAATTTGCCCTTTTTATTTTTGCAAAACCAAACTCTATATTATGTGATATGTATGGAAGTGTCATGGTAATGTTTGAAGATTCTTTGCATGCTTGTATCATATTCTAGATTAAAGTATTTCTATTTTGTATCTAAGCGCCTCTGCTATTTTTAGTTATTTTATGTGATATGGGCTTCTTTTCTAAGGAGGGTTTCCCTAATAGTTGAAGACAAAATATATTTTCCTTTCCTATGGTTTGTATTTTAAATTGCACAGATTTTCAATGGAGTTTGAAATAGACTCTTGTGATCTTTTTAATTTGAAGTTTACTATTTTTACTCATAATAGCATGTGGGTAATTTAGAAATTTGAATTAGGGGTATTTTTCTATTTTTTGTAATTCCGAATTTAGTTATTTTCGGAATTTAATTATTTTTTACTCATAATTATGTGTGGGTAATTTAGAAATAGGATTTTGGAGTATTTTAGGCTATATTTTATAAAATTGAAATTAATTGTTGTGGGTAATTCAGCGATAGGTGTTAGGGGTCCTTTGGCGAAAATTGGTGTAATGGCATAGGTGGATAATTTTGATCATGTTGGATCTTAATGCTTTTGTTTATTTTAATTAATTTGTGTGGTCGGGTGTTTTGCTTTTGTATGAGAATTTCTAGCATTTTTTCCAATTAACGTGGCAGCCTCAAATGCTTTTGGGCAAATCTGTTAATTAATTAAACAATAGCCTTCAGATAAACGGTAAGTCTGTTATGGTAGACCACATCTTTTGGGCAAAAACTTCAGATACTCTTCATATTACCGTTGACGTAAATCATCAACGCGATATGTTGTTGAGTCAAACGCTATCCTGAACTGCAGAGAGTACTTTGCATCATTGCCATCTTCTTCCTCTCCAAGACTCCAACACGTCCGTCTTTTCTGTCTAGAAGACAAGGAGGGCGAGTGGCGAGGTAGGAGAGGCCGTGCCGTCCATCCATCTTCCCCGCCTTCGTACTCTACAACCTCGCAGCTCCAGATTCTACAAGGCCGGCACATTAGACGGCTGCCGATCAGCGAATCGACGTGCCAGGCGTCCCTCGCACTGTCGGTCACGGCAGCCGGACAGCTAAGGCGCCACCGACCTCCGATGCAGTGCATACCTCCGTTAGTTCAACACAGCTCCACGCCTGCTGCTCGCACCCCTCGCACATTGGGAGGTCACTGGCCAGGCGACTAGACTGTTTTCCCGTGCTTGCAATGACCAATCGACCATACAATGCAACCATTAAATATTTTCATTCTGGCAATATTGAAAGTGTTAGCGTATATGATTTGATATCTAACCCGAGTATATCTCCTGTACATCCTGACAGTTGTAACCGATCTTCAGATCGTTGTATTCCTAATCTGCTCCGATTGAGCTAATATAAAACGGAACCCCCGGCGTTAGTGCCTGGTGTGGCTTCCCCCAAATACCTCTCTAGTCTTCTACATGGTATCAGATTAGGGTTCTTCTCCTAGGCCTCCAACCCTACCTCGCCGCCGCCGCATCTCTCTGCTGCGGCGCCTCCTCTTCCGCTGCCTGCCATGACCGAGCCTGCCTTGGCCTCAGCCACCAATGGCGCCCTCAGCAGCGCCACCTCCAGCACCATGGTGTCCTACTCCGGTGCCGCCTCCCTTGCTGCAGCTAGCCGCCCGCCGCCTCCAGTCCTTCTTGATCTGGACGCACATAACTTCAGCAAGTGGAACACCAATCTCCGGGCGCTCCTCGGCCGCCATGGTCTTCTCCATCACATCGATGGTTCTGTTCCTGCCTCTCCCAACGACCCCAGCTGGATGCAAGACGACTACGCCGTCATCACCGCCATGTACGGGCTTGTTACCCCCGACGTCCTCGACCTGATCCAAGAAAAGGACGACATGACGGCGCGGCAGCTCTGGCAAGCTGCCCACGCCCTCTTCTCCGACAACAAGGACGGCCGCTCGATTGTCCTGTTGAACGAGTTTCACTCACTTGTTCAGGGCGACCTCACCATCAGTGCCTACCTCAAAGAGCAAAAGCGTCTTGCCGATGCTCTCCGGGATGTCGACTCGCCTGTGGATGATCGTGTTCTGGTGCTGAACGTCATTCGTGGCCTCAGCCCTCGCATGTCTCAGGCTGCCTGCAACATCGCCATGTCTCCGAAGCTTCCCTCGTTCATCCAAGTGCGCTCTATGCTTACATCCGAAGAGGCACGTGTTGAGAACGCGGCCAAAGCCGCTGCTGCTACTGCACTGCTCACGAGCTCCTCCAGGGCCTCAAGTGCTCCCACGTCCAGCACCTGCACCGGCACCTCCTGTCGTGGCGCGTCCCCTTCCTCCGGCTCCTCCAACTACAACCGGAATAAAGGAAAGGGAAAGAACAAAGGGAAAGGCGGCAACTTCAACCAGTCGCGCTATGGCGGTGGCGCGGGCTCTACACCCACTTTACCCAGCGCTGGTCCGTGGATTTGCTACAATCCATCGACAAACACCTGGGCCACCCCAGGTCTTGGCCGCCCGGGTCTTCTTGGGCCGCCTCCGCAGCAGGCCCTCACGACGATGTCCGCGCCGCTGCACCAGTCACAGGCGGCGACTTCACGCACCGGCACACAATCCTGGGACACCTCTGGCCTTGTTGCAGCCCTCAACAACCTCGCCGTGAACGGCGGGTGGGTTGTCGACTCCGGTGCTTCGTCTCACATGACTTCAAATGACGGTATCTTCCACTCCTCCCGCCCCCTCCCTGTTCCACATCGTGTCACCGTGGGGAACGGCGCTTCTATGCCTGTCACCACCGCTGGTCATACTTTTCTTCACACTCCTGGACATAAGTTTACCTTAACTAATGTTCTTCACGTTCCGTCTCTCATTCGCAACCTTCTATCAGTACGGCAATTTACTCGTGATAATTGTTGTTCCATAGAATTTGACCCCTTTGGTTTCTCTGTGAAGGATCTTCGGACGAAGGCCGTGATTTTTCGCTGCAATAGCTCCGGTGACCTTTACACTATACCGCCGTCTCTCAACGCCAATAAAGCCTTCGCCTTTCTGTCTACCGTCATCGACGCTGAAGTTTGGCATCGCCGCCTTGGCCATCCGGGTCGTGACGCTACCATCACTTTGCAGCGATCTTCGGCCATCCCATCCAATAAATCGAGTCGTCATCTTTGTCATGCTTGTCAAATTGGGAAGCATGTTCGTCTCCCATTTACTAGTTCCATGTCAGTGTCTAGCGCTGCATTTGATTTAATTCATTGCGATTTGTGGACATCTCCGGTCGTGAGCACTTCTGGTTTCCAATATTATTTGGTGATTGTTGATGACTACTCCCATTACTATTGGTGTTTCCCTCTGCGCGCCAAGTCTGATGTGTTTGCCACCTTACAAAAGTTTTTTGCTCACGTCAACACACAGTTTCGTGCCGTAGTCCGTTCTCTCCAAACAGACAATGGAAAGGAATTTGTCAACAACAGCACAACTGCCTTCTTTGATCATCACGGCATCCGCCTCCGCCTTTCTTGCCCCCACACCTCACCACAGAACGGCAAGGCCGAACGAGCTATCCGTACCATCAATGACACCATGCGCACACTCCTTTTACAAGCCCATATGCCTCCATCCTTTTGGGCCGAAGCACTAGATGTTGCTGTACACGTTCTTAATAGACGACCTTCACGTTCTCTACAGATGTCCACTCCACACTGCCGCCTACATGGAACTCCTCCCTCTTACTCCCACTTGCGTGTGTTCGGTTGCCTATGTTACCCCAACACCGCCGCCACTTCATCCAACAAACTCCAACCACGTTCTGTAGCTTGTATATTCATTGGGTACCCTTCTCAGCACCATGGCTATCGATGCTACGACCCTGTCACACGTCGAGTTCTCGTCTCTCGCCATGTCACATTCGATGAGTTCGTGTTCCCATTTGCCTCACTTAACTCATCTCCACGGTCAGTGGAACGTGCTCTGGACTTTTTACAGGATGTTGATGCCTTACCACAACAGGTGCTACGGCCGTGTGTGCCTCCGCGTGGTGCTCCACGTACTGGTTCATCAGAACCGGTGCTCTCAGCGCGCACAGGAGCCGCAGCATCTGTGCTGCCTGCTCCTGCCCCATCGGTGCAGCTACCCAACGACGCCGGGTCCTCAACAGCCCCGGGCTCATCTGCAGCATCACCGGAGTCGCGGTCGACGACCGCGTCTGCTGCTTCGACCATGTCGCCCGCGGTGGCCGCGCCGGCCCCGACGCCCGCAGTGGCCGTGACGGCCGCGCCGGCTGCAACGGCCCCGACGTCCGCGACGACCGCGCCAGCCGAGCCGGCTGCGACGGGCCCGACGTCCGCGCCGGCCGTGCCGGCCGCGACGGCTTCTCCGACCCCTCGCAGGCATCGTCGACACGCTGTTGTGCCTCCCCCAACGGTGCCACGGCCAGCTCCAGGTCCGCATGTCATGCGTACCCGGGCCAAGGACGGAATCGTCCTCCCCGTCGATCGGCTCAACCTCTCTGCGTCGCATGCTGTGGTCTCACCCGTGCCCAAGACGTACCGTGAGGCACTTCTTGACGCCAACTGGCGTGCAGCCATGCAGGATGAACATCGAGCTCTCCTCGACAACAAAACATGGAGGCTCGTGCCACGTCCCCGTGGTTCTAACATTGTCACCGGGAAGTGGGTCTTCAAGCACAAGTTCCGCTCAGACGGGTCTCTTGCTCGCTACAAGGCGCGGTGGGTTGTGCGTGGCTACTCACAACAGCCAGGCGTTGATTACGACGAGACGTTCAGCCCTGTTGTGAAGCCAGCAACAATTCGAGTCGTCCTCAGCATTGCCGCCTCCCGCTCTTGGCCTATTCGCCAACTCGACGTGAAGAATGCTTTTCTTCATGGGAATCTCGACGAGACGGTATATTGTGCTCAGCCTTCCGGTTTCATTGATAGCACTCATCCTGATTATGTGTGCAAGCTTCAGAAGTCTCTCTACGGCCTCAAGCAAGCTCCTCGAGCCTGGTACCAGCGTTTCGCCACATACGCTCGTACTTTGGGCTTTGTGTCCTCTGCCTCGGACACGTCGCTGTTTATTCTCAGTGACGGTGCTGACCGGTGCTACCTGCTCCTCTACGTCGACGACATCATCATCACTGCGTCTTCAGCAGCCCTCCTCACACGGCTAACTCGTTGCTTCAACAACGTGTTCGCTATGACAGACCTCGGCGATCTCCACTTCTTCCTCGGGATCTCCATCACGCGGTCTTCTTCGGGGCTGTTTCTGTCTCAACGACAGTATGCCGCTGACCTCCTGCAGCGTGCTGGCATGGCTGAGTGTCATCCTACGACGACACCCGTTGACACTCAGGCCAAGCTATCCGCCACCGCCGGTGAGCCTGTGGCCGATGCTACCGACTATCGGAGTATTGCCGGCGCTCTCCAGTACTTGACCTTGACACGGCCCGACATCGCCTATGCCGTACAACAGGTCTGTCTTCACATGCATGCTCCTCGGGAACCACATCTTGCGCTCATCAAGCGTATCCTGCGGTACATCAAGGGCACCCTTGATTACGGCCTTCAGCTACATACTTCCTCGACATCGACCCTCACCGCATATTCAGATGCGGATTGGGCCGGCTGTCCCGACTCTAGGCGTTCTACCTCGGGCTTCTGCGTCTACCTTGGTGATAGCCTCGTGTCTTGGTCATCCAAGCGACAGACTACGGTGTCTCGCTCTAGTGCGGAGGCTGAGTACCGTGCCGTCGCTCATGCTGTGGCGGAATGTTGTTGGCTTCGTCAACTTCTCCAGGAGCTCCACACACCCTTACGTTCTGCCACAGTGGTTTACTGTGACAACGTCAGTGCGGTGTACATGTCGTCCAACCCCGTCCACCATCGCCGAACCAAGCACATCGAGATCGACATACACTTTGTTCGCGAGAAGGTCTCCATTGGTGATGTTCGGGTTCTACATGTTCCTACTGGACTTCAGTTCGCCGACATTATGACCAAAGGGTTGCCGACACAGTTGTTTCTTGATTTTCGGTCCAGTCTTAGTGTCCGGAAACCTCCCGCTTCGACTGCGGGGGGGTGTTAGCGTATATGATTTGATATCTAACCCGAGTATATCTCCTGTACATCCTGACAGTTGTAACCGATCTTCAGATCGTTGTATTCCTAATCTGCTCCGATTGAGCTAATATAAAACGGAACCCCCGGCGTTAGTGCCTGGTGTGGCTTCCCCCAAATACCTCTCTAGTCTTCTACAGAAAGTGGTTCAAATAAGATTTCTTGTCTGATTTTTACGGATGTGCTCATCGTCAGGACGAGCAGGACAAGTCCATCCTCGTGAAGCATGGCAGCCGAAATTAGGTCACAAAAATACGTTACGATATTTTGGACAACCTTAGTGACTGAACTTTGCTGCTAATCCCAAGTATGAAGTATGTGCCTCATCGTTCCCTTAGGCGCGTGAATGTAAAGATGCAGTTTCAGCAGAATATGGCTGCGTCAGTCATGGTTGTTCAAAATTAATATTTCAGTTCACTGTTCTTCGCTCAAGACTTTGGACGTTTATGCATCTAAAATGGATGCTATATATCCGGTATGATTTCTCCGAGCTCCATATACATCTAAAATGACTGCAGGACTTTTCAAATTGCATGATGTTTTCCACCTACCCTAGCAATATGTACTAAGTACTAGAGATTAAATGTGCTATTTTCTCTATTTAGTGACATACTTGGCACTAGTTAAAGTCATGTGGTTACTAAACAAAGGGGGAAGAAAAAAAAAAGAACTGATGAGCGTTAATCACATCAGGTGTGTATATATGGGGTGCCACCGATATGCAATCCAGTCTCAGCACTTGAGAAACATTATTAGAGCATTATGGAACGAAAGGAGCTCTATACACATAGGCCAATGGCATATAAGGTATTTTCCCCTACATATATGATACTTGAAATAGAAATTTTGAAGTTTCTATACACATGCTTTCTGAAGCATGTACTCCTTGTTGTCTCCATTGATAGGTGTGAGAGGTATTAGGAATATGTTGTTTACCAACTTTGAGGAAAGCTACAGTTGTAAAGAAAAACATTGAGCATGATATCATGTTTCGCGCGCTGGCCATGCTCGAATTGGCCAAGTGTCCAAGCCGGCCTTGCACGGTCTGACAAATGCATCCAACAGCCAAGGAGACGTCGGCCGCAGCCGTGGCGCAAGCCTCCGTCAGTTCACTGCTACTCAATGTCTGCAGATCGCAGCCCTTGCTTGTCCAGAGGTGCTACGGGGCAACGCAGTCCCAAGGGGAGCATGGTGCGAGAGGCTAGTGTCCACTTGCGGCCGTGATCGTTTCATGTTTTTTTTTTGAACGAACTGGAGGGGCGCGAGCCCCTACAGAAATTTATTTAAATGATATAAAAAGGTCTGTACAAAGCAAAAGAAAGAAAGACAAAAACAGAACACTACAGAGTCTAAAACCATTCCTCTATCCATTGCTTGAGTTGTTGCACATGTCTGTTTTTGGCTCGATGATGGACAACCATCTCCAGCTCCTTGAAGAAATAAGCCCTGCAATTCTGCACTGTGGGATCCACATTTTCAAAAATCCATTGGTTCATGTGATCGTTTCATGTTGACCGAGAGTCTTTCATTTTAGTGTTGTTGTCTCATCATGTGACATGAAACGATCCCAATTCAGTCTCATTGTCTGATTTTTGCGTATGATGGCAGGGATGAGCTACACAAGTCCATCGTTGATAAGTCTACGGGTTGCAAATCGGTAATGGAAAATATGTTACGATATATATTTTGGCTGCAGACCAGCTGGTACTGAGAATGTCTGAATGCGGTACTAATCCCCAGTCTGCTCATCGTTCCCTTCGACAAGAATGACATGACTGATGCCGTTTAGGCATACGACTGTGTCAGTGGTTGTTTTGAATGAATGTTTAAGTTCACTTTTCTCAGCTGAAGATTCTGAACATTTATACATCTACAATGACTGCATTAGAAACAACATTAGTCTACATATCTGGTATGATTTCCTGGCTGAGGCTATATTCGAAACCTTTTTGTGTTTGGTTGATGTTTTGCAACCACCATAATAATACATACAACCCAGTACGAGAGCTCACATGTACTATTTAGTAGTGATATACGCTTTTGGTACTAGTTAAACACATGAACTTACTGAAAAAAGGAGAAAATAATGTCGAACATGCATTAGGTGTATATATATGAATTTGGATGCCTCCATTATGCAGTCCAATCTCAGCGCTTGAGAAACATGAGAGCATTATGGAGCTTCAAGAAATCTATAAATATGATGAATCATAAGTAAAACCTGCTTTCACAAGCATGTACCACTTGCTAGATCAATCGATCACTATTATTGCTGGTATGACAGGTACTGGGAATAGATTGTTCAAGCCTGAGGGGTGCTGTATTACAAGTGTGCTTACTCATTGAAATTTTGAAGCCGAGTTTCTTAATGTTGCCACTTGAACGGTCTGTGCGTGGGCTCTACAATTCACTTGCATAGTTGTTACGTCACTTGGCGAGCTCGGTCAGGGGAGGAAAATGGGTCTTGATCTTCAACGCCAAAGGTAGTCACACGATGACAACTGTTTGCACCACCTGTCAACTTTGAAAAAGTTATACATGATGCCCGTGAAGCCATTGCTGAGCGACGTTTCTTTAAAAAAAACAGATATTTTATTTCACCCCAAAGTACAAAGAGTTTGAAAATAAATGGAAAGATATGACTGTGGACTTCTCAATGGAAATTGCTATCTGAAAGATTGCTGAAATGCCAGTTCTTTTGCGATGAACATAAAACATAGGTGGAAACATAGGTGCAAACACCAAACTGGCATTTCAGCAATACCTTATATGCCATTTCAGCAATCTTTCAGCAATAAGTTTCCTGCTAGTTTTACTTGGGAGGGCAGTAGGGGGCGACGACTAAGGTTGTGGCACGGTGGATCCAGTTATATAGACCCCACTAATGGGCTTCCACATTATAGGCTCATTGATGCTCAAATCCCTCACGATTAAATATCACAATATAACCTATGTGCAGATTCACTCCGTATCGTTTATGGTTGCTTCTTAGGCATATCACCAACAATCATACCCTGGAATGTTCAGAAAGAGGGCAACATGCAAGTCTTCAACAATGATTTCAGCTCCATAGATGCTCTAGCGAAGCAATGTTGAAGAAGAGGGGTAGCTTTGGGTTGCAGCTGGAGCGAGACACGGCTGGGCGAGCTAGGTGAAAGAAGGTTTTCTCGCATTGGGGGTAGTCAACGATCAAAGAACAATGAAACAATCTCCACATGGCTGCGGGTAATGGTATTACGTTGTAACAAACGGTTGCAACCTCTGCATCTTGCATTCTTGTGCTATTGATCTTTAACTACCACAAAAAAAAAAAAGAATGATAGAGACCCTTGCCAGTTGCCACTTCGCAGATGGATCATATGAGTTGACTTTAGAGGATGATGATGTGGAGACTTATGCAGACTAACCCCACCTAAAGTTTATCTCATCTTTCACCTTTGACAATAATAACATGCTGATCAAGGTGTAATCAATAAGTTTCATCCAAACCGAGGCATGTCTGAAGACCCTGAGACACTGCCATCTTCTTCTCCCACGCATCCGTCGCTTCAGTAGGAGATGACGGGGAGGACGAATGTCAAGGTAGGAGAAGCAGACAAGCACACACCTCTCAAAGGGATGACGAGGAACTCTCCAGCGCTATCGACGCCCAACCTCACCATCGAGCTCCGTTGTGCCACGTTATGCTATCGCGCTGCCGGCATCCTCAAGCAACACGGTTGTTGTCGAGTTCCGCTGCTGCCTGCGGCGCCTGCTCACAAGCGCCTCAAAGTCCTCGCCGTCGCGGGCCCTGGAGATCAGCGGCGAACAAAGGTATGCTGAGGTGCCGCCATGATCGAGACGGTGCACATGGACGCTGAGTAAGGAATGTTGTGTCTACAACTATTTACAAAAGGTTGTGCTACAAACATCTGATGTGTACCTGTGCCATTGATTTACTCTCCTTGTTCCGTGATTCAAGCTTACACACAGGTTGACCACGACCTACGACCGGTGAACTCACTCGTTACGAACCGCAGGAATCCAATCGAACGACCACCAGGACACAACACTTTTCACGCTCTGTTTTCTCCTCTGCTTGCAATGACCACGACTGAAAAACCGGTCTCATGCTGATGCTGAGCACCACGTACATTGACACTAGCACCTTGAAATAGTTTTCGTTTTGATCAAATTCGTGCGGACGCTATTTGACCCCTCGTCCTCACTCTATAGAGTGCAACACACCATGGCTCGCCAGAGCGAGGTCGAGTTCCGAACCACTTTGCCGGCGTGCCGCATTTGCCGAAGAAATAAGCTTTCCAGCTACTCCGGTGCTCCTCGCGTTCGATTTGCATGCTCGCCCCCAGGCCATTGTCGAATTTGCGGCGGTGGGTCGCCTTGTTCGTTACGACACAGACAACCGAGACTTACGTCTCGCTCGAAGAAAAATCAAACGGCCGAGGCAACACTGCCTTTTGCTCGTCTGAAGGTTTTACAGCCGCAGTGCCGTGGCATCAGCAGGCAGTCAGTACAGGCATCAGATGTTCTGAAATCGATCAATTACTGAAAACATTTTTCTTGGGCCATTCACCAGTTCTATAGGTAATCCCCTGAAAACGTTTCAGATCACTGTACTTGGTTGAAAACCCTCAACGTTTACCTATGTAAAATGACTGCAGGAGAAACAACATTTTATTTCTATCCGATACGATTTTGCATTCTCGGTATTCAGAGGCTCTTGCTGGGAATAGGTTGTTCTCCACGAGTAGGAGATCAATCTCTGTCTTTGTCTGAATAACTATTCAAAAGATAACTGTAGGGAGATCAACACATCTGGCACAATCTGTAATTCTTTGGTAGACAGAATCGGAAAATTCAGTTAGCTGCGCACTCAAGATCGTCTACCATCGGGCCTTTGATGGCACCAATGCACAGTAATCTGTGAGGAGCGCTACAGTGCGAAACAGTAACTGTGCCATCAAAACGCTGTAGTGATGGTACTGTTTACGAAAATACTGTTCCCGAATCACTGTTCATGGGTTCTGTAGCGATAGATCTAACGCATCCATTTCCCATCGGACGGCCAAAAAGCTTCTGAAGTCACCTGCCATCACAATGAGGTGATGGCAGATGATCCCGATTCGTTCTTGATAAGTCCGTAACATTGAATGAAGTTAGGTCCCCTGTGCTAGTCTTAAGCAGACATTCAGTTCTCTTCGGCATAAGCGAACTTCACATTCAGTTTTTTGCTGTGTCTTTCTTATTCAAAATCCACCTGTAAAGAGCAGAGCGCTAATGCAATTTTCCTGCTTATGCTTACTTTGCAAAAAAAAAAAGAAAAATTGTAACCTTGGACCTTCATCCTTCTTAATTTAAAAGGAAGCTCTCCTGCCTGTTTTCGGAAAAGAAAAATAAGCAGAGCATTATGATGATCAGTAAGTAGTCAGGTTTCCAGCAGTCTCTAGCAACCAGCGAAATACTCCTTCTCTGTAGTCACTGCCATGGTTGAGCTCACCCGACTGGTCGCCTCCCCCGCCGGACAGACCATGGCGAGCCGTTCTAGAAGGACGCGGCGACGAGGTCGGTAGCTTCATCGACGCCCGGCTCACCGTCGGCCCCGCCGCTGCGCGCCAACATTCTGCCACCATGGACGCGAAGGTCCACCCTGTTGCCTCGGCCTCCGCCATTCCATGTAACTTCGCCGGCGGCGACGAGAAGAGAGAAGCCGAGCCATGTAACACTCAAGATGCAAGAACAGCAAGGGGATCGGGGATAGGGATGAATTCTTAGACTGGGATCAGAGGAATGTTTGGGATACAGGGATAAGCAAATTCCACACGATTCATCACCCCCTCTCTCAGTTACAAGCCACCGGCTTTATAGCCTTCTCACGCACGCCACACAGCTGCTACCTTTCACAACGGACTGGGCCCCGAATGCTTCATCATTAGCCAGTCCACTGGGTTGTAGTTCTTGTTGGGCTTCCGCACCCGTGCTCCCCTCTTGGGCCTTGCTCTTCATGGTCCAGTACTGATACATCACTGGTGACATTCCCCTCCCCTTGAGAATCGGCTTGACCCCACGCCGATGCAGCAGGAAAACGATGCTTGAGGGCTTCCAGGTCCTCCCAGGTGGCCAACGAAGCAGGAAGACCAGACCACTTGATGCGCACCTGAGTCGCAGTACTTGCACCCTTCTGGTACAGCCGCTGCTCCAAGATCTTCTCGGGCACTTGATCATCTTGAGACACCTCCGGTGACGGTGGTTCAGGTCCTGCCACCACTTCAGAAGGCTGCAGCGATTGCTTCAACTGCGACACATGCACCACCGGATGAATGCGGCAAGTGTCAGGCAATTTCAGTTTGTAGGCCACCGCACCAACCTGCTTCTCCACCTGAAATGGACCGAAATAACGAAAGGCAAGCTTATGGTTAGCTCTTGTAGCCACCAATGATTGGATGTAAGGCTGCACTTTGAGAAACACCCAGTCGCCCGCAGCAAAGACTCGTTCTGATCTTCTTTTGTCAGCCTGAAACTTCATTCGAGTTTGAGCCCTGTCCAAATGCTGACGCACCAATCTGGTCATGAGATCCCGTTCCTTGAGCCACGTGTTCAACTCAGGAACAGCACAACTGTCCTCACCAATACCAAAATGCCGAGGATGATGTCCATACAACACTTCAAAGGGAGTCTTACCCAAAGCTGAATGGTATGAGGTGTTATACCAGAACTCCGCAAAAGTCAGCCACTGACTCCATTTAGAGGGGCAAGCATTCACAAAGCAGCGAAGATAAGTCTCTAAGCATTGATTGACCCTCTCCGTCTGCCCGTCAGTTTGGGGATGGTATGCCGAACTCATCTTCAGTTCAGTTTTGGATAGTCGAAACAGCTCTTGCCAAAGATTACTTGTGAAAATCCTATCTCTGTCTGAAATCAATGCTTCCGGTAGTCCGTGCAGCTTGTAGATGTTATGGATGTACACTTGAGCAACTTGAAAGGCGGTGAATGGATGATGTAGAGGCAAAAAATGAGCATACTTGGAAAACTTGTCAACCACTACCAAGATGCAGTTGAATCTGCTAGACTGGGGCAATCCTTCAATGAAATCTAAGGAAACCACCTGCCAAGAATGATCAGGTACAGGGAGAGGCTGTAGTAAGCCTGGGTATTTCACATGTTCCACCTTAGCCTGTTTACACACAGTGCAGGCCTCTACAAAGTGCTTCACTGTTTGTTTCAGGCCAGGCCAAGCAAAGAGCTTCTTCACTCGCCTGTATGTAGCTTCCACCCCAGAGTGTCCACCTACTGCTCCCGAGTGTAAGGATGTGAGTAGTTCCTGCTGTAACTTTGTGTTTTGCCCAATCCACACCCGGCCTTGATATCGAATCACTTCATCTTTCAATACAAATGGTCCTTTATCAGTTGGAGCACCCGCTAACTTAGTGAGTAACTGAGTAGAGTATTGATCTTCCAAGTACCCGGCCTTGACCTATTCTAGCCACACCGGCACACAAGTTGAGACCGCCGTTAACTCGTCTGTTATGATAGAGAAACAGCGAGATAAGGCATCTGCACCTCTATTTTCCACTCCTTTTTTGTACACCAACTTGTATTGTAACCCTAGCAGCTTGATCAGAATCCTTTGCTGCCACGGAGTGCTTGTTCTCTGATCTTCAAGATGGACCAGACTGCGCTGATCCGTGGCGATGACAAACTCAGCATGCTGAAGATAAGAACGCCATTTCTCTACTGCCATGAGGATGGCTAGGCCCTCCTTCTCATAAGTAGAAAGAGCTTGCGCTCTGGGCCCTAAGGCCTTGCTTAGAAACGCCACTGGATGCTGCTCTTGCATCAGGACCGCCCCAATTCCACGATCGGAAGCGTCAGTTTCGATGACAAATTGTTTACTGAAATCCGGCAATGCAAGTACTGGTGCAGAGATTAATGCTTGTTGCAGAGTACGGAATGAGGCTTCAGTTTCAACTGTCCATGCAAAGACCACCCCTTTTTTCAGCAAATCAGTTAGGGGGCGACTGATAATGCCAAAATTCCGCACAAACTTGCGGTAATAGCCGGCCAATCCCAGAAATCCCCGTACTTCCTTGACATTAGTTGGTGTTGGCCATTTCTTAACTGCCTCAATGTTCTTGTCATCAGTGGTAACCACTCCACCTCCAATTACATGCCCCAGATAAGACAGCTGCTTCCGAGCAAATGCACACTTGGAAAGCTTGACTTTCAATTGGTGATGATCCAAGATTTCAAACACCTTGCGCAGCAGTCGCTCATGCTCCTCTAGCGTGCGGCTGTATATAAGGATATCATCAATAAAAACGAGTACACCTTTCCTCAGTAGTGGTGCTAGAATACGGTTCATGGTGCCCTGAAAAGTAGCCGGTCCACCAGTCAGCCCGTACGACATGACTTTGAACTCGTAGTGGCCTTGATGAGTCTTGAAGGCCGTCTTGTGTTCATCTTCTGGACGCATTCTGATCTGGTGATATCCTGAACTAAGATCCAAGCTGGTGAACCAAATAGCCTTTGCCAGTTCGTCCAGTAACTCATCAATTACCGGTAGTGGAAATCTATTCTTCACAGAAATGGCGTTGAGATAACGATAGTCCACACAAAATCGCCATGTTCCGTCCTTCTTCTTCACCAGTAACACTGGAGAGGCAAAAGGGCTAGAACTGAACTGAATTACCCCTTGCTGCAACATCTCTTTCACCTGCTTCTCGATTTCATCTTTTTGGGCTGGATTATACCGATAAGGTCGCAAATTGACCGGCTTAGCACCAGGCAGTAAGGGTATGGAATGATCAAAAGGTCTTTGAGGAGGCAAACCAGAAGGTTTATCGAATAGTGTAGTGAATTCATCCAATAATTTCTGAACCCCAGCAGGAACAGGTACCTCCACTCTATTCTTCACCAGCCCTTCTTTATCCACCGGTTGCAATTGCACCACATGAGCAACAGCACCCCTGCTTTCAAGACTCAACACCTGAGCGCAAGTAATGGCAGCACAGGAAGAGACATTGGGTACCACTCCTTGCAAATACACTTTCTTGCCCTGATATTGAAAGGACATATGCTTGTCCATCCAGTGAATATCCATCGGACTGTGCTGCTGAAGCCAATCCATCCCCAGAATCACATCATAACAAGCAAGAGGTAGTACTTTGAAAGTAGTAGAGAAGGTTACTCCCTGGATCCACCACTCACAATCAGGAAACTCAGTGTTACAAGTCAGAATTCCCCCATCTGCAATCTTGACCTGCACAGGTTGACGCACTTGTACCTTCCCTTTTAACTTAGCAGCCATATGTTCACTGATAAAGCTCACTGAACTCCCAGAATCAAGCAACATAAGCACTTCCTGTTGCTGAATTCGTCCTTGCAACCTCACAGTATTAGGAGATTCCTTACCAGACATAGCTTCTTGAGAAATAGTCATCAAGGTGTCACTGATATCAGATGCAGAATCAGCAAGTGGTTGAGCAATAGCCACTTCGTCATCTTGTTTCAGCAAGCACAGTAATTCTTCCACCACATGTAACTGAACAGCTGCAGGACATTTGTGTCCCCTGCCAGTGTACTTTTCACCGCACTTGAAACATAATCCCATGGCTTTTCTGTATGCCATCAGAGCAGCGAGCTTGTCATCAGTTGATGGAGAAGCTCGAGCCGCGTCTGTACCCCGACGGTCCTCCACTTGAGAATGAGAACCAGCCTGCACTCGCTGCGGAGGCGGCGGCAACGGGAATCCTTGGTGTGGCGCCCCTCGAGATGCCATGGCCGAAGGATCCCCCCTTCGTGGTTCAGGCCTCCGTGTCATCTCCAGCACTTCATCCTGCAACATGGCGAGAGACACGGCAGTATCGAGGTCTTTTGGCCGATGTAACACAACTGCAGCTTTGATATTGTTATGTAAACCATCCACAAAACGGGACACAAAAAATTCAGGATCCCAATGACTGGTTCTAGCTATCATAGTATGCATCATATCATCAAATTTCTCGACATACTCAGCTAATGAACCTTCCTGTTTGAAGTGGAAAAACTGGCGTAATGTATGAGAAAATTCATCACGACCAAATTTCTCACACACCAGTGCACAAAACCCATCCCAATCTAATTCCTCAAAACGAGACCTAGCGTGCTCCAGCCACAAAGCAGCTCCACCCGCAAAATGCATAGTAGAGATATGAACCCAAGACGCACGCGAAATGCCAAAAACCTTGAAATAGGACTCACATCTCTTAATCCACAACCTAGGCCTATCTCCATGGAACTGAGGAAAATCCAACTTGGGTAAAGGAGTATGATAGCTTGGATTATACACTGGTTTATCCACTAAATTAGGCACTTCAGACGCCATATGGTGATGAATCAGAGAAGAGCTCGTACCCTTGCCCGGGGCAGGGATGTAAGTGGTAACCACTCCAGTCCCGTAACCCCGGAGATTGTGAGCAGCACGGTGGCCATGAGGCCCGAGGTCGCTGGCGAAGGCCTCCTCCTTGAGGGACGGCGTTCGCAGCGGTGTCTCCGGTAAGCGCGACGATGACTCCTCTTGCGGTAGAGGAAGCAGGGGAGGCAGGTCCACCGCGCGCACCTTGAGGATCGGGTTGGTGCCGATGCCGTCGAGCCGGGCACGAAGATCCCCAAGCTCCGCCTGTAGATCCGCCACCGCGGCGGCTATCTCCGGCTTCCACGCCGCCAAATCCGTCACCAGCGGCTCGATTGAAGCGATCGATGTACCTTGCGACTCCACCAAGGTATGTGTCGCCGCGGTCTTGCCTTCGATTCTGGTCAGCGCCTGCGCCAGATCCGCGAGCTTCACCTCCTGCTCCGCCATCCTCTTCTGATCGCGTGTCTTGTACGTCGGCCGCTGCAAGTAATCGGGTAGTTGCGCTGCCAGTGTCCCAGATAATCGACGAGTCTCTGATACCACTTGTAACACTCAAGATGCAAGAACAGCAAGGGGATCGGGGATAGGGATGAATTCTTAGACTGGGATCAGAGGAATGTTTGGGATACAGGGATAAGCAAATTCCACACGATTCATCACCCCCTCTCTCAGTTACAAGCCACCGGCTTTATAGCCTTCTCACGCACGCCACACAGCTGCTACCTTTCACAACGGACTGGGCCCCGAATGCTTCATCATTAGCCAGTCCACTGGGTCGTAGTTCTTGTTGGGCTTCCGCACCCGTGCTCCCCTCCTTGGGCCTTGCTCTTCATGGTCCAGTACTGATACATCACTGGTGACAAGCCAGCCCACCATTCGACCGGCCAAACCTGCCTACCATGTGCCATCTCCCCGCCGCGCCACGGTATAGACGAGCGCGAGTCAAGGGCTGGTCATCTCCCCAGTCCACTGCTGGCCATACTGCTTTGGCCGGCTTGTCGCCAAGCTTACCGCACCGCGGGCGTCGTGTCATGGTGCTCCTTGCCTGCCACTCTCTCTTCCACGTCTCCGACCATGCATGCTTTCGCTGTCCTGCCATCGCATCGTGGTCGATCGGTGCGGTCGCGTCCTGCATGCCCCCAGTCCCTCCGTGCGGTCCGGCTGCTTGCTCGCCATGATGCCCTGGCCTTTGCACCAGCGCGGCGCTGCAACTCTTCCGGCGCATGCAGGGCTGCTTTGCCAGGACAGCACCGTTGAATTGTGCACGTTCCCTCCCCTTGGTGCCGACCTCAGCCACTCGCTGACCTCTGACGACACGATTTTGCCAATTCAACGCCGCACCACACCTACCACTTGCGGACCTTGCTCGTTTGGAGGTGCTACGGCCTATGGCCGCAGCGCCACTGATCACAATTGGTGTATGGTGGCCGGACCGCAGGCCACTTGCCACTGGCCTGATGCGTTTCTGGCGCTGAATGAACCGCTTAATTTCACTAATATTGACGTTTATACATCTAGGATTGACTTACGATTGAACAACAAACTCTTCTACAACCTAGCTCCATTGCCCAATGGAAGTGACCGGGATGGGAACAATTAAACACCAGACAAGAAGATGTTTGCGGTCGGAATTTTCAGTTTGATATGTTTTTTCTGCCCACCACAGCGATGCGTACTGCACAGTACTTTTTTCTTTATTTAGTGACATATTGTACCTGGCACTGCGCCATGTGCTCATTGAACCAAAGCCAAAGGGAACTAAAAGAATTGAAGAGCTCTGGTCTCGCCCGGTATATATGAGTAGGGATGTCACCAGTATGCAGTCCGACCATCTATTTGAGAAACATGAGCATATTATGGACCTTCCAGGTCTATATGTACTATGATGCCTGAATTAGAAGAGATATATTTCTCTTCTTTTTTTTTTTTTTTTTTTTTTTTTTTTTTTTTTGCGGTGGAGAAGAGATATATTTCTCGAAGTAAACATGGATTACTGCTAGATCATTTGATCTCCATTCGTGGGTATGAGAGGTACTAGAAATAGGTTGTTCACAGGAAAGGGCGATGTTGCATAAATCCCTTGCCTAGTGGAATTTTTAAGCCTAGTTAGCAACCAGTTCTTTTGTTCCTCAATTAATGATGTTCGTTGGTTCTGAGATCGAGATGTGATTGATGTTTTCATATGATAGGCGTACTTACTCTTAAATTTCAGAGTATATACATCATCTGAAGAGTAAACTAGTCTATGATGGTGAAATAGCTACCAGGTTATACACTTGAAAAAGTTACTCTGTGAAGGAAAAGACTCTGAGTAAGTGAAAATGATCAATTACAACACCTATATTAAGGTATTAGTGATCAATAGAGTGCAATTAACTTTGCAGGCGGTTACTAATAATTCTATGAACAACAGACAACTAGTTCTGATCAGCTTAATTTGGTGACTCAGTCAATCTTAGTCTTTGTTTGAACATTAATTCAGAACATAACTGTAGGGAGAACAAAACATCTGGGACAATGTCTAAGATTTCAATTTAAGGACTAATAATGTGATCGTAGACGGAATCGCAAAATCTAGTCAACTGCGAACTTAACTACTTGATCAATCCTTAAATTGAAAGAGAACTGTTGCACTCATACAGCCTTACGTTCACATTGAGTTCTTTCTCTTTGGCATAAGCGGACTCGTCTTTCCAATACAAGATATCTACCATTTCCTGACAGTTTGCTCGATCTTTATTATTTTCAAGTACAATTGCATGAGTGGCTGACAGTTTTGTGCCAATCACCTACAAGCACATTCCAAAAAACATCAACCCCTACAGTAATCAAAACTGCTTGACTAAATGTAGTAGAACTGTAGGCCACTGCTAGTGTACTGTCTGGGAAAATTTAAAATCTTGTAGTATTGTCACATCCCACAAATTAGAGACCCCAAATGATGTAAATAAACCCTAAATAAAGTTTGGTTATGTTTGAATTTAAATTTGAGCTCTTTTGAAATTTTCAAGAATCATGCATACATGTCATTCTCATGTACACAGGAACTTTGTCGATTTTTCGTGGGAAATTGGCTTGGCCAAAAATTCCCAAAACTTTACCATAGGTGCAGTTCAAAGTGTAGTATTTTCTGTGAATTTTTCAGAATTTTTCGAGATCATTGGAATAGGCAGAAAATTCGTGAACCGTTCAGACTGTTTGAAATATTCGAAAAACAGTGCACGATGCAATTGGGCTCAGCCATTCAGCAAATAGTAAACACGGCCTGCTCCCGGCCCAGCTCGGCCCACTCTAGCCCGCGCCGGCCCGCCAACCTTTCTTCCTCCTCTGTTCACGCGCGGCGCGACGCGCTGCGCCGCGATGCGAGCCGCCGACCGCGCCGACGGCCCTTCCTTCTCCTCCGTGAGCTGCCGCCACCTCGCACGCACGCCCATACCTTGTCCTGCTCAGGTGCTGACCTCGAAGCGACGAAAAAACTGCACGTCAAGCAGCTTCCGCGACGCACGCCGCGCGACGCCATTCGCCGCCGCGGCGCCGACCTCCTGTTCTACCTGCTCTCGCTTTGCCGCAGGCTGCCGATGAATGCCACGCGCGCCACGGAGTCCCGCGCAGCTTCCTATGCGCACGATGATGATCCGGAGCCCTCCTTTTCCTCCATTCCCCACTCGCCACCGCAGCCGCCAGTGCGCGCCCTGGCAAACCTGCGGCAAAACCGCCTCAAATTGCTATAAAAGCTCCAGCTACTCCTCTGCGTCCTCTCTTTAGCCCTCTACAATCTTCCCGAGCCATCCTTGGCGAGAGAAACGGGGCGAGCAAGACAAATTTTGCTTTTCCCCAAAAATCAGCCGCCGTTGCCATCGCCGGAATTTGAGCTGCTCCGGTGAGCTCCACGTCGAGTTCATGTACTTTTAGCCTCTCTGTGCGATGCTGATGCTCACCCCTTTGACCTTTTTCTTGATTTCTAGGCGGAAGGGTCACCTTGTCCATCTCTCCCCTGTTCCGCCGCCGCCGTCCGCCAAGCCACCATCTCCGGCCACCACTGCCTGCGCCGTTGGCTTGGTAAGTTTCCCCGCTGCCCGTAGGTGCTAGACGCATGGCATAAACACGTCGTCGCGCTTCTCTCTGCGTAGCTGGCCGTAGGCCGTCGCCGCCGCCGCCTAGGTCATCGTCGCCCCACCGCTACAGAACATCCCCGTCGACGAGTCAACCACCGGGTGATACCCCTCATCCTCCTGCGTCGATTGGTGGGTGGTGTCGACGTCGCCGAGCCGTAGTTCGCCGCCGGCGATCCGTCAAGTCGCCGCGTTCACTGTGCGCGCGTTAATTTGAATGAAATAGCTCTTAAGCCGCCACTTGTCATCATCCGATTGGCCAGAAAGTGTTTAAACGTTTTTAGTCCAAAATAGATAGAAAAATTGTAGGGAAAAATTAAGAAAAATAGCTAGAAAAATTCCTTATGTTTTTAGGTTCCTTTTTATGCAAGAATATGATATATGCATTTAGGGAAAATTCATAATAACAAATAGGTTAGCTTTATGTTTTATTTAGAAATAATTGATTAGGGAATTTATATATAGAAGATGGAAAGGATTAATTTGCTTTTTGAACTTTTCAGAATTTACATCCACTGTATATCCATAATTGATCATAGGAAAAATTGAAAAGAAATAACTTGTAGGGTTACTTTATTTTCTAGAAAATCAAATGTTTCTTATAGAAAATTTATTTAAGTTTACTTAATAGATATGCATGCAATCACTATAAATGAAAAACTTAGTTATCTACTTTACAAACCACTGATAGTACTGTTTTAGTAGAAGTAAAACTATTAAACTTCATTTGTTTAAATAAATATACTTGTCACATATACCACAAGTATTTTCTTTAGGAAATTAAGTGAATTAAAATCTTGTCTAGGTGAATATGGCCTTTACAACCCTAGAGGTATGTCCTACTGCAAAGTATGGACATGTTAGCTTTGAAAACTCATTCAAGAAGAATTTGGTCATTTTTGGAATAAACGTAATCGATTTTGATTTATATATTGATTTAAAATCCGAACGCGCGTAGAATCGCCGTGCGATCTCCAAATGGAGTGATTCGAGTTGCATAGTTCATCTAAATTCATGCTTCATGCATACATGCAAAAATATGCATTATTTTCAGTTGGTTTTGATTCGGATCTTATTGGTATTTATTTGGATATTATTTACTTTAACTTGTAGACGATCCGAACGATGAAAAATATATAGAGGAGCAAGAATCGGAGGATCCAAACTACGAGGACCAAGAGTTTGAACAAGACCAGCAGCAAGCCAAGCACCCCCTTGATCATTTTGAACCCATGTGTATGATGAAATGTTTGCATGGTGATTTAGAATAAATTATGCATTAATAGTTCCAATAAAACTTTGGCGGGAAAATATGATAAATCCTTTGTACTAGAAACACTATGACCCCATATTTACCTCTACTTGTACAATAATTGTAATTGGGAATTTCTAGGTAAATTACTCTTTTAGAAATCACACTATACCCTCTTGATAAAATAGTGGCTTAGTAATTTCTAGTTAAATGGTATATATGTCTAAGCACATGCTAATCTATAAATTTCAGATTTATATCTTTTAATGAATTTATGTACAAGTTTTGATAATCTTGATGATGACGGGTTATGTTATAATGATTATGGTGATATTTGAATAAATTATGGAGACCCGTCACGTCGTATAAGGACCGGTACATTATAACTTGATTTAAGGAATTCCCGTGCGACCATGGACGCTGGTATGGGACGGCCATGGCTAAGTAATTTAGTGAATTTTGTCTTGCCTTCTTGAAGTAGAGAATGTGCGAATAATTCCTAATTTTGTTGGGGTTGTTCGAAGGGGCTCCCATTACTATAACGTGTGGGATTAAAGTTTGCTGACACAATAAATTGTACCTTCTTAATTCCTGCCTAATTACCCATGTTTGAAGGAGGGGAAAATTGTACCTCTGGGGTGTTAGTGGTCGGGTACGGAGGGATTTTTGCAATTTAGGGAAGGCAAGATTTGCAAACACTTAATGAAAATGTCATGCGTGATACCGATGTGCACACTTCGTGAGTGCACGGTGCTAGCTACACCATAGACGGTCACTCACAATCCATGGGTACAGCGTACAAACTCTGCAGAGTAATAATCCATTCGAATGGCCGTGCTTGCGGTCTCAAGCTCCTTAATGATGGAATTTTTGTTTAGCAAAGTAATGAAATATGAATTGGATTATATGTTGATGGTTGGTTAATTAGTTACTTTATTACAAGCCTTTGATATCTCATTTTTATGGAATATGTATGTGCTTATTCATTTATGCAACTTCTTACTTTAAGTTACCTTCATTTTAGTAATATTTACTTAAATTTACTTTCGGCATTTACTTATGAAAACCCTACCACTTCCTTTCCGCGGAACCCTGCATTTAAATTACTTTGCTATACACACAAGTCTTGCTGAGTACCAATGTACTCACCCTTGCTAAATATGTTGATCAGAGGAAGAAGAAGAAGAGTCGTATGAAAATCCACCGGATATGGGTTTTTATGCATCGAGCTTTGACGATAATCCCGGTGGTTCGGTCTAGGTTCATCTAGGTTGTTCGCCTGTGGAGTCTTGGGCAACAACCATAGATGCGCTGCGAGTTCTTTTGGTCTTTATTTGCCTCTTTAAACTTGTATTTAGCCGGTCAGCTAGATGTATGTATAATTAATTTGTGATGTTTGAACTTGAGATGTAAAATAAATAAGGATTTTGTTGTATGTGTATGTTGATATCAATTGCTCACGTGTGTGCTTGCGGTTGATTCTGGGACAAGCACGATGGAAACACGTAGTTTCGGGTATTTAAATATCCGGGACACCGCAGTTGGTATCCGAGCCATACAACGTAGAAAGAGTCTAGATAGAGTCATCGGAATGATATTTAGAGTAATTCGAAAGTGTTGGGTAGAAAATAATTTGGGACTGAAAATTTGTTTAAATTTTAATGTTAAGTGCTTGCTGTCCTTTCCTTAGTCTTAGCTTATTTTACTTTAATTCATGGTATGTAGAATTTTTGGAAAGTCAAATTTAATTTTCTACTTTGTTATTTCTTTTAGATGCCTAATTGGACACCGGTCTACGAGACCACTGCTTTCGAACCAAGCTCCTTTGCAGAAATCCTTCGATGCTTTGCTCATTATCTTGGGTTTCATGGGGACCCTAAGTATGTCGTGTCTTCGGCACCGTTGAACCACTACCTTTTGGAGTATAGTGCCGAAGTCACTCTTGTCCCTAGCACACCATTGGAGGCTCCTCTTAAGTTCTATGGTCGTGGGACGACCGGGCCGATGGCGATCCGTGAAGTTGCCTACATTGCCATCACGGAGCTTCATACTCGCTATGCCATTGGCGATGCTCTTTTCCGTTACTATCCTTTTCGTGTGGGTGCTGACCATGAGAATAACTTCATACCACCCCGTGAGGATGAAAGTCCTATGGTTCGTCTCCTTGCTCGTTTGGTCGAGGCCATGGATGAATATATTGGTCGTTTGGACCGCGAGCGTGTTGCCTTGAGGTACAATGTTGCACGGCTGCAAAACGCCGTAGACGGGCAGTTCCGTACTCGTCTCATCGATCATAATGTCATGTTTGGGGATGTTGACTTAGAGGCTGAAAATGAGCCTTATCCGGTTCCGGGAGTTTACCTTGGACGTCCTCGCCGCCAAGCCCGCATGTCCACTCGACCGCCGCGCAACACTAGGATGGCTCCACGGTTCTCCTGCAGCAGCTCCTCTGGTCCTAGGTGTGGTGGTTCTTCAACTCCGAGTTCGGATGCCGGTCGTATGTGAAGATCGGTAGGATTAGGAAAACTAGGGGTGGCTAGCTCGGCCTAAATGAGCATTATAGTTGAATAATGTATAGTTGAGAATGCCCCTGTTATGTAAGGTAATGGATGTAAAAGTAGCTTGTTAAGTTAGTAGGATTACTTATGGTTATGTAATATAAACACATATGGATGTAAAATGTAACCGATGTATAATCAAGTTTGTACTATGTTTATTGTACGAATTTCTGTATGAATCTGGTAGCTCCTAAATTTTTGATAAATTTACTGCAGTGAGGTAATATTAGGATGTACCTATAGTGTTTTTTTCGAAAATTTTGGACTAGCTTTGATAGGTGTAAAAATTCGCTCAACAGTCGTTACTCTGTTTTCTGCTGTCTGAAATTCTGGAGACAGCAGACTGTAAGATTTTTGTAGGCCCGTGGATAGCTTTAAACGGGTTGAAATTTTTACAGTAGTCACCTCATATGTTTGGTTACCCCCACAAAAATTCATGAAAATTTTGGACATGTTTTAGTACTTCGAGAAATTTGATCAACCGGCAGACTCTAATCTGTCCAGATTTTGGAAAGTAAATTTCGAATTTTGAAAATGTTTAGAATAATCAAGTTTTTAGTTAAAATTTGAGTTTGTTGAACAACATGATTGTAAAGAATAACTTGTTACCTTTTCCATTGTGTGGATCATTTGCCTATATAGATATTTCTGCAATTTATGAGTCATAGTAGCTTAACCATGAGTTAAAGTTATATGTTCTCAAAATTGCTTGTTTTTTCATTTGGATTTTATTGTAGTGTTCATTATATCATAAAAGGCTACCATATCCATATGACCTCTCATCTATCCTTCATGTTATTCCTTCACTAAGGCTTAATTGATCCATGTTCTCGAACATGATTAATTTGGTTTTTATAAAGGAAATGGCCTCTCCGTCGGATCGATCGGGTATGGAGAATTCTGGAGCCCGACCTGTTCTCACCGGGAATGAATCACCTATGGAGAAGGCTATTCTTATGATGGAGGCTAATAATCAAAACACCACCTATATTCTCCAGCAGTTAGTTCAAAATTCAAATGCAAATGGAGCTGCGGGGCAATCTAAGCTTAATGAGTTTATGCGGACTCAACCTCCAACTTTTGCATCGGCAAAGGAACCTCTTCATGCCGATCATTGGCTTAACTCTATCTCCCGTAAGTTGGAAATTGCTCAATGCAATGATCATGAGAAGGTGCTCTATGCTTCTTATCGTTTGGAGGATCCCGCCGCCACTTGGTGGGACAATCATAAGAAGATGTTGCCGTCCAATGAAGAAATCACTTGGAATACTTTTTGTGAGGCTTTTCGTGCTGCATATATTCCTAGAGCTATTATGGATACTAAGAAGCAAGAATTTTTGGCTCTTCGGCAAGGAAATATGCCGGTAATGGACTTTCTATGCCGGTTTAATGAGTTATCACGATATGCATCCTCTGAAGTGCCAAATGAAGATATGAAAGTTCAACGTTTCATGGAACGCATGAATGAAGAGTTGAAGCATGCTCTCGCCGCTCATGATATCTCGGATTTCAAAACTCTTATTAACAAATCCATCAAGATCGAACATAGTGCTCGAGAGTTACGGGAAAGCAACAAGAGGAAATGGATGGCTTCTAAAAGTGCAAGTAACAACAATCCGGTGTGACCTCGCACGGGACAACCATCTAACACTCGGCCTGTAGCAGCAAGGATTCCTCGACAACAAGCTCAAGCTTCTCGACGCCAAGCTCCCGCTCCTCGACCAAGAGCACCTCCGCAACAACAAAGTGTTTATCGAGCTCCAATATCGGGGAACACTCGTCCTTTTCCAAAGGGATCATGTTATAATTGTGGAGAGTATGGTCATTTTTCTGGTGGTTGCCCACTGAAGCCAAGTGGAAGTAATACTCCTCAAGCTCCTCCAGCTCAAAATATCTCACGACCGCCTTCATCAAATTATGGAGCGTCACCAACTTCTCGTCCATCTTCATCCAAGCCAAATCAAGGATATAAACGTGGTCGTGTTAATCATGTGACCCTTGAGCAAGCCCAAGAAGCGCCGGAAGTGATTATGGGTACGTTTCTAGTCAACTCAAATCCTACCGTAGTGCTCTTTGATTCCGGTGCTACGCATTCATTCATATCTTCTACATATGTGCAACGGCATGGCATTTCTCAAGTTATATTAGACATCTTTTTGAAAGTAGCATCTCCGAGTGCCACCGTACTTGCCAAATATTCATGCCTTAATCTTCCTATTGAAATTGAGGGCATAGAATTTTTAGTCAATCCTATTGTCATATCTATGCAAGGATTAGACATAATCCTTGGTATGGATTGGCTTCACAAACATAAGGGAGTTATTGATTGTGGTCAACGCTCCATCACTTTAGTTGATCACAAGGGCACTCATATAAAATACTTTGCCGATCCTATACCTTTGAAAAATCACATCTTATTGAACTCCACTACCACATTGGAAATCTCTCAAGTTCCGGTAGTATGTGAATACTCTGATGTTTTTTCGGATGAATTGTCGGGCCTTCCACCGGATCGAGATATTGAGTTTACCATTGATCTTATTCCTAGAACTTCACCTATATCACAAAGACCGTATCGGATGAATTCCGAAGAATTAGTGGAGTTAAAGAAACAACTTAAGGAGCAACTTGATAAAGGATTTATCCGTCCTAGCTCATCACCTTGGGGTTCCCCGGTCATCTTTGTTACCAAGAAGAATGGTACTCCACGTATGTGTATTGATTACCGAGCTCTCAATGCGGTAACCATCAAGAATAAGTATCCTCTACCTCGCATTGATGATCTTTTTGATCAATTACATGGAGCTCGTGTCTTCTCTAAAATTGATTTGAGACTTGGTTATTATCAACTTAAGATTCGAGAAGAAGATATTCCCAAGACTGCCTTTGTTAACCGGTATGGTTCATATGAATATACCGTGATGTCCTTTGGTTTAACCAATGCTCCCGCCACTTTCATGAACCTTATGAATAAGATTTTCATGGAGTATCTTGACAAGTTTGTTGTAGTCTTCATTGACGACATCTTGATCTACTCCAAGAATGAGGAAGAGCATGCTCAACATATCTGTTTGGTTCTTAACAAGCTTCGTGAGCATAAACTCTATGCCAAATTTAGTAAGTGTGAATTTTGGCTTAAAGAAGTGGCTTTTCTTGGTCATGTCATCTCTGAAGGTGGTATTTCTGTTGATCCTAGCAAGATTGAATCCGTGCTAAAATGGAAACAACCCCAAGACGTTTCCGAAGTGCGGAGTTTCCTTGGACTTGCGGGATATAATCGCCGGTTTGTTGAAAATTTCTCCCGCATTGCAAAACCTTTGACTCGACTCTTGCAAAAAGGAGTTCCATTCCAATGGACCGATAAATGTGAATCTAGCTTTCAAGAACTCAAGCGTCGGCTCACGACAGCCCCGGTGCTAGTGATGCCCGACATATCAAAAAGCTTCGACATATATTGTGATGCATCAAGACAAGGTCTTGGTTGTGTATTAATGCAAGAAGGAAAAGTTGTGGCTTATGCTTCTCGTCAAATGAGGCCACATGAGGACAAGTATCCTACTCATGACTTAGAATTGGCCGCCGTTGTTCATGCCTTGAAAATTTGGCGACATTACCTCATCGGTAATCATTGCGAAATCTATACCGATCATAAAAGTCTCAAGTATTTCTTTACTCAAAAGGATTTAAATCTTCGGCAAAGAAGGTGGCTTGAGCTTATCAAGGATTATGACATTGGAATTCATTATCATCCCGGAAAAGCTAATGTTGTTGCCGACGCCCTTAGTCGGAAACTTTACCGGTTAAATCTTTCGATTGAATCTTTTCCCGATGATCTATGTAACGATCTTGAGAAACTCAACCTTGGAGTTGTCCAAGAAGGTTTTCTTACCACCTTAGAGTTACAACCAACTTTGGAACATCAAATTAAGGCGGCACAATTAGAAGATGAAGAAATCATTCAAATCAAGGAAAATCTTTTATCAAATGGTGATGAAAGATTTCATCTTAACTCCGATGGAATTTTATTGTGTGGGCAGCGGTACTACATTCCTAAAAATCAGAAACTTCAAGATCTTATTCTCCATGAAGGTCACAACTCTTTGTTATCCATCCATCCGGGAAGTACCAAGATGTATGAAGATTTACGACGGCAAGTTTGGTGGCCCAGAATGAAGAGAGACATTATCACCTATGTTGCAAATTGTGATATATGTTGGCGTGTCAAAGCAGATTATCAACTCCCCGCCGGACTACTTCAACCATTAAAAGTTCCCGAATGGAAGTGGGAAGATATCGGAATGGATTTTATTGATGGATTACCCCGGACCCATAAAGGACATAATTCCATATGGGTTATCGTTGATCGATTGACCAAAGTCGCTCATTTCATTCCTATCAAGAGCACTTATGGTGGTGAGAAACTCATCCAACTCTATGTTAAGCATGTCATTCGCTTACATGGAACTCCAAAATCGATCACCTCTGATCGAGGATCTCAATTTGTTTCTCACTTTTGGCAACAATTGCATCAATGCCTTGGCACTCAACTTGACTATAGTACGGCCTGTCATCCTCAAACTAGTGGTCAAGTTGAGCGAGTAAATCAAATTCTTGAAGATATGCACCGAGCTTGTGCCTTGACTTTTAAGGCAAACTGGAAGAAATGCTTACCATATGCCGAGTTTTCATATAATATCAACAAAGTCTCAAGATGTCTCCATTTGAAGCACTCTATGGAAGGAAGTGTCAAACTCCTTTGTTTTGGTCCGAACTTGGAGAAAAGAAACCTTTTACTCCGGCCGTTATACAAGAAGCACAAGAGATTATTGATATTGTAAGAGATCGGTTGAAGGAAGCTCAAACCCGACAAAAGAGCTGTGAAGATAAAAGAAGACGTGAATTGAGTTTTGAAGTTGGGGACCATGTCTATCTCAAGGTATCTCCGAGGCGAGGTATACGGCGATTCCGACTTCGTGGGAAATTATCTCCTCGATATGTTGGACCTTTTCCCATCATCGAAAGAATTGGTGTTCTTGCTTATCGAGTGGAACTTTCGCCTCAACCTTCTGAAGTCCACAATGTTTTTCATGTTTCTCAACTCAAGAAATGTCTTCGAGTGCCAACCGAAGAAATTCCTCTTGAAAGTCTCGATCTTCAACCCGATCTTTCATATCGAGAATATCCGATCAAGATTTTAGATGAAGGTGAACGCCGGACAAGGAATCAGCGAGTGAAGATGTATCGAGTTCAATGGAGTAACCATTCCGAAAATGAAGCTACATGGGAGCGAGAAGATCATCTCCGAGCCGAGTTTCCAGATTTTCTTCCTAGTCTTTTTGAATCTCGGGGACGAGATTCTTTTTAAGGGGGGTGGAACTGTCACATCCCACAAATTAGAGACCCCAAATGATGTAAATAAACCCTAAATAAAGTTTGGTTATGTTTGAATTTAAATTTGAGCTATTTTGAATTTTCAAGAATCATGCATACATGTCATTCTCATGTACACAGGAACTTTGTCGATTTTGCGTGAGAAATTGGCTTGGCCAAAAATTCCCAAAAATTTACCATAGGTGCAGTTCACAGTCTAGTATTTTCTATGAATTTTCAGAATTTTTCGAGATCATTGGAAGAGGCAGAAAATTTGTGAACCGTTCAGACTGTTTGAAATATTTGAAAAACAGTGCACGATGCAATTGGGCTCAGCCATTCAGCAAATAGTAAACACGGCCTGCTCCCGGCCCAGCTCGGCCCACTCCAGCCCGCGCCGGCCCGCCAACCTTTCTTCCTCCTCTGTTCACGCGCGGCGCGACGCGCTGCGCCGCGATGCGTGCCGCCGACCGCGCCGACGGCCCTTCCTTCTCCTCCGTGAGCTGCCGCCACCTCGCACGCACGCCCAACCTTGTCCTGCTCAGGTGCTGACCTCGGAGCGACGAAAAACTGCACGTCAAGCAGCTTCCGCGCCGCACGCCGCGCGACGCCATTCGCCGCCGCGGCGCCGACCTCCTGTTCTACCTGCTCTCGCTTTGCCGCAGGCTGCCGATGAATGCCACGCGCGCCACGGAGTCCCGCGCAGATTACTGTGCGCACGATGATGATCCGGAGCCCTCCTTTTCCTCCATTCCCCGCTCGCCACCGCAGCCGCCAATGCGCGCCCTGGCAAACCCGCGGCAAAACCGCCTCAAATTGCTATAAAAGCTCTAGCTACTCCTCTGCGTCCTCTCTTTAGCCCTCTACAATCTTCCCGAGCCGTCCTTGGCGAGAGAAACGGGGCGAGCAAGACAAATTTTGCTTTTCCCCAAAAATCAGCCGCCGTCGCCGGAATTTGAGCTGCTCCGGTGAGCTCCACGTCGAGTTCATGTACTTTTAGCCTCTCTGTGCGATGCTGATGCTCACCCCTTTGACCTTTTTCTTGATTTCTAAGCGGAAGGGTCACCTTGTCCATCTCTCCCCTGTTCCGCCGCCGCCGTCCGCCAAGCCACCATCTCCGGCCACCACTGCCTGCGCCGTTGGCTTGGTAAGTTTCCCCGCTGCCCGTAGGTGCTAGACGCATGGCATAAACACGGCGTCGCGCTTCTCTCTACGTAGCTGGCCATAGGCCGTCGCCGCCGCCGCCTAGGTCATCGTCGCCCCGCCGCTACAGAACATCCCCGTCGACGAGTCAACCACCGGGTGATACCCCTCATCCTCCTGCGTCGATTGGTGGGTGGTGTCGACGTCGCCGAGCCGTAGTTCGCCGCCGGTGATCCGTCAAGTCGCCGCGTTCACTGTGCGCGCGTTAATTTGAATGAAATAGCTCTTAAGCCGCCACTTGTCATCATCCGATTGGCCAGAAAGTGTTTAAACGTTTTTAGTCCAAAATAGATAGAAAAATTGTAGGGAAAAATTAAGAAAAATAGCTAGAAAAATTCCTTATGTTTTTAGGTTCCTTTTTATGCAAGAATATGATATATGCATTTAGGGAAAATTCATAATAACAAATAGGTTAGCTTTATGTTTTATTTAGAAATAATTGATTAGGGAATTTATATATAGAAGATGGAAAGGATTAATTTGCTTTTTGAACTTTTCAGAATTTACATCCACTGTATATCCATAATTGATCATAGGAAAAATTGAAAAGAAATAACTTGTAGGGTTACTTTATTTTCTAGAAAATCAAATGTTTCTTATAGAAAATTTATTTAAGTTTACTTAATAGATATGCATGCAATCACTATAAATGAAAAACTTAGTTATCTACTTTACAAACCACTGATAGTACTGTTTTAGTAGAAGTAAAACTATTAAACTTCATTTGTTTAAATAAATATACTTGTCACATATACCACAAGTATTTTCTTTAGGAAATTAAGTGAATTAAAATCTTGTCTAGGTGAATATGGCCTTTACAACCCTAGAGGTATGTCCTACTGCAAAGTATGGACATGTTAGCTTTGAAAACTCATTCAAGAAGAATTTGGTCATTTTTGGAATAAACGTAATCGATTTTGATTTATATATTGATTTAAAATCCGAACGCGCGTAGAATCGCCGTGCGATCTCCAAATGGAGTGATTCGAGTTGCATAGTTCATCTAAATTCATGCTTCATGCATACATGCAAAAATATGCATTATTTTCAGTTGGTTTTGATTCGGATCTTATTGGTATTTATTTGGATATTATTTACTTTAACGTGTAGACGATCCGAACGATGAAAAATATATAGAGGAGCAAGAATCGGAGGATCCAAACTACGAGGACCAAGAGTTTGAACAAGACCAGCAGCAAGCCAAGCACCCCCTTGATCATTTTGAACCCATGTGTATGATGAAATGTTTGCATGGTGATTTAGAATAAATTATGCATTAATAGTTCCAATAAAACTTTGGCGGGAAAATATGATAAATCCTTTGTACTAGAAACACTATGACCCCATATTTACCTCTACTTGTACAATAATTGTAATTGGGAATTTCTAGGTAAATTACTCTTTTAGAAATCACACTATACCCTCTTGATAAAATAGTGGCTTAGTAATTTCTAGTTAAATGGTATATATGTCTAAGCACATGCTAATCTATAAATTTCAGATTTATATCTTTTAATGAATTTATGTACAAGTTTTGATAATCTTGATGATGACGGGTTATGTTATAATGATTATGGTGATATTTGGATAAATTATGGAGACCCGTCACGTCGTATAAGGACCGGTACATTATAACTTGATTTAAGGAATTCCCGTGCGACCATGGACGCTGGTATGGGACGGCCATGGCTAAGTAATTTAGTGAATTTTGTCTTGCCTTCTTGAAGTAGAGAATGTGCGAATAATTCCTGATTTTGTTGGGGTTGTTCGAAGGGGCTCCCATTACTATAACGTGTGGGATTAAAGTTTGCTGACACAATAAATTGTACCTTCTTAATTCCTGCCTAATTACCCATGTTTGAAGGAGGGGAAAATTGTACCTCTGGGGTGTTAGTGGTCGGGTACGGAGGGATTTTTGCAATTTAGGGAAGGCAAGATTTGCAAACACTTAATGAAAACGTCATGCGTGATACCGATGTGCACACTTCGTGAGTGCACGGTGCTAGCTACACCATAGACGGTCACTCACAATCCATGGGTACAGCGTACAAACTCTGCAGAGTAATAATCCATTCGAATGGCCGTGCTTGCGGTCTCAAGCTCCTTAATGATGGAATTTTTGTTTAGCAAAGTAATGAAATATGAATTGGATTATATGTTGATGGTTGGTTAATTAGTTACTTTATTACAAGCCTTTGATATCTCATTTTTATGGAATATGTATGTGCTTATTCATTTATGCAACTCCTTACTTTAAGTTACCTTCATTTTAGTAATATTTACTTAAATTTACTTTCGGCATTTACTTATGAAAACCCTACCACTTCCTTTCCGCGGAACCCTGCATTTAAATTACTTTGCTATACACACAAGTCTTGCTGAGTACCAATGTACTCACCCTTGCTAAATATGTTGATCAGAGGAAGAAGAAGAAGAGTCGTATGAAAATCCACCGGATATGGGTTTTTATGCATCGAGCTTTGACGATAATCCCGGTGGTTCGGTCTAGGTTCATCTAGGTTGTTCACCTGTGGAGTCTTGGGCAATAACCATAGATGCGCTGCGAGTTCTTTTGGTCTTTATTTGCCTCTTTAAACTTGTATTTAGCCGGTCGGCTAGATATATGTATAATTAATTTGTGATGTTTGAACTTGAGATGTAAAATAAATAAGGATTTTGTTGTATGTGTATGTTGATATCAATTGCTCACGTGTGTGCTTGCGGTTGATTCTGGGACAAGCACGATGGAAACACGTAGTTTCGGGTATTTAAATATCCGGGACACCGCAAGTATTCTTATATACTAAATGAATTCCTTCCACGTTGCTGCAAAAATTAAGGGTCAATTTCAAATGAATAGTTGGATGAGAGTATATAAATTTCATACGAAACTTGGTTAAAGGGGAGATATATAACATCATGTGCTATGACAAACAAAAGATTGAACATTTTTCTGCTTCACTATCAACTTGCATTATCTAAAAAGTGATATCAATCCTTCTTTGTTCTCCTATTACAAAAAGTGCTAACTTTAAGTTGCCGTGGGCTATTATCCCCTATTTCATTTTAAACATGCAACAATATACCTTTGACGACCTGTGCAAAAATCCACTACGATTAGGGTTTAGGATATGGCGATATATGAAATCCATGTGCTCCTGATCAAATGTGGCGAATGCTAGCTAATAACATCAGGGCTGTATTTATGGGGCCAGGGTATCACCAATACACAGTCCAATCAGCACTTGATGGGGAAGCATGAGAGCATTATGAAGCTTCAAGAGCTCTATATTACTATTTTTATATACGATATATGAATTAGAACTTTGGAAGAAGATATATACCTGCTTTCTGAAACATGTGCCACTTGTTGGATCATTCGATCTTGATTGTTGGGTGTGAGAGGTATCAGGGATAATGTAGCACCCCGCCTCAAATAATGAGGGGTTTGGCTAACCAGGATCATAATCGGGTGATGCTTGACTACGCAAGCCTCCAAATGACCACACACATAAGTATAAATAAAATAGAGTATAAAGTGAAATTTAATTATTACAACTTTGATTTAATTTTATTACATAAAAGGGTTTGAAAAGCGTACCGGAAGCGATAAACAACACGACGTCATTAATCATATGATGAAGCACATTTGGCCCATAAACATGCTTCATTCTCCTCAAGCAAAAGATCACCTGCAACAAAAATTTAAACAACAAACCCTGAGCAACTAATACTCAGCAAGACTTACCCGTCAATGTGGCCTTCTAAGACTGACTCCTAGCATGCAGGGGGCTGACCACAGGTGTAGGAATATTTGCATAAAAGTAGCACTAAAAGTCGATCCTTCTTTTAAATTTTAGCCAAATTAAAAAGGTTCTTGCATAAATGTAAATATTATCAACCTACACTAAGCAATACATGGTTGCAATACAATTAATTTGAAGGACAAAACAGCAAGTATACATCATCATGTGCACTTCTTACTACGATGTGATGCAGTGAACAAGTGGTACTCAATAACCGCGAGGGACGGCGATTCGAATTGATTTACACCTGCAGGCGAAACCCGGAATACACGACGTACGCACACTCATAAAGAGTCACGCACGACAACCTTTCACAAAACACCATAGAGCCGGGCCGACTTCCACCTCTCCCGAGTACACGTCCTCCACGCAATACCGACGCTGGAGCTATCCTTGGTTAGCCCGTGTACCCTCCCACCAGCACATACCCATGAACCACCATATCTATCATCATCACTAGAAGAGAGGTGGGTTCACCGTCCAACACTGTGAGCATCGAGTTACATCAGTTTACTAGTTCCCATACACTAGTATGCATCCGGTACGTTCAAACTTGCTCAGCGGAGCCACAACGATCGGTCCTCAATCAACACAGACGGGGCTACCGCACACAAGACCTCCATGTCCTGCTGCAAACCTACACATCCCCGTCCGGTCTCCAATTATCATCATTAAGTGTGAGATAGCAACAAGTACCGTTTTTCCCAAAAAGAGCCCTATAGCTCGCGAGTAGTGTTCCGCACCACTCGACTTCTACCGATGACTCATATTAAGCATAGCATAAAATAACGAACGGCTGAACATACCCACCATAGGAAAACCTGGGGATACATGCAACTAAGGTTTCATTCAACTCCTGAATACCTAATGCACATAATATGACTCCACACATACTTGTGATAAAGTAAAATATTTTAAAAAGGGTTGGGATGCACCGGGGCTTGCCTTGAGTTTAAGCAATGCAACTAAGGTATGTGGGGATACCCACGCTCCTCGGCGATGATTTCCACGTGCTCGGTCCCGACGTCGGTTCCTAAATGGATGCAATGCAAGGCAAGAATTATTGTGAAAGTTCATGGAACTTCCTTGATAAAAAGTAATGCACATGATATGGTTCTGATGAGGATGACATGCTCAGAAAATACTCAAAAAGATTTTTATACTTTTGTCTGAAGTACTTCCCCAAAAGAGAAACAAGTCATATAAGTTTTTAAATGATCAAAACAAAGATTTCATTTTGAAATTTCTTTAACATGGTTTTGTAAGCAATAAAATCAGATGGGTTTGTATGGTAAACAAAAGAAGAATAAATAACACCTTGGCAAATTTTCAGAAACATTTGATGCAGGCATTAATTAATAAAATTAAAACACTGAAAAGATTGGAAAAGTAATTACTGGTACAACATGAATAAGTTAAATATGGAACTTAGTGAACAGTTCAGAAATGTCATGAGATGCAAGCATACCAATATTCATAATTTTTGAATGAACAGAAATGTAGATATGAATTTATTTTGGTTTTCCTTCTCTGAATTTTATTCAAAACTTTACTGTGATTCCAAGTGTTTATATTGCACCACCGGATATATCTAGTTGCAAGGAAACCAACGAAACCTGTTTCACATTTTTCAGAGATATATTCCGTCAGATATGAATTATTGAAAGTTTTAACTATTTTCCCATTTTATGGAATTTAGGTCGTGAACAGTAAAACAGGGGAGGCAAAAACCGGCGGCCAGAAAACTCTAAAATCCGTCGATTTGGGTGGTGGGACTGCATGGTAGAGGACTCAAATGGATGATTAGGGATCTTATGAATCTATGTGTGCGAGGAATTGAAAGTACATCTAGGCCCCTAATCATGTGTTTTGTGTGATTGACGTCAAAACAATCAAAAGGACTGATATTTGCATTGAGAAAATATCCAGCTAGGTCTCACAATGGAGAATCAAAAAGATTTCAAAGTTACAATCCCTCATTGTGTTGACAAGGATGGCATCAAGTGCTCAATGGACGGAGATTTCACTCTTTTATTTTCTCATTGAGTCTAGGAATGCCGTACTATCAAGAGGGATGGTAATCATGTGTCTACTGATGTCACAAGAGCTTTTGTTTGAACCAAAACCAACCAAAATTGAGCTTGAGAGGATAGCCAAATTTCCAGTTGCAGATTGCTCCCACCGGAGTATCCGACACTCTGTCGGAGTATCCGGACCCACTCAGGAGGTCCCCATCGGAGTATCCGACTATGTGTCGGAATGTCCGGTGGAAGCCATTGCCACCATAGCCAAAGTGTCTATCGGAGTATCCGACACACTGTCGGAGTATCCGGTAGACCCTAACCAGCAGCGCAACGATTCGATTTTTGGGAGCGTCTATATATACCCATCCACCTCCAACGGCCATCGCTCTCGTCTCAACTCACAAGAACACGACCCAAGCTTCCCCCTTTCACTCTCTACTCATTCCCAACCCAAAGATTTGTGTGATTCACTCAAGAGAGTGTGTGAGAGCAAGAGAATCGTGTTGAGAGCAAGCATCCCACTCTTTGAGCTTCTTGTGGCATCATCTCACTTGATTTCATTTATTACTCTTGGAGCTTTGTGCTCCTAGAAGGCTAGAGGTTGCCCGGGAGTTCCCAATTCGTGTGGTGAAGCTCCAGAAAGTTTGTATTACCCATTCCCGCAAGGGATTTGCTAGTGAGCAACTCAAATCGGTCTTAGTGACCATTTGAGTGAGGTTTAGGGTTGAGAGCAACCCGGTCCTTTGTGGACTCCTCAACGGAGACGTAGGGCACTTTGTGGGCCTGAACTTCGGAGAAAAATCGTGTGTCAATTGTCTATCTTTTGATTGTTCTTGTTGTTCATACTTGTTCTAGTTCATATTGCTCATATATCACTATATTGCCTCGATCTACGTATCTACTTGTTTCCTTCCGCAATTGTTGTGTAGATTCACTTGCTAGCATCTATACACGTCTTTTGATTCAAGTAGAATTGCTAGAAACTTCGTAGATTTCAAATTACGCAAGATTTATCCCCTGTTTCGGATTGTCCGACACAGTACCGGATACTCCGGTAGCTCCAGGTCCAGAGTATCTGACAGTGTGCCGGATTATCCGGTAGGACTGACGATTTGGTTAAGTCTTAATTTGCAAAAGTTATTAGCGTTAACTATTCACCCCCCCCCCCCTCCCTCTCTAGGCAACTTTCAGGAATCGAACGGAAACTCACCGGAGAAGCGGGAATCTACGGCGAGATCGATGAAGGTTCGGTGGACGACTTGATAAAGAAAGGTTCGATTCTCTGGACTCTTTAAGACTCTTCGCAGGAGGAGGAGATAAGGCACCAGGGGCTGCTTGAGGGACTCCTTGTGCGTCCTCTGGTGGTGTTGGTTTGAGTAGGGAGCAATTGAAGGCAGTGGAGCGCGATCTGGAGCTTGGGCCGGCAATGGCGGCTGGCTAAGGAAGAGGAAGAAGAGGAGGCAACCACGACTTGGCTAGCGGTCAAGGCAGGGGATAAGGGCGAAATATTGCGTATGGGCATCGCTCAGGAAGGACACCGAGTGCCCATGCTCATCTACGGCAGGCTGCAGGCGGCACAGTGAGGAAGAACAGGGAAAAACATGGCGCTACAGTATTTTTCTTTTTCTTTTTAAGTCGATTTCCAACGTGCTGATTTGTGTGGCTCCAAACACCATCTTCCACAGTCCCGAAAAATCTGAGGAAATGGTTATTGAAAGGCCAAAGCAATAGGAACTCTTTTCATTATTGGAAGATTTTGAATTTCGGCCCAGAATTTGAATTAAAAATTCTGTTAAGACAGAAATGGTTTGAATATTCCTCAAAATAATTGAACTGCTTAGGAGTTTCATAAAATTCTGAAAACTTCTCCAAAATTCTATCTTGTAGTATACGATCCAAAGAGAATTTCAAATGGGCCCACTGTTATGCAAAATTTTGAATTTCAAGTTCAAGCTCAAAGTTGATGATATTTGGATAGTTTGCTTCGATCAAGAAATTTTCAAACCAAAACACTTGAACTTTTGGATTGTTTTGCACTAACAGAAAATTTGGAAGTGTGATTAGGATTTGTGAAAATTGGGGATGTTACAAATAAGTTGGGCAGCCCTTTTCAGGATAATTGTCTTACAAGTGCTCTTGTTGTGCCGAGATTTTCTAGCTCCATAATGCTCTCATGCTTCCCATCAAGTGCTGAGATTGTGCTGTGTAATGGCGACACCACCAAAAATACAGCCCTGATGTCTTCATGCCTCCTTGACAAGAGTTTCTTCTAAGTGTTGCTTCATCAGTTTCTGATTGCTCTGCAATTGTTAGGTCTGATAACCTAAACTCCTGCAAGGTATTCACTATTATCTCTGTAATATGCATGGTTTAGACTTGGGCTTGACATTGTCGATATGATAGGCTTAATTACAGTCAAATTGATGTGTATGTTTTCTCTCAAGAAACATCCATGTAATTAATTATCCCCATTGTTCAAAAGATAATCCATCGAGTTAGGAAATTAACACCCATTTTACACGTACCTGAAACATTTTGTAAAAAAAGAAATAGATACCGAGTCAGTGGGAAATGATCAAACAATACCTACAATTAAGGACTGCAAGGACAGAAATTAACTTTTTATTCAAGAAGAAACAGGAAACCTTGCATAACCAAACTTGATTAGTAGAGCTAGTTAGTTCTCAGTTTCAATAAGATGGCAAATTATCTTAATTCTTTCTGGATATAATAAACAACAATTAAGTGTAGACGACAACGAATGAGGCTCAAGGTAGGTGTAATTCCATGGGAGCCGTCATCATAAATATCACTCAGCTGCGCGCTCAACTACTTGAAAGAAAAATGTTGCATTTTGAGCAGTTTCTAAAAGAGAACACTGTAGAAATAAAGATAAATTCAACCCTACCCCTTGTTTGCAAATGTGGCAGCTAAAATTCATCACCCTAAAAGGCAAAATGCTAAGTACCTGGCGTTTCATGGACCAGCACCCGGCTTTTATGTTACCTGAGTGGCACAGGATGAGTTCTTCATCAGGGGATCTTCTTCTCCCACTTTTGTGAGGTACCCAGGCCCCTCCTCAAACTCCGGTGAGGCCTTCGATCAGTTGGCGACCTAGGGTACGGGGGTTGCAGTATCATAAGAGAACACCGGCCCTAGTAGAAAGTACCGGGCACGGAAGGCTGGCCCAGCAGTGGTCACGGATCGTGGGAGGGTGGTGAGGCGGGGTAGGCTCCGGTTGCTGGGGGGCGGCAGGCCTCGGACCGGTTAACCGAAAAACTGAAAACCGAACCGATCAAACTGATTTAACCAAAATGGGTGGTGAATACGATTTTCTATTCGGTTTTCATATTTTCTTACTCTAGTTAACTATGATTTTGTTTGGTCAACCGCTTTAGAGCGTTCTGGCCCAGGAAGCCCAACAAAGCCCATTAGCCCATCAGTCTATCCATGGTATATAAACTCAAAACCTGACCTAACCCTCTCCCAGCCAGCCATTGTTTCTCTCTCTCTCTCTCTCTCTCTCTCTCTCTCTCTCTCTCTCTCTCTCTCTCTCTCTCTCCCCCCCCCCCCTCCCCATTTCCACCCACGTGACGAACAACACCGGCATCCACCCTCCCCTACCTGCGACGGCGGCGGCCTTCCGTGCCCGCGACGGTGCCACTCTCCCTCTTTCCGCGACGGTGTCGCCCTCCCCCTGCGCGCGACAGCGCCACCGTCCCCCTGCCTTTCACCCTCCCCCTGGACCTGGGTAGGGCAGAGTTGTTCCTTGCGTCAGCCTCGCCCTCACCTGGCCTCCGATGTTGCTTTTAATTTATGTTGTTCCAATTTGAACGGGGCCATTTGAATTCAATTTTTTTAACCAAAAGTCAGTTTATTCAGTGAAAACCTAAAACCAAACCGAATTAAGCGTAACCAAAATGTGCAGTTAGTAGATTTTTGTCGAAAAGTTCAGCTGACATTTCCTATAAACCAAAATTCTCTTTCACCGAAATAACCGAACCGAAAACACCAAATTAACCGAAGTCCCAGATAATAAGTGGGAGAAGACGGTGATTTGGTCAGGTTGGATGCAAGAAAGTATATATAGGTATGCCGTGTGATTTGGCCCAGCCCAGCTAAAAAGGTCGACCAGATGGTTCACAAATCACGCCTGATGGCCGACTCCTCTTTTTGTCCACGCCAGTAGCGATGCCTGGCGGGCGTCAGACATCTCCCGAGCCCTGAGATCGAAGTGACGTGACGACGTGGTTGCCCCATGGAGAGAATGGCCGTTGCGTATGGCTTGGCTTCACCGTTCACAGGCTTGCGGCTCTGCGGAGGAGCGGCAAGGGTGGCCGTATTGCTGCCTTATCATACTCAGAAAGCGTGAGGTGAGACTCTGATCTTGTAACTAAGACATGCTGAGATTAGTTAGTTTATGCATAAAACCTTGAAATATCTTCATTGTCCCATTTTTCTTCAGGAATATGATAGCACCATTTTGCTGCAGACTACAGCTAATGAAGCATTAGTGAAACCCTTGGTTTAAGTCCTGTTGTCTGAGCATAAGAAATTAAACACTTCCAATTTAGTCTTACTGTGTGGACATTACATATGTACTTTGTAGACGATTGCAGGACAAGCACAACACAAGTCCATGGTCGATAAGCCTGCAAGTGGCAAATCCTTCACGGAAAACGAGTCAAAATATTTTAGCTGCGGATCACCTAGCATTGACTTTGTTATAAATTGCCCAATCTGTCTCATCGTTCCCTTGTGAGAACAAGACGATTGATTAGTATGTGGTCATGTTACAGGTGGATGGTTGTTCTCAAATGAATGAATGTTTCATTTCACTATTTATGGCCGAAGACTCTGAACGCTTATACATATAAAATGATTGTAGGAAAAGCAACAAAGTACAAGTCTCTTTCTGGGACAAATCTAACTTTAGTTGGAGATTGAGTAACCTTGATGGAAACGGCCATGTTCTTGAGATTGTGGTTGCATTGTTATCCCCAAAAGTGCTGCTGCTGGTGATGACCGTGGTTAGAAAAGAAAAAAAAAACAAAGATAGAAGAAAACAAGCCATGGATGCATGTCTTATTCATATATGCTAGCGAGGTGGCCTAGTGACCATTGTACGAAGCAATGTGCTTTAAACTTAATTTAATACGTGGCGTCAGTAGTGATTAGTAGCAAAATTTCCAATGGGTTTGCATCGGTGATGCTAGTAGTGTTTATTTCTTATCAGGTGAATTCAATCAACACCATGCCTAAGCATGAGAAGCCAATATACACCACTAATGAAGAACCTCTTCTCTCTCTTCTTTTTCAGCAAAAACATAACATTTAATGAACACTTTTGCCCTTCACCATAGTTCATCCATGAATAGCATGCTAGTTGTTATTTTGTCATGGCAAAATAAAAAAAAATAGCATGACCTTTTTTAAATTACAGGAACATAATAATTTATCAAGCACAATAATAGGACAGTAACACACATTGACTAAATAACAATAGTTAAAGACAATAATAGGATAGTAACACACAATGACTAAATAGCATGACTTTTTTTTTCTCTTTCGTACGGGAAACAGAGCAAACCGATGCTTGGAGTCGGGAAACAGGCGATAGCTGCATGAGGCTCCAGGGGCAAAAAAAAGTCACAGCCAAATCTGCTCAAGCTGAAAAGTAAATGAAATATGTTGGAAATGGGGTATATTGGAATTCCTCTTTACCGATGGTGTTTCTTGGATCCACCTCTTTGTAAATAGTATTGATTGCATTATCCCTTTCTGATGCTTGGTACCGCCAGTAATCATTTATAGTTTCTACTAGATCATTGGTGTAACCATCGGAAACCATGAGAAGTTTTCTGGATCTTCTTGTACGGAAGGGGGGGGGGGGGGGGGGGGGGTTGGGGACGGGGACCAGGGAATGAGGCAACTTGATGGTATTAGAGTATTTCGAGTAAGGACCCTATTTGGGCCTCTATTCTATTATTTAGAGTTTTGAGGTCTCTATTCTATTATTTAGAGTTTTGAGTTAAAATATCATCTCCAACAGGGACTCTATTTGGACTCTCATTTTGCATGCTCCCTTAAATTCCACTTCTAAGCCCTCATTCTTAGGGTCTTCTAATCCTCCCTCTCATTTGTGGATCCCATCATTTTTTTCACAAAATAGGATCTTAGGCTACTTTACTGCTGGAGTTGAAACTAAATTTTAAACTTTTATTTTTACATGTTAGCTTAGAAGAAAAAATAGAAATCTTATTTTAATATGTATTGCGGGAGTTGTTCTTTAGCCACAACTCACGCTCACCGTACAAACAAGCCGTCGGTGTGCACCCTGTGTCGGGTGCGGGCTGTGCCGCCGGCGCGGAAAGCGTATGGGGCCGTGGACACGCGCCGCGTCCGGCTGGCGCTACCGCCCACGCGCGCCAATCCCGCCCGCGCACCACCGCCGCGACCCGCGCGCGCGGCCGGAAGCGTCACGCGACGGCCATGGCCCATGCCCGGGCGCGAGGCTGGCGGAGCAACGCGCAGCGGGGTCACGTGACATGTAACGCCAAATCCACCGATCCTGCCTGATGCCGTCGCACCGCGCGCGCGGCCCACACCGACTGTGTCTGTCCTTCTCGGCGGCATTAACGTCTGCAGCGAAACAGCACGGTACAGAACGCGGGCGCGCGACACGTTGCTCGCTCTCCAGAGCCTTCCTGGCCCGGCCGGGGCCTGTGAGGGTACAAAAGTAAGCGTCCCCGGACGGACTTGAGCTGCATTTCATCCCTCGCTCTCTCACGGGTTCACTTCCGCCGCCTAGCTGAGCCTGCTCCACAGGACACCGTCCAACTCTCTTCACTCACTCGAACAATAGCAGCAAAACAAGGTTGGAGATGATCATGTCGCCGGCGCGCTGCACCCGGCTGCGGGCCGCCGCGCTCCTCCTTCTCCTGCTCGTCGCGGCCGCTTCCTGCGACGCCGCTCCAGGTACGTAGTAGTAGTAGTAGTATATCTGATTTCTGGGTGCGCACTGCGCTTGGTTGGTACTTGGTACTCTGCTTTGCTTGCCGTTTGTTGTGACTTGGCCGCGCGGCGCATTATCTGCGTGTGCGCAGGATTCTGCGGCAGCAAGTGCAGCGTGCGGTGCGGGCGCGCAGGCGCGCGTGCCCGGGGCGCGTGCATGAGGTCCTGCGGCCTGTGCTGCGAGGAATGCAACTGCGTGCCCACGGCGGCGCGCGGCGGCGTCAACGAGTGCCCCTGCTACCGCGACATGCTCACCGCCGGACCCAAGAAGAGGCCCAAGTGCCCCTGAACTGAATTCCTCACCACCGCCATCGACGAACGTGCCATGCTTCTGGGCCAGGCTACTACCACCATCCACTCCTACGTATCTGTGTACGTATCAATGTATACTAGCGTCTTTGTGATGAGATAACTTGCCGCCTGTAATCCTGTATTATGGAGAGTAGCTGCTACTATGTACTAGTCGTTTAGTACGTTGTAGGACAAGAGTACTTTAGCAAGCTGAGTGATTGATTCGTCAGTGCCTTTGTGGATGTGTCCTGTGTGGTGTGCCAAGTGTCACCTCCACCGTATCAACCAGCCGTGTTCATGTGATGATTAGTGCGCGGCTGTATCAGTGCGTGTTTGTAATGTACTACTGTACATGAACATATTTGTTAGTAATAATGACATGTATACTAATGTCAGTGAGATCGCCGCAGTGCTACTACGTGACACGCACTTGCTTCCGGAGTCCGTGACCGCGACTTTTGTCTGAGCTTGTCACGTTATGGCGTGAGGACGAGCGCCTTTCACCTGTTTCCCTCCTCGAAGTGCGCTGGGCACGCAGAACTGTCTGTAAATCCGAGGAGGGAGACCAGCTCGAGACCACGCATGTGACCTTTCGCTGCTCCAAGCCAGCGCCTCCAGGATCTTTGGTAGCCGGGCGCTCCAATGCCGGCTTGTGCATGCGCGCCAGGCCCTGGACCAAAATTTATTCTCTTCAAGATTTTTTTAGATAAAAGAAGCTTTTATTTCGAGGTGAAATAATGTTTCGGCCTCTGCACAACAAGGTACATCTGGCTTTTACATGTCAAACACCAAGGTGAGCCGATACAAATCAGGCTTAAAACACCTAGTAAACAAAAAAACATTTATCATCTAATTCAGCACCTAAAACAAATCCGATGGCTATCAATTTTCCTTTGTTGTTGCAGCCATGTGCCCACAAAAAGAAGTCGCTTCTTCGTAAGGAACTTGTCGCTGCTTAAACAACACTCACTCGATCACTTCTCTTGAAGATATGATTCGAACTTTTCAAGCGTGCGATCGGAACGTGTTGCTCTCACAATCAGGAGCTGTATGTTTTATCCTCCTCTTTTCCTTCTTCGAGGAAACAATAGTATCGCGCAACGTCTATGGAGCGGTGTCAGTAACAAGTCTTGTGAGACGTGCTTACTGGCGACGCTTCCGCACATTGGAACAGTTGTAATTCAGTAGTTCTTGTTCGAGATGGCTTCTTGAGCAAATGCTGTTTTCGGCTTTTCTCTTGAACAAATGGCCCATCCGAAAGGCCCATCGACGTCAACAATCTTCGGTTTTTTTATTAATAACATTATTTTTAAATAAATTTAAAAAAATAACATGCCGTTTCGAAAATTTGTAAAACTAGCATCCCAATCGCCCTTTCAATGGGCGATTAGGATAAATCGCCCATTTAAAGGGCGACTTGATCAAAAAATGCGTAAGCGGGGCCCAGTCGCCCAACCAGGAGGCGACTGGTTCTCTGTCGCCCATCCAGGAGGCGACAGGGCCCAGTCGCCCAACCACCGGGCGATTGGGTCCCAGTCGCCCGACCAGAAGGCGACAGGACCTACTCGCCCGTTTGGTGGGCGACTAGGGTATTTATTTATTTTTTGCATAATTTTTTGTTTCGATTGCAATTATATTTCATAAAATACAATTAAACGAAATGAAAATTTTGTACATATGATAAATACATGCAACTCATTTTTTCCCACCTAATCTTACGGAAATGTTCGATCCCACCGCCGAGACATATTACTGAAGTTAATGTCCATACTGTAGGGGTTGGATGATGGCTGTGGGCGAGGTGGCGCTGAGAAGTCGCTGTTGGAGGGTCGTTCTCGCAAAACAGATTCACTAAATGCCTCGTCGTCAGGGTCTTCGAGTGGAGGCGGAGGTCTTGAGGGTGGCATGGGCATGAAATCGTCGTCTTCATCGTCGTTGGCGTTTGGTTGCACGCGCGTTGCCGGAGCGCGTCTTCTTGCAGTGTTTCTTCGACGGGATGTTGGTGTGTTAGATGGCTCCGAAACACTACGGTTGGATGAGGTATGTCGCCTTCTACGTGAACCTGGCATGCAACCTCCACCGAAGAACATAAATAGATAGAAGAAGTTTAGGATAGGGTTGTCGATCAATTCTTTGTCTTCCGGAAATGCCTAACAGAAGAAAAGCAGTCGAATGAGCAAAAGAAATAGAAACCGATAACATAAAAATAAAAAAATTGAGTGTACCTGAATGTGGGAGGCATATTGATCGGGGAGCATCATTATCTTGAATGTAGTGCTAGAGAAACCTAACACTGACGGGTGGTTTGCCAACTCGCAAACCCTATGATACAACTGCCTTTGATCTTCTAAGAGGGCCCTAAGGTCATTTGTGTTGAGATGTTGCGGCGCCATAGTGTGTGAGGTCTTAGGGATTGTTGCATTTAACCTCGAGACAGTTTGTGCGAGATTGTTCTCCCTGAAAGGATCATCCCGGTGTTCACGCACGGCACGCCAGATTGCGTCCAGTGCTCTCTCGATGTATTGTGGTGTCCATGGAAAGCCTCCACTAGATGGTCCTGCCATGGATGGTGGTGTTGAAGCGTGGAAGAAGAGTGGATGCCGCTGTGATGCAAGAGAGGTTGCTGTGAATGAAAGAGTGAGTAGAGGATAAGGTTTTGTAGGAGTGGTTCCTGAAATTGAAAGGACGAGTGGGAGGCCGTAGTAGAGATTCCGGCTATAATTTAGCTCCATTATTTTGATGGGAGTGGGATGCATGCATCAAAAGCGTCACATTGAGCAGACATACATGCTTGGGGACATTGGATGCTCCTGGGATTCTTTGGCTGTTTTGCAAAGCGGGGACCTTCGATGGGAGTTTGACGGGGCTGTGATGCATGCACCGAGAGCATTAATTGAGGGGACATGAAAGACAAAAATATAAGACATATAGTACTAGTACTGGACATGAACATGTAGCATGACATAACATAGAATCTATACGAGCTACAGACAGAAGGTGACAAAACACTAAATCCTACCACGCTTAGGGGCGACACCCCTAAGTGTGCCTGGCTTGGCTGCCCTGCGTCCCGCCCTCACGTGATCGGCAGAGTACGTCAGCGGCTCAGGAGGAACGACGTGGCATGTAGGACGGCCCTGAGGGAGTGGTGTCTCGTAGCCGCCCTGCGAGATCTGTGTCGCTGAAGGAGCTCCAGATAGCTGTGAATCAGGAACTATATTGGGCTCGTTCTGGACCGGAGCAAAGTAGCTGTCGAAGTCGAACGCTGGTGTAGGAGAACGTCGGTGGCTCCGCTCGTCCTCCTCGGCGTACTCATAGTCAATCGGCGCCATATGTGGTACATATGACGACGGCCCTGCAACATCAGTGGCCTGTGTCCACGATGTGTACTGTGTACCTGTGCACAAATATATAGTAATAATAGTAAGAAATGCATCAATACGTAGTTATAATAGTAAGAAATGCATCAATATAGTTTTGATGAGGAACAGAATTGCAATGAATTAATTTACAAAGTCGAACGGTATTAGTACCTGGTGCGGACAAACCTGGTGCGGAGAACGTCGGTCGAGGCGGAGGCCCCGGTGCCATCCTGTGCGTGAACGTCGTCTGCTGAGGAGGCGGCTGTGCTGGACGAGAAGAGGGTCCCGACTGCGAAGGGTGTGGGACGGCATCCGTGTTCCGACTACAGGGCGTGCACGAGGTGAGCTTCACGAGGTCAGTAGCGGCATCATAGATCCGCCTCATCGCAAGGGTGATCTCCTGGGAGGTGAGCTGAATGCTCTGCCTCAGGCGCTGTAGAGTTGATCCCGACTCAACAGCAATCTTCTGTCCTATGTCGGCCTACAACATAAACAACCGTTGTTATGTTAGACTCGTTATTCACCTAGTATTGTAAACAAGGTTAGAAATTTCGTTACTTAGTTATAATATTAAACTGGCGAAACTAATTATCTATAAAACTATAAATTTAATAATTATTTTAATGTAAATAACACTTGTATTGTAAACAAGGTTAGAAATATCGTACCGCAAACGACCAAGTCTGAACCCTGTGGGTCGGGTACGTGTCGGCCAACTCCGCTGTGTGGCTCGGTACCGTAATCGGTGTGTACGTCACCCTCGTCCGAGTTCGGGGGACGTACCAGCGAAGGTACTCCTCGTAGGCCTCCAGGGTGAAAGGCCTCGCCTCCTGAACTACCTCCTCCAAAGCATGGACCCACTGAACCACCCACGGCTCCAGACGTGGCTCCCAAACGGTGCCAGTCAACTGCCCCTTCCGCGTCCATCTAGAGAACGAGACAGATATAAGAGGAAAGTAAAGAATTAAAAATATTGAACATGTTAGCGGAGCAGTAACTTACAAGTGAGCTGACGGTGGTACAAGTGGATGGACGTCCACGGGGAAGTTCTGGTGAAGACCGAACTGGCGCATCACTCGGTGGGGTGCGTACTCCTCCACGAAGATGTCGAACACCAACGCCTTCCTCGTGAGCCAGTACTGGCTGTCTCTCGTGCACAAAGACGACAGTCCACCGGGTGCTCGGGCCGCTACCTGGTGTGCACTGTACGGCGTCCAACGCACGTCCTCGTCAGCTCGGATGCAGTCAAACGACCAGACGTACTGTGGGTACGCCCTGTGCACCTGGACGTTAGCCCAAGTGGGCTGCATAGAAACAGCCGTTAGAAAATATATTGCAACAAATGGAAGAAATAAAGAGGAAAAAAGTTTATGTAATTGCAAACTTACCCGACGTCGGCACCACAGCGTACCCATCGTAGGGCCGTCCTCGTCGCTGTCACCGTAAGCTAAAGCTCCGTAGCTCTGTAAATCCATGTGAGGACGACCGATGCTGAACCGCTCATAGGACCACAACTGAAGGAGCAGGGGGCAACCAGTCAGGATCGCCATGGGGTCCGTCTTTGTGCAAGCATCACAAAGGCCCCTGTACGTCGCAGCCAACACAGCTGACGCCCAACTGTACTGTGGGATATCCTCCAGTGGCTGATCCGCTATCTGGCGAGCGAAGTGGATCAGTTGCTTGCCCACAGAGTTGCCGTGAGAACTCGTGAACATGATTCATCCGAACAACCAAAGCAGGTAGGCCTCCAAGTGCCTCGACACAGTGGCGTCGTCCGCCTGGGGGTGAATCGAGTCAGCCTGTGCATAACCAACAACAAAGTATGTTACAGGGCAAGCGTTTTTATATTGTATATATACTCAAAATGTACACTTTCTTCTCCTTCCTGGCGTTTTTATATTGTATATATACTCAAAATTACCTTTCTCACTTTCTTCTCCTTCCTTCCTTTTCTTCCTCCTCCCTCTCCTCTTCTTTTTTCTCTTCCCTTCCCTTCCCTCCTTCCCTCTCCTCCTCTCCTTTTTCTCTCCCCCGACGCTCTTCTCTTTCTCTCACTCTCCCCCGACGCTCCCTCCCTCTGCCTCAGGCGCGCGGTGGGGCGAGCCGCGGTGCAGCTTAAATAGGCAGAGCCAGTCGCCCGACCGTTGGGCGAGTGGGACCCGCAGTCGCCCGCGGCCCCTGTCGCCCAACGGTCGGGCGACTGGGCCCCGCAGTCGCCCGACAACGGGGCGAGTGGTTCCTGTCGCCCAACCGTAGGGCGAGTGGGTCCTGTCGCCGGGCTATAGGGCGACTGGATTGCTGGGACCCCGCTCTGTCGCCCTTTCAACGGGCGATTAGGCCTAATCGCCCATTGAAAGGGCGATTGGGATACTACTTTTACAAATTTTTGAAACGGCATGTTATTTTTTTAAATTTATTTAAAAATAATGTTATTAATAAAAAAAATCCAACAATCTTCCACAACAAGAACACGCCGCCGATGGGCTTGTGGGACCACGCGGAAGATGATTGGTAACTTAACCAGCCTGCCTTGCTAGCAGGCCGATGTAAGATGGCGCATCATGATCCTAAATGCGACGACAATGCACTGAAACGAAGCACCAGCTGTTCGAGGCAGCCCAGCCCAGATGTGCATGATGAAGGAGGAGTCTTTACCCTGTCCCGTGGTTGACATTTGATGCCAGTGGAAAAGGTGTGCGGGCCGGCGAACGGTCACGAGGACTTCCTTGCAATCACTTGCTCTGCTCATTTTACTCTTGAATAAACTACTAGAATTAGTTTTGCTTGTCTACGGGCCGTCTGCATAGTGCGTGAGGGGGTCATCCCAGTACAGTACCCCTAGAATTAGTTTGCTTCCAGTGCAAGCACATGGAGGCGGAAAAGAAGCCATGCGCAGGAGCACTTGTAGCTCCTGCTGATAACGGTTACAGTTGGGTAACTCTCTCGTAGTTGCTGGAAAGCAATGAGACGTGCACGCTGCGTGGCCACATGCGACTGGACGGGCATGCATTGGCAACACAAGGTTGGTTCATAATTGTATTGCAACTGAATACATTGTTCAGAAGAACTCAGTTTTTTTTTTTTTTTTTTTTTTTTTTTTGAGAAACAGAAGAACTCAGATGCATGCTTGAGAGAGCGAGCGTACATGGCCCATGGCCCGTACTTGTCCTCACATTCGGGCCCATGCATGTTTGGACCGAGCGGCGGGGTGGTCCGTGGTCACAGCCTGAACAGCTGAATTCAATTCTGGCTCCGTGCGTGCCGCGGCCGCAAGGCCCCCGGCCGGACCAGCACTCGTCCATTTCGGCGTGCACGCCGGGTGAAAAAGAGGAGACCGGACCGCATCAAAGTGAAGGACCAGCGGCCATGCGGCGCGTGGGTGCAGTGCAGTGCATGGAAATTGTATGCGACACACTAAAACCATGGTCGGTCTTCGAACCAAAGCCCTACTACGGAGGTATTTGTTGCATGAGGTCTAAAATTTAGAGAAAAAAAATCTTATTATTTAAGAGTATTAAATAAAGTTTAATTACAAAACTAACTGCAGAACCCCTGGTCTAAATCGCGAGACGAATCTAACAAGGGTAGGTAAGTCGTGATTAGACGCTGGTTACTGTAGCATTAGTGTAGCATCACTGTAACAAAATATAGATTAATTAGACTCGTTAGATTCGTCTCGTAAAGATATACCTATCTGTAAAAAGGTTTTGTCATTAAATTTTATTTAGTACTCTTAAATAATAAAATTCTTTTTGATGTGACAGGTCTAAATGCTAAATGCTAAAGCAACAAACACCCCCTACTAGTAGCAGTAGAAAAACATGAGCACCAGCCAGCACCCTATAGGCTATAGTAGTAGGACGCATGTTTGACGCCGCAGCCTTTGGGCGAGCGTTGACACTTGCGCTTGATTTGATGATTGCTGGTCTTCGGCAAGCAACCGAGACCCACTGACCGCGGTTATCAAGGGTGTGTTCGTTTCACCGTTTAGACCCTTCTAAAATTTAATTCTAAAGAGAATCTTATTATTTAGGAGTATTAAATAAAGTCTAATGACAAAACCTTTTTACAGATGGGTACATCTTTACGAAACGAATCTAATGAGCCTAATTAATCTATGTTTTGCTACAGTGATGCTACAGTAAATATCGTCTAATCACGGCTTACCTACCCTCGTTAAATTCGTCTCGCGATTTAAAGGGGGGGTTCTGCAGTTAGTTTTGTAATTAAACTTTATTTAAGACAAGATTCTTTGTGTTTAAACTCCTCTAAATTTTAGACTCTAAAACGCCGAACAGACCCTAACAACGCGCCGCTCTCCCTCCCTCCCTGGCCCCTGCTGCTGCTGCAGAACGTAGTACGCGGGGGCGCAGGCGTGCCCTGCCGCGCCCGCACCTTCCATTCGCGCATTCCCGTCCCCACACGCCCAGCTTTTCGTCCTGACGCAGGCACGTTTCCTGCGAGCTTGCTCTCCGCGGCCGACCGGAGCGGCAGGCAAGCGCCGCCCCACTCTGAAAATGAACAGTACTCCTATACCGGTCGTGCAACAGAGGCCACCTGGTGCGCGGGCAGGTAGGTATCCGCACAGCACGTTACCCGCCCGATCGACGCAGCGAGCGCTCCTCCTCGGAACAAAAGTTGCCGACCGACGCGGCGCCAGGGAATCGATTCGTGTGTGATACTGATACTACATCTCCAAGCACACACGCCTCCCTGTAGCTTGATGGTCGGATCACCATGGACCTTGTGATCAGTACGTCATGAGTGTGATCTAGTACATGCGGAATGACCGTAGCAGGCATTATCAATGACGATGACCGACGCACGAACGGGCCGGAGAGTGCGTTCATGACTGCAGGCGTTCCGTGGCTATTTGATCTTCTTGTACGAATTCATGCTCTGCTCCAGCTTCCAGATGGTTGGCCCTGCTGCTGGGACGTTGCAGCTTGCCATGCATGCCATTCCGGTTCGGAGATGGCGTGGCATGCATGCATGGGCTAAAAGCTAAATCGATCGTCCTCCCTCCCTCTAGGCCGTAGCCCATCATCCTTCAATTTGCTCGACCATCTTTATGGGGAATCGCGACTTATCCATGTGGTACGTGTCAATCCTACTAGCAAAAAAAAAAAAAAGTGTCAATCCGGTTAGATAATGCTCTTCGGCTCGGCCTGTTGCGATTTACTACTACTACAAAGCTCCATGTGTTACCTAATTATAGGATCCAGCGTGTTCGTCTCCCTGCTTTGCAGCGGCTGTTTTGCAGCAGCTACAGTGTTCGCAGTTATTTTTTCAACAGCCGCTACAGTGTTTTCAGCAGCAGCTACAGTGCTCCATGTGATATCGATATTAGGATGTCTCTACGTACTGCACACAATGTGCCCTACCTCTTTATCTGCAAGAGACAGCTGAAACACTGGTACCTTTTACAGTATCACCCAACTTTCCTTTTCGATTTTGAATATCACTTGCATTTGCCATGCAATGTGCGCTCATTGTCCATGCCCAGGTCGTCTGAGATATCAGCTATGTCAATTGATCCACCTTGTTTGAGTTACTCTTAATCATTTGTCGAGCCCACTCGCAAAAAAAAAATCATTTGTCGAGCCCATCAAAATAGCCGTGACCTCGTGATGCAATTTTATACACGCTCACTGCCGTTATTTAATTTTATACAAAAATAGAACTTGATATGAAACCAGCAAGCAGCCACCGTAAAACTATTACTCCCTCCGTTTTTCATTTGATGTCATTCCGACAGTGCTCAGCAATTAACTTTTAGTTCTTTTGCTTGGTCAGGAGCATCAACAATCGACGAACGGAGGTAGTATTGGACAACACCAGAATCTTACTCGCAAGGATTAATATATTCATAATTGTCAGTACTTACGGTTAGGTAGCTAACTAGCTGGAGCTGCGGATTAAATAACATGTATGGGACTGCACGGCTTGTTGATCAGTGGATATTACGAGGTTGGTACCTACTAATTGTCCTTGAGACAACGATTGGCGAGGATAAAGTTCACATGCCTTTTTATGATTAGTCGTTAGACCAGCATTAGTAGAGATGCTGACAGATGAATCAAAAGAGCCTCTCCAGAGGGATGCAAAATAAAGGGTTGTGCTATTTCTCAGTCAGCTGAAAACAGCCTTGTCTTCAGATGACGAACATTATCCTTTGGATCCCAATCAGAGGGTATGTCTAATTAATTCTTCTTCCTCAAGCTGCCAGCATTTGTTCTCTTCACCATTGAATACCGGCCGCGCAATGGTCTCCAATGACATTCCTGTTGCCAGATCCGCCACCACCCAACCCTGAGCTAAGCCGGCTTTGCCGAGCCGTTACTGCAACACCCTCGCAGATGGCACTGTCAGCTAGCTGCCCGTTTGCTATCAGCGATGCCGCCCACCTTCCGGACCGCAGCACACCCAAGATGTCCTGAGATTTGAGCTGATTGTTTCCCTAGTAAATATGAAAATTAAAAGATGTCCTGAGTTCACATGAGTTATTGAAACTGAGCATTTAGATGCTATTATTAGAAGTATTCTGATTAATGCCGTGTTTTTGCGTCCTAGTTTTAATTTATATATTTAGATCTGATAGATGCAATTGGAAGAGCTAACTTTACACAAAAAAAAAAAGTAACATAAAATTGAGAATCCATTTTTCTAATGAGATATATGCTAATTAATGAAAGGTCCCCTCCTGAGGGATGCACAAAAAAAAATATTCCGAGGAGATACATATGTGACCGAACCGATCATGAGCCTTTAAATAATGTTTGACACGTTTTCTGATTCATGATTGCTAATTTTCAATGATTTATATATATATACTAGATATTGTAACGGACACAAAACTCAATTGTTAAATTGAATAACTGGTAATTTTATACAAAAAAAAAACAGTAAAACACACCTAAAGGAGAATATTCTACGTGGATGCTCTCACGGACATTTTCCAGTTGCATCCATGTTGCGGCGATGTAACTGGATAGCACAAGCACAATATGTTCACAGACAACAGGCTGTCGTACAAACTAGCTATTAGAACAACTATCTAAACATCTTGGTCACGTACGGCATGCAGCTTGAAATCTGACTTTTAGGGGATCAGCCACAACTAATTGTCCGTTTAAAGTTGTGGTAGCCCTAGTTTCCAGATATTCCGAATCCTATTTTAAGAATTTTTCGAAGACTTGTCTTGCACGGCATGGTGTACGGGAAGGTTACGATCTCCTTGGTAGATTCGGAGAAGGAACATTGTAGTTTAGGAAGGACTCTGATAGGCGGTAACTAGCCTATAAATATTCATGTAACCCCTACAGAGAAATCTATCTGGCACCTTGTTAAACCCTAACGAAAAAACTGCCACATTATACAAGATCGCACTGGACGTAGAGTTTTTATCCTTCGGGAGGCCTAAACCAGTATAAACCCTCTGCGTGTTCTTAGATCGATCTCGCTAACCACGTTGCTCCCACGACCCAAATATCTGCCGAACAACCCCGTTCAATCGGGTAACGACAGAGGCGCGCCAGGTAGAGGGGCAGCGTCGAGATTCCGTCAAGAGCATCAGATGGGATCTGCGAACAACATGAAGTTTCCCGCCGGTGCCGAGTTCCGCTTCGGATCTTTGGCCTTCGTCGCTGACGGGAACGGAGACCTCCAGCAAGTCAACCCGCCAGAGGCGTAGGAGGCGCTTCTAGCGGAATTGGTGGCCTCGATCAACCTCAACGATGAATCCGCTCAGGAAAAGCAAGAGACGATGTCTTCGGAGCGCATATGCCGTTCGGGTTTGTGAACTTTGCGGGTGCGTTCCGGGAGGCTGCGACAGGGGTATGGGGCTCTCCTTCGGGAACCCTACTAGAGGCGGAATCCTCTTCGGATCCGATCTCTGGCTCTGCCCTAGAAGCGCAAGTCGTCCAGGCAATACTGGAAGGACGTTACTTTCCGGGCTTCGGGATCGGGAGCCCGGATAGTGATGATGAATCATGGAACAGTGAAGACTGCCCCGAAGTTGGAGGCGATTCCGAAGGTGAAGGCATCGATCCCGCTCGCCAAGTGTACATGGCCGGGCGAGCTTCGTAGGCATCCTCCAGCAGTGCACCCACCATCAGATCTATCAGATCTCAATCTCAAGCTCCATCCAACGTCACACCGCGCAACCTTGGTCCAGAGTTTGACGTCATTCGGCTTCAGACAGCGCTGGAGTCGCTGAACCGGCTGGCTCCCGATGGTTCTCCCTTGGCCCTATTGGTACAACAAGTCGCCGAGATTGCAGGTCGCATCAATACGACGCCACCTGTGAACAATGTAGCTGCTCCAGCCGCTCCTGTCACCAACCTCCAGGGAAGGCTCGGACCAGTCAACAATGAAAGGCCTGCTGCATCTGAGCATGCATCATCTTCTGATCGTCGAAGGCGACAAGGTCAACCCCTGGCACCATCTGATGCCCGCCATGTCTTGAATCGACAGCGTGGGGCTCCCTCCGTCCATCAGCGCCTGGGAGGACGACCTTCACAAGCACCAAGACAGCATTCTGAGTCCACAGGCACTCCTCGCCTAGCATCTGAAACAGGGCCACCTGCTTACCAAGCCATTGGTCCCTATCTCCGATCAGTGCGATGGCCCGAGAAGTTTAAGCCGAACATAGTGGAGAAGTACGATGGTAGCACCGATCCCGAGGAGTTCCTGTCCATCTACTCCACGGTGATCGATGCAGCTGGAGGTGATGAAAGGGTCAAGTGCTGCTATCTACCCACCGTCCTGACCTGGTGCTGCGCGGACATGGTTGATGAATCTGCCGCCCTATTCCTTTGATTCTTGGGTTGAGCTGACGAAGACCTTCAAAGGAAACTTCCAAGGCTCCTACACTCGCCATGGCACGGTGGACCAACTGAAGAACATAAGGCAGAAGGCGGACGAGTCACTTCGGGACTACACGAAGCGCTTCTGCCAGATGAGAAACACCATCCCGAAGATCCATGACGTGGAGGTCATCGGAGCCTACCGAGATGGGTGCTTAGATGTGAAGACCGTGGAAACGATCGCCGAAAAAGAGCCGACTACGGTCGCTGAGCTCTTCGACATTGCAGAATCTTGCGCTAAAGCGGCGGATGCCCGAGCTCGTCTCAATGATGGCAAGGGTAAAGGTCCGAAGAAGAAGGTGGACTGATCGTGAAGTCATGGCCGTTGAGCAGAAAGAATGAGGGGAGGGTCGCTTTCCCCGAAAGCGGGGTCGTGATCACAATCGCCCCGAAGGAGTTGAGAAGTGGTGCCCCATTCATAGGCGCACCTCCCATGACTTCGATGACTGCTACAAGTACAAGGAGATGGAGCGAAAACGCCTGGCAGAAGGGAAGATCAAGCTCCATGATGAAGATCGGGGGAATCACAGGAACAATGGTCCACATCGGGCTGAAAGGCAAGATCGTGACGATGATGAAGAGAGATACCCCGAGATCAACATGATCTTCGGGGGGAGTTCGGCCTTGACATCCGAACACAGTACAAGAAGATCCAGCGAGAGGTGTTGATGGCTGAGCCTTGCTCCAAGAAGCTAGAATGGTCGGATACTCCGATCACCTTCGGCACTGAAGATCACCCGAAGAGCCTGATAAGTGGTCCTGAATTGCCATTCATTGCCAAGATCATTGTGCATCGAAACAAGATTGCGAAGACCCTGATCGACAATGGGAGTGGATTGAATCTCCTGATGAAGAAGACCTTCCTGCGAATGGGTCTGCCACTCACCATGCTTACTCCGGTTGAAGTATCGTTTCATGGGATAGTTCCTAGGGTGTCATCTCGACCCCTAGGGAAAGTTCATCTGGAGGTGTCTGTGGGGCCCAAGGAGAACAGGAGGTACGGAGGTCCTTACCTTCAAAGTGGCTGATTTTGACTCTGCCTACAACTGCATCCTAGGCAGGCCTTTCCTGTTCAAGTTCATGGCAGCGGCACACTTCAGCATATGCCCAGCTGAAGATTCCTGACCCGAACGGTGTGATCACCATTAGTGCGGATCAATCAGAGGCGGTGAAGTGTGACCTTAATGCTCTCGTGTTAGCTGGACATTTCAAGGACGAGTCCCCGAAGGAGGAACCTCAAGCTAAAACTCAGAAGGGAGATACATCGCAGACTCCGAAGGGCAAGGACACACCTCCTCTGGCGACCCCGAACAGCCAAACCTTGGCGTTAGCTTCGACACCTAGCGGAGCCGCGAAGGAGGGCAACGTTGAGAAGAAGGATGTTAAACTCAGTGATGCGGATCCCGCCAAGACGACGTACGTTGGCGGGGGCCTCCCCGACAAATAGGAACGCGAGCTCGTGGCCTTCCTCCGGGAAAATATCGACGTGTTTGCATGGAAACCGTCTGATATGCCTGGGATCCCCAGGGAGGTCATCGAGCACAAATTGGGGATTGATCCGGCTTTCAAACCGGTGAAGCAGAAGCAAAGAAGATATACTCCAGATAAACGCGACGCCATACATGAGGAAGTGACTAAGCTTCTTCAAGCCAGGTTCATTAGAACGGTCGACTATCCTGAATGGCTAGCCAATCCTGTATTAGTTCCGAAGCCTGATGGCTCGTGGCGCATGTGCGTCGATTACACTAGCATGAATAAAGCTTGTCCGAAAGACGAATACCCTCTTCCGAGGATAGATCAGATTGTAGACTCCACTTCTACTAGTGAATTATTGAGTTTTTTGGATGCTTACTCTGGGTATCACCAAATTAGTCTCAATGTTGATGATCAAGAGAAGACGGCGTTCATCACGCCCTTCAGAATCTTTTGTTATGTGACCATGCCCTTCGGGCTGAAGAATGCAGGTTGCACATATCAAAAGTGTGTGAACCTTGTCTTCGAGGAGCAGATCGGGAAGAACATCGAAGCTTACATTGATGACATCGTCGTCAAGACTAAGAAGAAAGAGAATCTCCTCGATGACTTGAAGTAGACATTCGACAATTTGCGCAAGTACAAGATAAAGCTTAACCCAAAGAAGTGTGTCTTCGGAGTTACTTCGGGCAAACTCCTGGGATACATGATCTCCGAACGTGGCATCGATGCTAATCCAGCCAAGATGGCGGTGATCGAGAAATTGAAGACTCCTCAGACCATAAGAGAAGTTCAGAAGCTGGCCGGCATGATGACGGCGCTGAACAGATTCATCTCGAGATCGGGAGTGAGAGGTATGCCATTTTATAAGTTGCTAAGACAGAAGGAAGGCTTTGACTGGGATGATAAAGCAAAAAAGGCATTCCATGAGTTGAAGGCTTATCTCAAGCAAATGTCTACCCTGATACCGCCGCAGCCTGAGGAACCGCTACTCTTGTACGTTGCTGCAACAGATGATGTGGTTAGTGTAGCACTGACGGTGGAAAGAGAAGTTGAAGGCGAAACCAGACAACGCGCGGTGTACTTCGTCAGCGAGATTCTGAAAGACGCTCAGACGAGGTATCCGATGGTACAGAAGCTGCTCTATGCCGTCCTGATGACATCAAGAAAGTTGAAGCATTACTTCCTCGCTCACCCCATCAAAATAGTGTCGGATCGACCCCTGCAGGCTGTCTTGCATAGCAAGGATGCAGTGGGGCGAATCGCACAGTGGGCTGTTGAGCTGGGGCAGTATGAGATTGAGTTCGTACCATGAAGAGCTGTGAAGGGTCAAGCCTTAGCGGATTTCATTGCTGAGTGGACTGATGATGGAGTAGAAGAGCAAGTCGACCCTACTCATTGGGTCATGTACTTTGACGGCTTATTCACCTTGAAGGGTGCCGGTGCCGGTGTGGTGTTTGTTTCACCCGAAGGAAGATTCATAAAGTATGCGATTCAGCTGCTGTTTCAAGCTACGAACAACGTCGCGGAATATGAAGGCCTAGTTTCGGGTCTACGCATTGCAAGGTCACTTGGAATTGATCGGCTGCTTGTGAAAGGGGATTCACAATTGGTCGCCAGACAAGTACAGAAGGAGTACCAATGCTCGGATCAGAAGATGGTTGATTATCTGGAAGAAGTTCGGAAACTTGAGAAAGGGTTTGATGGATTCGAAGTGCAATATATACCATGCTTGGATAATCGGGATGCTGATCACTTGGCTTGGATTGACTCGTCTCGATCTGCAGTCCCTGATGATGTGATTCTGGAGAAACTCACGAAGCCTTCGGTGTCGAAAATTACACCCGAAGAGGACGTGATGGTGATTGACTCGGGAGAAGGGCATGTTGAAGACTGGAGAGTTCCGATCATACAGTTCTTAGAAAACAACCCTATCTCGGATGATGATGCTGCTACGGAGCGTGTTGCTCGGAAGACCAAGCTGTACGTAATGGCTGATGGAGTATTGTACCGAAGAGCACGTAATGGGATTCTGCTACGATGTGTTTCCAGAGAAGAAGGAGTCAGGCTGCTGCATGATATACATGGGGGGATTTGCGGCACTCATACCGCATACCGCTCCTTTGTGGGTAAAGCTTTTCGTCATGGGTTCTACTGGAACACGGCGAAGCAAGATGCGATCAACCTGGTCAAGACATGTGCCAACTGCCAGTTCTTCAGCAAGCAAAGCACGCGGCACGCCCAGGAATTACACACCATACCCCTGTCTTGGCCATTCGCCATCTGGGGTATCGATATTTTGGGACCTTTTCCGAAGGCCAAAGGAGGATACAAATTCTTGTACGTGGCCATTGACACGTTCACGAAGTGGATTGAAGCGGAGGCGGTGACGCGCATTACTCAAGAGGCGTCGGTGAAGTTCATGAGAAGTGTGGTGACAAGGTTCGGAGTTCCGAAGAAGTTAATCTCCGACAATGGAAGGCAATTTGTGGGCAGTAAGTTTGAAAGATTTTGTGCCGATCACGGGGTCATGCATCCCACCTCTTCGGTGGCACATGCACAGACCAATGGAGCAGTTGAGAGAGCCAATGGCATCATCATGAGTGGTATGAAGACACGAGTATTCGACAAACTGTCTACTAAGGGAAAGAATTGGATTGAAGAACTGCCAACCGTGTTGTGGTCTGCCCGAACATCGACAAGCCGCGCGACGAGAGATACACCGTTCTATCTGGTGTATGGTGCTGATGCAGTGTTGCCACTGGAGATACACCTAGGGGCTCATCGCGTGACAAATTTTTATGAAGAAGTACAGCCTGATGCTCGAGAAGCTGATCTGATATTGCTTGAAGAAGAGCGTGATACGGCATTAGAACATGTAAAGCAGTACCAAGAGAAGCTGAAGAAGCAGTATCAGAGAAAGGTGGTTGGAAGAACTCTAAGCGTAGGAGATATGGTTATCAAGAAGGACATCACCACTAAAGACAAGCATAAATTGTCTTCTCCGTGGGAAGGTCCGTTCTTAGTGGTTGAAGATGCTGGCTTAGGAGCATATGTTTTAGCAGAAGTCAATGGAGGCATATTGCCAGGAACTTGGAATACCGATCAGTTACGTCGGTTCTATGTGTAAAGGTTTTTTGAAGTAAGATCAATAAAGTGCAATGTTCAGCTGAAATAAGATTGTCCCTTCGGAGCTATGAAATTTGTCGCTTCGGACCTATCAAAATTGTCCCTTCGGACACAAAGGCCAAGCCCTTCGGCTAGTCTACTAAGTTTGGTTGCTGTCCTGGCCACATGTTTGGTTTACAGGCGCGATACGAACAGCCTTTTCAGGCACCAAAGTGTCGTAAGACTTAGCCACAATGGTGGTTTGATAAGTTATGTGGCCCCCTTGTGTAAAAGTTTGGGGGGAGACTCTGTCACACCCGGTTTTAAGGCCAAAACCGAATGCTCATCTATATGTGTGCCCAGGATCAAGTTTCACACATATAGGACAAAGTAGAGTAAAACAGATAACCAATGTCATAATTACATCGTTTACATATTACAATAAATGTCTCAAAGGACTAAAAGAAATACAAACGCTAGCGGAAGGCTCCATAACTCCACAGGCAGTCGACCGGGGGCTCCACAAGCTTAGTCTTCACCATCGTCTTCAAAGTAATCCATCTTCACTCTCTGAGCAGCATATCATGTTGTAGAGGAAATAGCAAGCGTGAGTACATGTCGTACTCCGCAAGTGTAGGAAAAGATGACATGCAAGCTTTTATGAAAGAAAGGCTAACAACATGGTTTATAGCAGAAAGCAACTACCACTAAGACACTTACTATAGCACCTATATTACTAAGTGTGTTAACCCTCCCAAAAGAACCAACCATCAACTAGGTCCAACCTGAACAAAAACCAGACATGGCTCCTACCTGGAAACCATCCAAACCGACCAACTGACCAACCATTCCCAAACCAAGGCCACTAATCATGTGAGGATCCAGGTCGCTCTTGACCGTGAGCACGGCTGTCATGACAGTTTTACACTCTGCAGAGGTTGCACCACTTTACCCACAAGTCATGATTTCATCCCCTGTTGCCAGGTGGACTAAAGTCTCCTTTATGCCGATGCCGGCCAAGCACATGCACACTTCCTTAGGTGTGCGGCCAGGAGATCACTACGAGGCTTTTACAAAGGGTCTCCCAGCATGTACTCGCCCACTAAGGTTCCACCGATGGGGGACTACCTTTAAGTACCCTGTCCACCCAAGAGCCCCCTCTTGTGCCTTGCGGGTCATAGGAACTACCTTTAAGTAACCTGTCCGTCCCCGCGCCTCCAACATGCTTATACAAAACTGGGAGAACTCCTAATTAATCAGCCAAGCTGTTCCATAGCAGCCTTGTGATGGCACTGTAAATCCTGGGTTGTCGCTCCACGAACCGGTCCTTAGCTAGCTTGAGCAAGACTAACACAAACCAAAGTCTCATGCATACTGCACCATCATCAAACATCCCACTTGCTCAAGCTACAGCACACCTAAGTTCCATGTTGCTAAAAAGGTTACACCATCCCATGATTAACGTGCAAGTGAACAATTAGTCAAGATTATTAGCAAAATTAAGGTTAACGCAACCATATCAGCAAGCTAAGCATGACCTACCCATCAAACCACTATCAACTACCACACCCAGGCGACAAGGAATGATAAGGAACAGGATAATGACACATAGGATTCAAATTAAACGCAATGCAAAACCAAACTAGAGGGAGAATGAAAATAGGATCAAAATGCGTCAAGGACACTTGCCTCAATATAAGTGCTGCTGCTCAGAGTCTTCGAGGTCTTCATCTTTCTCTTGATGGTGCTCGGGTCACGCGTTCGCTATTAATAACGACAACATGCAAAGCACACATAGCACAAACAATAAGAAAACAGTACAACAAACAATAACAAAAGACTACAAAAACTGCATTAACAGAAACTAATCGACGCTACGATCGTTTGGGCACAAGAATCGCTGAAAACAAGGCTACGAGTAAAAAGTTATGAGGTTTTGAAGTTTGAAGGATTAAACAGGAAAAACAGACACGATTGAACATGATATACGTGAGCGTTCCCGTTGGTTGGCAGCATGATATGACATAACGTTTGAATAGAAATATTCAAGACTATCTGGAACACGTTCTGACCAGACGGTTTGTGCAAAAACACAAGGAGATAGGAGATCGACCTGTTAGAACGTGGTGCAGTCCTGCAGCGGCAATAGCGGTTTGGATCGCGTTCCTGGTTGCTTCAGGGCAGATCAAGCAAATCACTTCTGTGAGGACGAAGACAATTCGATGGAACACGCGTTTGAATGGTTTACAAGCAAAATAAAGGCAGGGAATTGATGGAAACATCGAATTGAATTACCATCAGGCGCTGGTCGCATCCAGAACTGCAGAGCAGTGATCACGGTGAAGCAGATCCTGATCGTGTCGGGGCAGATCTCGCCGAGATCTTCAGGTATGTTGTAGAGGACAACAAGGCGCACCTCCTGGTAAATTTTGGCGGTGTTTCATTGGGTAGATCGCCGGGAACGCGGATGCCAACAGGGGGCGACGTGGCTGGGCGCGAGTGCAGGGAGCGGCGGCGGCAGCCTGGCGGCGTTGTTTGTGTTTGAGGGCAATGGGGAGGACGTGGGGAGGCCTGGTTTTATAGGAGAGATGTGCTGGCTGCTTAGGAAAGAGGTAGGGAAAGAAAGGAAGGTAATAAAGGCATTGATTGGCGGTATTTAATTCCTTGTCTCCTTCCATTTCAGCACATATGGCAGGTTGGATGCATGCAGCGATTAGGATTAGGATTTAGAGCAGCAAGGTAACGGCAGCGGCACATACGGCACGACAAATGGTGGCATTGGACACCGGCTCGAACAAGAGCAGAAGAAGGCATTTTGTACAGGAAAAGAGATAAAGAACATGAAGCGAAGAGAAGGATTGGTTCAAGAAAAAAAAGAAATTGGCACAAGGCCTCGCTGCGGATTATATTTCTCGTTTCTATTTCCTGGATGGAAAGAAAACAAATTCTACTCGGAATTTTAAATACTTTTCCATACAAATAAAACCCTACATGCATCTAAACAGCATGAATGCAACAAACATTTATAATATAACCTAAATTGATTATTTGCTTTAGAAAATAGTTCTTTTGCCTAAAGAGAATTGTTAACATCCTAAATAAATCTAAGAAAATTTTAATCTATTTCAAAATCTTTTAAAATTTAGTGAAATTATAGTCACATTCCAAAATTAGAAATTTTAGGGTGTGACAAACTACCCCACTTAACAAGAATCTCGTCCCGAGATTCGGTGTGGCTAGCAAGAATAACAAATAGGATGGGTAACTCGGCTTCTCATTCTTCAACTCAATAACTTTTCCTTGATCATGCATATCCAATCCACTCCAAAGATAAGGTTAGAGATGTGCTCTACCCCACTTAGGTTAGCACTTGGAATCTTGCATCGACTTTTCTATTGCATCTGCTTCGGTGTGCTGTTGGCGCCATCGGAAAGCATTACTTTGCACCACTTTTCTTCAAACTAGAACAATGGCAAAGGGAAAAGGAAAAGAGCAACAAGGGCCAAGTATGGAAGAAAGATGGAAAAGGGAACCCAACTAAACTAATCCTATCTATATTTACATTAGGAAGGATGTCATTGTAAAGGCAAGCGCTTCACAACACATCACCACTCAAACAAAGATCCAAATCAATACAAAGCACACCACACTCAAGCAACAACGCTCTACAACGTTATTAAGAAGACTGGGGCAAACTCCTATGGTTAATAATGATGCTCTGGAAGATAGGAAAGGATAAAATAAATTTATGAAATTGAGAAAGAATAGGTAAGTTGAGAAGAGAAAATAGTAAGATCTGAGGAGCATACAATTCAGATTTTTCAAAATAGCTTTGAAAATAATAGTTTGGGCAACCATTCTATCTAAGCTTGCGTCCTACGGTCGACACGGCTCTGATACCACTCTGTCACACCCGGTTTTAAGGCCAAAACCGAATGCTCATCTATATGTGTGCCCAGGATCAAGTTTCACACATATAGGACAAAGTAGAGTAAAACAGATAACCAATGTCATAATTACATCGTTTACATATTACAATAAATGTCTCAAAGGACTAAAAGAAATACAAACGCTAGCGGAAGGCTCCATAACTCCACAGGCAGTCGACCGGGGGCTCCACAAGCTTAGTCTTCACCATCGTCTTCAAAGTAATCCATCTTCACTCTCTGAGCAGCATATCATGTTGTAGAGGAAATAGCAAGCGTGAGTACATGTCGTACTCCGCAAGTGTAGGAAAAGATGACATGCAAGCTTTTATGAAAGAAAGGCTAACAACATGGTTTATAGCAGAAAGCAACTACCACTAAGACACTTACTATAGCACCTATATTACTAAGTGTGTTAACCCTCCCAAAAGAACCAACCATCAACTAGGTCCAACCTGAACAAAAACCAGACATGGCTCCTACCTGGAAACCATCCAAACCGACCAACTGACCAACCATTCCCAAACCAAGGCCACTAATCATGTGAGGATCCAGGTCGCTCTTGACCGTGAGCACGGCTGTCATGACAGTTTTACACTCTGCAGAGGTTGCACCACTTTACCCACAAGTCATGATTTCATCCCCTGTTGCCAGGTGGACTAAAGTCTCCTTTATGCCGATGCCGGCCAAGCACATGCACACTTCCTTAGGTGTGCGGCCAGGAGATCACTACGAGGCTTTTACAAAGGGTCTCCCAGCATGTACTCGCCCACTAAGGTTCCACCGATGGGGGACTACCTTTAAGTACCCTGTCCACCCAAGAGCCCCCTCTTGTGCCTTGCGGGTCATAGGAACTACCTTTAAGTAACCTGTCCGTCCCCGCGCCTCCAACATGCTTATACAAAACTGGGAGAACTCCTAATTAATCAGCCAAGCTGTTCCATAGCAGCCTTGTGATGGCACTGTAAATCCTGGGTTGTCGCTCCACGAACCGGTCCTTAGCTAGCTTGAGCAAGACTAACACAAACCAAAGTCTCATGCATACTGCACCATCATCAAACATCCCACTTGCTCAAGCTACAGCACACCTAAGTTCCATGTTGCTAAAAAGGTTACACCATCCCATGATTAACGTGCAAGTGAACAATTAGTCAAGATTATTAGCAAAATTAAGGTTAACGCAACCATATCAGCAAGCTAAGCATGACCTACCCATCAAACCACTATCAACTACCACACCCAGGCGACAAGGAATGATAAGGAACAGGATAATGACACATAGGATTCAAATTAAACGCAATGCAAAACCAAACTAGAGGGAGAATGAAAATAGGATCAAAATGCGTCAAGGACACTTGCCTCAATATAAGTGCTGCTGCTCAGAGTCTTCGAGGTCTTCATCTTTCTCTTGATGGTGCTCGGGTCACGCGTTCGCTATTAATAACGACAACATGCAAAGCACACATAGCACAAACAATAAGAAAACAGTACAACAAACAATAACAAAAGACTACAAAAACTGCATTAACAGAAACTAATCGACGCTACGATCGTTTGGGCACAAGAATCGCTGAAAACAAGGCTACGAGTAAAAAGTTATGAGGTTTTGAAGTTTGAAGGATTAAACAGGAAAAACAGACACGATTGAACATGATATACGTGAGCGTTCCCGTTGGTTGGCAGCATGATATGACATAACGTTTGAATAGAAATATTCAAGACTATCTGGAACACGTTCTGACCAGACGGTTTGTGCAAAAACACAAGGAGATAGGAGATCGACCTGTTAGAACGTGGTGCAGTCCTGCAGCGGCAATAGCGGTTTGGATCGCGTTCCTGGTTGCTTCAGGGCAGATCAAGCAAATCACTTCTGTGAGGACGAAGACAATTCGATGGAACACGCGTTTGAATGGTTTACAAGCAAAATAAAGGCAGGGAATTGATGGAAACATCGAATTGAATTACCATCAGGCGCTGGTCGCATCCAGAACTGCAGAGCAGTGATCACGGTGAAGCAGATCCTGATCGTGTCGGGGCAGATCTCGCCGAGATCTTCAGGTATGTTGTAGAGGACAACAAGGCGCACCTCCTGGTAAATTTTGGCGGTGTTTCATTGGGTAGATCGCCGGGAACGCGGATGCCAACAGGGGGCGACGTGGCTGGGCGCGAGTGCAGGGAGCGGCGGCGGCAGCCTGGCGGCGTTGTTTGTGTTTGAGGGCAATGGGGAGGACGTGGGGAGGCCTGGTTTTATAGGAGAGATGTGCTGGCTGCTTAGGAAAGAGGTAGGGAAAGAAAGGAAGGTAATAAAGGCATTGATTGGCGGTATTTAATTCCTTGTCTCCTTCCATTTCAGCACATATGGCAGGTTGGATGCATGCAGCGATTAGGATTAGGATTTAGAGCAGCAAGGTAACGGCAGCGGCACATACGGCACGACAAATGGTGGCATTGGACACCGGCTCGAACAAGAGCAGAAGAAGGCATTTTGTACAGGAAAAGAGATAAAGAACATGAAGCGAAGAGAAGGATTGGTTCAAGAAAAAAAAGAAATTGGCACAAGGCCTCGCTGCGGATTATATTTCTCGTTTCTATTTCCTGGATGGAAAGAAAACAAATTCTACTCGGAATTTTAAATACTTTTCCATACAAATAAAACCCTACATGCATCTAAACAGCATGAATGCAACAAACATTTATAATATAACCTAAATTGATTATTTGCTTTAGAAAATAGTTCTTTTGCCTAAAGAGAATTGTTAACATCCTAAATAAATCTAAGAAAATTTTAATCTATTTCAAAATCTTTTAAAATTTAGTGAAATTATAGTCACATTCCAAAATTAGAAATTTTAGGGTGTGACAGACCCTTAGCCCCATGCTGGTTTTATAAGCTGGATCTCTCCAAACAGGTCGCACGTTCGACCCAAAAACACTTAAAATATGTATCAAATAGAACAATCTACATGCCTTACTGATTTGCTACTTTCCTGCACACATTTAAAACTGTGTACTGAAAAGCAGGGGGATCATACAGGCATTAAAGCATTGTTCGGCCCTTTGCCTAATTATCATTAAAACATTAATTATAGGAAGGGCCTTCGCCCCATTGTTCAAAGAAATCGGGCTTTCGCCCCATCATTACAGAAGACTATTGTTTATTACAAGCTCTTTAAAGAAGAGCCAAATCATTCCTGGTCATTACCAGGCCCCTCATCTTCGGCAGACTCTTCTTCTTCGGCAGGAGCAGCTTCGGGGATCAGCTTCAAGGAGGTCACGAAGGCTTCAGCGGCGTCGTGGGCTTGATTCATCAGTGCGTCGCGCTGAGTCGCCTCGCACTTGAAGCCAACGTCTAGAAGGCTGAGGTCCAGACTGGGATGATGATGGTGGAACAAGGCAATGGTGTAGGCACTGCCTGAGATGCATCGGGCGTATCCCTCTTCCACAGCATCCTCCTTCTCCACCTTCAATCTGCTCTCTTCATTTTTGAAGGTTGACACTTGCTGCTGAATGTTGGCGTCTCTTACGGTCACGCGGGAAACACGCGACCGCGGGGAGACGCCGGGGGTTATGGAATTGTTCACTTGCACTATTTAACCAAATAATCCACAACTAGTAACAAGTACTAGATATGAATTATAAGGTTTGTCATGTTAAATAGAATATCCGCAAGCGGACGGATAACCCGTTGTAGCATTTCACCCGAGAGTATTCCAGGGTATCGTATTTATATTTTCCCAAAGGAAGACATGGTTGACAAGAGTACTTATGTTCATGGTGTTACAAACGATAGGTGATATAACCACATTCCAACGCAGGGGTAAGGTTTAATAATAATAAGGATAGTGTGACACACACGAAGGCATTCCACTCTCTCTAATAAAAGGCGAGAGACAATCCTAAGCAATGCTAAGTTAGACTAGCGAGCTACTACTCCAAAGGTACAACATTCATATAGCGTGCACAACCTCTACCTATCATCTAGCGTCATGCAAGCACAAGCAAGCGTCTAATGCCTAGGCAACATCGGGAGATCCGGCATACGCAAGGTCTGCCTCGCGACTCCGGCCTATTTACGTACTCCTATGCCGTGCCCGAACGTGGAGGGTTCCTTTGGATGGACAGGGCTGTCACTTCCTGCCACCTACCTCTACAAACCGTGGGACACGCACATACCCAAGGGTGGATAGACTACCCCGGCACCATGCCGGCGTTACTAACCACGACTCTAGATCCCTCGAGGCACCCCAACCCTTCGGATCGACGGCGTGATAAATCTAGAGCACCTTTGCAGGACAATGAGCCCGATGCCTAAACATGAGAACAACTAGCCTAACTAGCATAAACTAGATAAAAGGGATCAAAGCTAGCACTAAGCCATGCATAAGCGTTCGTCGCTCAAGAACGAGCGACGAACGATGAACGATTAAGCAAGTTCAAGAATAATCGATGATCGAGTATGAACGAACGAAGAACGAATGATGGACGAGCATGAACGAACAACGAACGATCATACAAGATCATGATAGAACTAGCAAGCTCATAACAACTATATGAATACTTGTATTCCATAGATTAAATAACAAGTCTTACAAAGAGAGAGAAAGGATACAAGAGCGCTACCCAATTCTCCACAAGACTTTGGGAGCAATAGGGCAACCCACTACTCTGCCTAGCACTACCTAGAATTGCCTCTAGCTCTAGTGTGAGGAGGAGGGAATGATCCTTATGTATTGTGTGTCCTTAAAGGAGGGGGGGTACCCCTCCTTATATAGTCCTTGAAGGTCGGCAACTTTGAGGCGGTTCCTGAGGTCGGTGTCATTTAATGCAGGGGGAACCGACCTCCAGAGGTTGGTTACAAACCGCCATAGAAAGATGGGCCCAGGGGGCCACCCTGCCAGGTCGGCCGACCTGGCGAGGGGGGGGGTCGGCCGACCTGTGCCTGGCCCCTCCTGGGCTGGGCTTTGGCAGGTGGCTCCCCCTCTGGGTCTACTTCTCTGGTCCAGGTGCATTTGGCCTTAGTTGTGTTGGACTTTGACGAGATTTGGCCTTTTGTCTTGGAATTGTATTCCCGCGGCGAACGTTGTTTTGTAGAAGTGTTGATTCGTCGCCTTGGGGCATGATTTCACCTGGATTTCTCCCTTATTCCACCTGCACACTAAAATCTAGAAGTACATGTGGAAATAGGTTATTCTTAAATAAAGTGCATGTAAAGAATGTCCAATCCTTCTTGTTTATTGAGCTAGTTGACGGTCGAAATTGGTCCGTAACGACCGTCAACAACTCCCCCAAGCTTACCCCTTGCTCGTCCCGAGCAAGAAGTAGGACTTTAGGTTGTTGATCAGGAGTTGCTACAATGCCTACTTCTCAAAGGTACCAAGTGTATAACAAAGATACTCATCCTTGAGTTGAATAAGTTGGCCAAGGTAACTCATCCTTGTCCCTTAGTCCTTATGGGGCTTTTGCTTTATACTTCACCTTGGGCGGTTGAGAGAGAGAACGGTGTACGAGCATTTGTTTTCTCATTCCTTGTCTTGCTTTTATTCTCCGGAGGTTTTCAAAGGGATTTTCAAAAAATAAAACCAAGTTCCTCAAGTGATACTCTCGAGTCGCTCAAGTGGTGTTTTCATTCCTCACCAAGGCATGTGTGTTGCCTCATCCTACATCTAATAGGCTTTTTGTGGAGCTCAAGGTAGGATATGAAGAGAGGCATACTTGCATTCATATTCTGCAAAACCAAAAGAGTGGATCCACGGAGATAGCAAGCCATACAATCAAAGATCAAGATGTGCAAGTGTGTATATGTGGATGGTGGTGATGTGAAGTGTAAGCAAGCGGGAACCCGGCTCATGTACACTAGCAAAATCTTTCCACCCTATAGCTTTGAATACTCGAGAAAATTCAGCATCCATACCTGTTTGTTGCAGCAGCTCCGTGTCAAATGCTCGCGTAGGAGCAAAGATACGGTTTTGAAGAAGTGCGTAGGCGTTCGTCTCTTGCTCGCCCACCAAGTCGAGGTCGGTGTCGACGAGGAGACGATGCTCGATGTTGCCCTCTTGCTCTTCTTCCTCGGCTTCATGTGGTGGACTTGGCGGTGGCTCGACTGCGGCGCGTGAGCGAGTGCTTCGGCGTGAAGAGCTTGGACCTGATTTTGAACTTAGGGACCTCTTCAATGCTCCGTACAGCTTCTTGGCACCGGTCATGGCTGCACACAAGGAGAGCAAGAGCACAAGAATAATAGCTCCGAACGGGTTATGTTAGAAAAAATCCAATCGGCGAAACCGTTGGTTGTTCTTGTGAGCAAGAAGATCGCAACTCGGGAAAAGCAAAAACAAAACACAAACTGAAAACTAAATCAAGAGAGAAATATTTTTGCAGAATTTTTGAGGCAAGAACTCAAGTGAGGACAATGGAAAACTTGAGAGCAATGGAGTGAAGTGAGTTGAGGAGTGGAAATGAGAGTGTGAGAGGGAGAGAGCAATGGCCGGCCACCTCCTTATATGGACGAGCCATAACGGCTCATTTTGAAAGGAGCATGGGGCAGGTGACCGTTGGGGAAAAGCAGGGGGGGCAGCAACGGCTACCCCAGGTCGGCCGACCTGTCCTGGTGGGGTCGGCCGACCCCCTGTGGGGCCCACTTGCTCCCCTTCTTGGCCCATAGCCTCCAACGGTCATATGATTCATGACCTTGGCTGCTATGTCCAGTAAATCCTCGGAAAAATTGCTCAGAAAGATTTCCAAATAAAATCATGCCTCGAAATTCAAATGGTTTTCGGAAAAATTGAAACTAGAAGAGAAAATGTTGGAAAATTCCAACATGTGGGGAAATTTATTGTAGTGGTACAGAGGTACTCCAAAACCTTGCACAAAAGAGTGAAAAAGTTTTGAAGAACCAAATATTTTTGGAGATTATTTTTTGTATGCATGGCGAGATGAAAATTCAAATATGCTGGCGGAAAAAATTCCAAACGATTGAAATAAGAATTTCTTGTGGTGAAATAAAATATGCAAGGTGATTTTAAAGTTTTTAAATGCAAGTGGTGGGTTTGAAAAGGAAAAATCAAAAAAAGGAATCAAAAGAAATGATAATGCCGATTATCCTGTCGGCCAGGGCTTCGCCGTTTTAAGTCCGGCGAGCAAGGACTTCTCCATGCGTTTCATTCTTGAGGTGCCGGTCCCGTCCTTGGAGAAGAGGATGAAGATGGCTGCACCTTCTTTACTTGCCACATTTGTTTGATCTTGGGTTGTGTTGGTGGCTTCTCAATTTGAGGGGTCGATTTCTTGACCCATAACCCCGGCCTTGTTGTTGCGGGCTTCTTGGGTTGGTACCATGACGGGTTCTCACGTTTGTCAATTTGCTTCCAAAGAGCAATGAGACTATCCGTCTTTCTCGGGGTCACTTCAACTTCTTTGATGTTTGAGGGGTTTGGCCCATACTTGATCTTGATCATCGAGCATTGTTCTTTTCGGGGTTGAAACTCGAATTTCTCCTCCTTCTCATTGATGTAGAAACGGATTTCTCCGGCCCCAACATCAATTTGAGCCTTTGTGGTGCTAAGGAAGGGACGTCCCAAGATGAGGGGCGTTTCCTTGTCAATATCCATGTCCAGCACCACAAAGTTCACCGGGACGGTGTGGCCTCTTATGGATACCGGCACATCTTCCGCAATCCCCATTGGAAAGCGAAAGGATGAGTCGGCCAATTGTAGCCGCATCGCTGTTGGCGTGAGGAACTTGTACTTTAATTGCTCGAAGATTGCCTTGGGCATAATGCTCACGCTGGCCCCAAGGTCGCACAGTGCGTAGTTGAAGTGGAATCTCTTGATTGCACAAGGGATTACTGGAAAGCCTGGATCAGCTTTTATTGTAGAAGGTTCTTCTCTTATTTGCCTGTTCTCCCCTGCATGGTTAGTCTTACGAGAGAACATTTCCCCTCTCGTAGTGATAACGTTAACCTTTTCAATGAGAGATTCTGGTTGCCCAGGAATCTGTTCGGAATTAGCAGAAGGAACGAGAGCAGCAAGCTGAGCTATTTGAGTTTCTATCATTTTGTTAAAACTCAGCTGATTTTTGAAAGCGGAAGAAAAACCTTCTAGCTGTGAATTTATATTTTCTAAAACTTTATCATTGGCAGCAAGCTTTTTGTTGATTGATTCATTAATTTTAGCTTGGCCAAGAACCAAATCTTTCAAAGAGGGCTGATTATTGTAAAAACCAGGAAAGTTGTTACCTCTATTTTGATTTTGATTATATCCTTGACCTCCGTTTGCACGATACCCGTGTTGTTGTTCATGTAGAACGCATCTTCTTGGGTGTGGGGGCAATTCTTCCCCATATGGCCCGTATCCCCGCATTCCTCACACGTCATGTGTGAGTCCAATGCACGAACACTACCACTTGAAGTGTGTTCATCCAAACGCTTCATGAGAAGGTCAAGTTTGGCGGACAACATGTCCACTTCCTTGACAGGGTGGATGCCTTTTGAGCGTGTTTGGAGTCGATCATCGCTCCACCCTTGATTGGAGACCATCTTCTCTATAAGGTCATTTGCTTGAGTAACGGTTTTGGAGAAGAAGGCTCCTCCAGCAGCGGCATCCATATGTCCACGGGCTGTTGGTGTTAACCCGTTGTAAAAGTGTTGAAGAATGAGCCATTCTTCCATCCCATGGTGTGGGCAGGCTGATGTGTATTGTTGGAGCCTTTCCCATGCCTCGGGTATGGATTCATTTGTTGCTTGCTGGAAGCTTGCAATTCTTCCACGAAGAGCATTGGTTTTGCCCATCGGGAAGAACTTAGCGAGGAACGCCGTAGAACATTTGTCCCAAGTGTCAATATTGGCGCGGTTTGCATAGAACCATTGTTTCGCTTTCCCAAGGAGGGAGAGCGGAAACAACGGAGCTTGATAGTATCTTGATTGCCTTCTCCCGTGCCTGACGTGTTGCATATCTCTAGGAATTGTTGGAGATGAGAGTTGGCGTCCTCGGAAAGCCTTCCCACAAAAGGGTATGGCTTGCACCATAGTGATGAGGCTGGACCTTATGTTAAGTCCGGCGTCACCAACGTCGACGTTGGGTCCAATGGGCACATTGGCGACGGTGGGGCGGAGT